>PVKB01002838.1:0-245951 GCA_004027205.1 Ctenodactylus gundi | reverse complement strand
GAAGCCTGTCTGCTCTCTGGACCACAGGTGTGACTGCTGGTAGGAGACCCAGTCGCTGATGGCGGTGGAGAGGAAGAGATTCTTATGCTAACCATGGGGGCGATTGAAGTAGATGCTAATTTTAAGTAAACAAGTTTATTAGAGATGTTTTGTTGTAAGAATTACTTTTGTTTCCTAGCAACCAGTTGTTATGATGAAATCTTAAGATCCAGTAATTTCCCTTATAGATTGAAGGTCATCTTTTGGGAGAAAGCAGGTTTTATGGGCTAAATTATGTTCTTCTAAAATCCATTGGCAACATCGTGACCACTGGCACCTCAGAATGTGACCATATTTGGAGATGAGGCCTTAAGAGAGGTGCTTGGGGTTACGTGCAGATGTCCCGTTGCCTCCGAGCCTGGAATCCTTACCAGTAAAGGAGGGGGGTGGGGGGGAGCTAAGGTCAACCAGCCAGGGTAACGCACAGAGAAAGGGCCACGGGGACACAGCTTGCTGGACAGCCGTGACCGAGAAAAGTAACCCAGCCTGCCAGCTCGTCCCCTCGGAACTCGGGTAACAAAGCTCTGTTGAGCCACCCAGGGTGTGGTGTTACGTGACGGCACCCTAGCAGTCTACAACAGTGGCCCAGAGGGAGATCGGTAGGGCTCATGCACGTGTGCACTGTGACGGCTTTGCGGAGATCCTACCAGGCTACCGGCCCCTTCCTTCCTTCCCTCCCAGATCACCGCCTGGAGCTCCTGTTCCCGTGCAGTCTTTCCCCGTCCGCCGGTCCTTAGCTCAAGCTCTTAGGGCCAGTGCCCCGTCAACTGGCTGGCATAAATAACGAGTTTATTCCTCACCATTCTGGAGAGGAAGAACTCCAAGCGGTGCCTGGCAGGGGTCAGGCTTCCCGAGGGCCTGCCCTCAGGTCTGCCGACAGCTTGCTGTGTCCTCCAGAGGTGGGGGGGGAAGGCGCCCCCTCTCACCTGTGCTTGTCAGGACACTCCCCCGTGAGCTGAGTCCGTCTGAGGCTCTGTTCCCTCCCAGACACCTCACCTTGGCTGCTATCCCGAATGGGCCTAGGGTTTCGTACACAGAATCCGGTACACTGTAAGCAACATGGATGTCACAGATAGCATTTGTACTGAAGGCCTTGGCCTCTCCTTCATTTTCGATCTCCGATATTTTGATAAGACATTTAAGACTGTGATTCTTCAGGCTGAACGGCCTGGCCCCTTTGCCTCGTGTTCGTAACTGTAGCTACAGAAACAGCGTTGAAAGCCCCGAAGCACCCTCCAGACTCAGCCACCTCGCATGGCTCAGGCCTCCCTCCTCCCTGCTCTCGGCCTCCCGGGAACCCTGGAACCAAGTCACAAGTCCACAGGAAGTCAGAGTGAGAAACCGAGGTCACATGTAAAGGGGGAGGGACAAAGGGAGAGTGGGGAAGTCCTTGTCACCTTGACAAGACACATAGGTGCACAAAATGCTCAACTTCATTGTGAACCTTAAATTTTGCCCTTATACATATCAATAAAATGGGAAAAGTAATAAAGCTGTTTCAAACATAATTGAATCTCAAAATACTTTCTTTTCAAGTCAGTTTTAGATATAAAAGCCTTCGCGGACTTGGAAGATGCGTTTCTTCTGCTCTTTGGCAGGAATAGTCCATTAGTTTCCTCTTGCGCCAACAAATTATCCCAGATAGTGATAACAAATCACCCCAAAATGCTTTGTGGTGTAAAATAACACACTTCTTTTTTATCTATACACCAGGACTTTGGAAACAGTTTAGGTGGCAATTAAGGCTCAGCATTTCTCCTTAGGTTTTATTCCATATGTCCAAAGCTGCAGGTTTCTAGAGGCTTGCAGGGGCCTGTGATTTGCTCCCCACCCACTCTCATGGCTGCCAGTAGGACACCTGCATCCTTGTTGACCAGTGCACTTGTGTCACAAGACACAACTGTAGATCTGTCTCCGGAGTCTCTGGCCCACTAGGCAGGTGGAATCTGCACTATCGCTATTTCTCCCTGTGGTTGTCATTACTTCTAGTGCATGCTTGGATACATAAAGATTATATTCATCTTGGGGAATCAGTGCATCCCCACAGAGCAGCTTAATATTTCTACGTCTTCTCCCTGTCCTTCTGTCTCCCCCATCCTCAGACATTACCCACACTCCACAGTGGTATATAAGTACTCTGGCATATTTTTAGGTCACATTAACATGAGCGGACCACCTGCACCACAGTCTGGACACCAAAACTGGACACGATACTCTGGGGGCCATCTTGGAAGCTCGGCTTCACAGGTAAAGGATGGCAACGTGAGCGGCCGAGTTAAACGTTCCCACTAGCTGTTAATATTTTTCGTAGTTTTTTTGCTTTCCCCACCTTGTTAATATCATCTACTTGTCAGGGTTTACCTCTGTGACGCTTGATGTTGAAGTATTTGAGTAGTTCCAATAACTTTATTCCAAACGTAAAAACCAATGTTAATATGTTCATACTTGTAGAAAAATTGGAGTGAGTGACAAATGGATCTGAGGCAAGTAAGAATTTGTCTTGGGATGCTCAAGAGCCCATACTCTTAGATCCAACTATCTTATGCTTTAAAACATATTTTATATATACTGGAAAATGAATAATAGGTTTGTATGTCAGGTAATTCCTGTGAGGATACTTAAGACAGTAAGTATAAGTAATATAAGAAATAAGGAAATAGTTGCAGGAAAGAAAAGCTTTTCCCATGAAAAGATCTTCTGTAACGTTAATGGTAGGTAACCGTGGGCCCGTGAAAATATCTTCTATAAATTTTAGTTGTATGCGACCTCAAGGGCATGATAACATGTCAGTCACAGTCAGGGCCTCGTGGTCCATGCAAGCATTTAGCTGGAAGCTCGATAATTCCTTATTTATGCTTTCTCCCCATCTTTTGTACCTAAGTCACCAGAAAACGCTTTGGTTACATCCCAAGCTGCGTGACAGACCTGCCCAATGTGTGAGCAGACCTTCCTGGGCTGGCTCCTGGCTCACTGTTTCTCTTCAGCCCGTTCTGTCTTCAACCAGGATCAGGTTCACTGCTCCAAATGGAGATAACATAAGCAAAATACGCTTATGGCTTCCCGGAGCCGTTGGGTTGGTGTCCACGCTTCTTCCAGTGACTTTCTGTGCCCTCTGTGGTACTCACCTAGTGCTCTGGCCCCACGTGGCTTTTGTAACTCCTGCACTCCTGCGTTGTTCAACTCGAAAGGCTTACAGTTCTATTCCTCAACCTCCTGACTCTGCTCAGACATCAAATATCAAATTCCACACAACGATCTTGGAGGGGGCTTCTCTAGCCAACTCTCCCTGGATAGAAAGGAAAATTCTTCTTGCCACTTGTTTTGAGCCAATGATCTACCTATCTTGGTATCCTCTATTGTAATAATCCCCACTCTGGGGACCACTTACCCCTCACTTTGGTGTCCTCTTTTAGTAGTGAGCTCCACCCCTAGACCTATGACCTCTCTGCCATATTATTGTCTATTACAATGACCTCCAACCTGTGGACCAATGGCCTCTCCACCTTGGGATTACCCGTGGTAATGGCGTCCACCCTCTCGCTTGCCCTGTCCGTCATGCTCTCGCAGTCATGCAACGCCCAGAGCTCGCTCCCCAGCACCCTCGTCTCCTGCCACACTAGCCGTATGAACCTCAGAGTGTGTGCTGAGGAAGGCACAGCAGCACAGACTCATTACTAAGTGTTCCTCCCGTTGAAAGGCTGCTGTGATCTCTCCCCCGACGCCTTGCTGCCCAACTCGCCGTCTTCAGCCCCAGCTCTGGGTGCTGTTAGCAAGTCCAGGGCCTTTCCTGTCTCCTCCATATTCGTTCCTACTTTCACTGTCATGTCAGGTTCAGTTTGGGGGCATGGAAAGTCATCTTCCAGTCAAGCCCAAGTGGCAAGGCCTGTAATCTCTGCAGTCTGAGAGTAAGAGGAAGGGAATTACCGCCTCAAATCTATTCAGGCAACTCAGTGGGACCCTGTCTAAAAGTCAAAAGTAAAAAGTTGGGCGCTGGGAGCATAACTGACAGTAAAGTGCTTGCCTAGCCTGCACAAGGCCCTGGGTCCAATTCTCCATCACCGCATCAGCTGGGCGCGCCTGTGAGCCCACGAATCAGAAGGCTGAGACAGGATGATCCCTGTGAGCTCTGGGCCAGTTTTGGCTAGGTAGTAAGTTTAGGTAGTAAGTTTAGGACCAGTCTGGAAAACAGAGTGAGACCCTGTCTCAAAAATAAAAACAAACAAACCAATAAATAAATAATGGAAATAAAAACAAGTTAGAGAAGTAGCTCAGTATGAAGGCCCTGAGCTTGATCTCTGCTAGCACAAGAAAGAGAGAAAGAAAGAAAGAAGAAAGAAAGAAAGAAAGAAAGAAAGAAGAAAGAGAGAGAGAGAAAAAAGTTTCCACAGCTGAAAATAATTAAGCTAAAGTTTAGGCTGTAAGTCAAGTATTGTATTAGTCAAAAAAAAACCATACTAAACGTTAACTGGTCTGGCAAGCTAGAGAGATCAAATGCAGCCTTAGCTTGCTGGGAAAAGCTGGAGGGAGAACTATTTCCCTGTGGCCGGTAAGTCAATTAGTCCTCTCAAAATGTTTTTACCCACAGGCACTAATGTGACTTGTGAGCCACTAGAAACATTTTCAGATAACAGGGAATCCAACAAATGGAAACTAATAAAAGGTAAAACTAGAGTCTGCCATTTTTAATCTCTCTTAAAAGTCTATAGGGTCTTTAATGTTTTGTACGAGGCCAAAAGCCACCCAGGCTGTGGGCACTTCTGTGACAGCAGCTCGCTCAAGGGGAGACAGTGGGACCCAAGCCACAATGCTTGGAGTCCTGCTGGCTGTTCCCCTTCTCCTGTAGGTGTTTCCAGAGTTAAACAGAATGGCCCTCTCCCAGTGAACACCAAAGCCTCCACAGCAGCCAGCTTTTAAGACACAAAATCTCAAATCCAAAACTCCATGGTTATTCAACTATTTATGGTGACTTTTAGCTAACATAAAAGCACAAAAATTATGAATTTAAGTAATGGTATACGGCAACATATCCCTTTTATAATCCCAAGGTATATATTGCTTTAAAAAAGTCATGTGCATATTTCTTGTCCGTTTGCTGTCATCCTATTCAGATATATGATTCTGAAATTTTTGAAGCAGGGATAACAAGTACGTGGTTCTGCTTCCTGGAAATGCACCCGGAAGCCACAGGAAATTCTGAGCACCTGACGCTTGACCACGCTTTCTGCCCAGCTGCCCTCGGAGGCAGCTCTAGTTCCCACTGGAAGTTGTGCTGGATTCTGAGTTTGCTGCAGACGTGGCCTGCGTCGTAGACACCGCCCCTTCCTTCTGCTGTGTCTGACGGGGCTCCGGGACCTGAGACAGCTCTGATCCTTGTCTGGTCTCAGCACTGCTGATCATTCATTAGTTAATCTCTATTGTCCATGGCTGAGGGGAGGGCCCCATGGTATTTTTCTTTTTGGGATATTAGATGTTGAACTCAGGGCCTACATACGGAGCTACACCCAGACCTTTCCTATTACTGTCATTTTTATGTATGAACTACAGCTTCAGTAGCTAGTTGGAAACCTGCGGCTTGTGGAGAGAACGGCCCCAGAGAACCCATTCGGTTTCCTTTTCCCTCCGTCTTGCCAGTGCCTGCCAGGATGCTCTGAACTGGTCCTCGGATGCCACCTAAAAATTGTTCAAGAGCTAGTTGTATTTTAGACTAGTCGTAACTCAAAATATTAAAATTTTGTTTTATTTTCTTAGGAGTGGATTTAAGGAGGATTTTCTTTAGGTCATCAAACTGGACTAGAGCTAATATTTAGGATACGTAGGCTATTTCGGCTCATGGGCCTTCCATGAGGAACTTAAGGTATGTTTGCCAAATGCAGATGTGGTCAAGAATTTTATATCAACGGTGGCTACACAAACCCAGGCTTTTGCTGAGGTGCTAATGCTTAAACTGGCACGTGCACGTTCTGGCAAGAGCTCCACCCCTGAGCTACAGCTCAGCGCTGGGCCACACATCTTGAGGAAGGTTTTCCACGAAAGCCCTACACGTGGTAGGCTGCAGCTTTCATCCATGTCGCTTCTCTGTCTTGTCCCTAAGCTCAGAGAAAGTAGATAGAAAGGTCTTTTGTTTTTTTCAAGACAGGCTCTTACTCTGTAGTCCAGACCGGATCTGAGCTCACTGTGTAGCCCATACGGGCCTCAAACTCACAGCAATCCTCCTGCTTCAGCCTTCTGAGCGCTAGGATTATAGGGGTACAATAGTGTGTCCAATTTATGTGGTTCTGGGGATTCAAACTCGGGTACTTAGCATTTGCTAGGCAGGTGCTTTAACTGCTCGCTATTCCTCCAGCTCCTAGATGGTCTTGTGAAGGTGTTTTTAAAAATTCTATGACAAAACACACTAATATAAAAAATCTCCGCTGTGTTGCATATGTTTAGTAGAATTTTTCTTGAATACATTAGTTTCAGAATCATATATACTGGACAGCCCTACTTACTACAGTAGCTCAGTTCTAACACTGCTTCGATCATTAATCTTTTAAAAACATGGTTCAAATTATGAATTAGTGATAACGGAAAGCAATCACCTGCCGCGCTCACGGAAGTGCTGACCGGCTTCCTTTCGTTTCGTTTGTTCTTAGTGCTCTCTGATTCTTTGTTCCTGAGACCCAAGTCTCCTTCACTTTGAGAACATTAAGGAAACAGTGGCTTAGAAACCTACGCGTGGTATTTGTCACCTTTCTAATCTTTATTATAAATTTGTGGGAGCCATTAGAGACTCCTTGCAGTTTTCTATCCCGTAAGATAAATATTGGATCATCAGATCAAACAATTACTTTATTGTACCTATAATTAGTGAATAAATATTTATTTTCTTCTTAGCACTGTCTTTCAAGCCAAGGTAGGATTTATGACTAAGTGGAGGAACTATTTGTCTTTGTAGTATAATTTGGGAAAAATTTTATAACCTCTAATAAATATTCCCACCCCTATTCAATCTCTGCGTAATTTCTCATTCCAAAGCAGTTTCTTTAAGGAGGATAGGAAATGCCATTTGTTCTTTCCTCCATCCACTAGACTCTCAATAAAGAACTGCTGAGCATTTACATGGACACTGGAGTTTAAGAATTAGAGCTGCGTCTTGTATTTCTATTCCATTTCGAAGCTAATGAAAATGATCACGGTGTTGTGTATGCGGACCTGGCTGATGAAAGGAGGGCAGCGTGGATACAGCAGGACTCTACTGAAGTACGAGGACCACTGGGGCAGGCCTCCAGGAGATGGGGACCTTTGAGGGCACCCTACACACTGACACAGATGGATATGTTACCATGCAAGTTTTCAACAAACAACAATATCAATTATTTATATGACTTTTCTTGAGAAACAACAGAGCAAACTGCACATTTACAAGGCGGAAGGCGTTGTAGGTATTATAGGACCTGTGGCAGTGGGGTCCCATGTCAATGTGATTGGCTTTGGGTCCAAATGAGTCACGGAGGGGTGACCTGAAGTAACCCCACCTGGTTCCTGGCCTATTCTTTCCCGATGCCACTCTCCTGCTCTGCTCCGTGGGCCCTGGGAACTGAGCGAGCAGCGCTGCTTCATCGACCCTCCTGCTATAATTTTCCCTTTATGCAGGCAGCCAACCATGAGGCCAATCTCTTGAAAACAAGAGCCACATTGAGCCTCTTCTTTAAGATACAGATGTTTGGCATTGCCTCCCAGAGGTGAGAAAGCTCCTAACGCAGGAGTATCGAAGAATAGGAGGCTTTGTGCTTTTTGGAAATGTACCAAGCTCTTTGGTCTATGCGGATGGAGTTCACAGAATGAAGAAGGACTTGAAGTTAGAAAAAATATCTTATCTGTTTTAAGAGAGATCGCATCATGTTAAGAAGTTTAGTACCAGCTTATTATTCCTGCTTGTATTTTTACCAGAGCATTAAAAACATCAAAATGAAATTTGTTCTAGTTTAGTTTTCTTTGTAAATTAAAGTGAACATGTCACCAAATAGAAAACTTAATGCTTTCTAGAAACGTCTTTTTACATCCACCCTAATTAACCAGGGAAACTCATCTATGCCAGCAACGGCAAAGTCACTTATACCGAAATAACATTCCCGTAGATAAATGTTATAAAATCTAGACAATATATGTAAAAACTATTTGCAAACAAGGAAAAATGAGAAAGTGATAAGACAGAACTGAAGATGGGCCCGAGTGCAAGCAAGGATGTTTGAGACAAGGGACATTTGCATCTGCGCCTCTTTGTCTGTGCGATTCCTTCATCCTCATGACTCACGACAGCTGGAAGAGCAGCAACAGGAAGACGGGGAGATGGCAGGTGGGAATTCGCTTTGTTAGAATATGAACAAAAACAGACCAGAGGAGACAGGGATTCATTGAAGAACGATGGTGCATGCAGGGATTTGGAAAGTCTCCGATGCCCATGGGTGTGGGCAGGAGTGGCTGTTCTGCAGAGCCACAAACATGAGTCACTGACACTGTGACCCAGAAGTCAGCTCTCGGAGACACAGCTGAAGAAATGATTGCACAGGGCCAGACAGGGCACGTAAGAGAATGCTCATGTCCTCGGGGGGTAGACACGCAATCCCCCGATGAGCCCCCCCCCGGAAGGGGGTGAGACAAACGGGACGGAGGGAGGAAGCTGAGGTCATGGGGAGACGTGTGCAGGGCCACAAGAGGCAATGTTAAAACAAACAAAACCCATCCCAGTTCCATAAAGCACACTTCTTCCAAACAACACTATTTGGCTGTACAGAGTTACATGACAAATGTCAAGTGACATGTGCTCAGAGGAGGCAGATGGCTGAGGGGAATCCTCAGACCTGTGTCTGTGACCTTGATTAGCGGCCATGACTCCTAGTCCAATGGGAACTTCCAGGAAATAGGACCCTCTGTTGCCACTAGCAGAGTATTTCTGTTGTGAGTTTCATGGGACCATTCCTTCACACAACCTAATTTTTATTGTACACCAGCCATTGTAGATGGTAACATATGATATAGAGACTAGGTCTCGTATTTCATTATTTTCACCAAAAATTATTAATCATTTTTATAAATGGTATATTTTTATTCCCAGTGTTAAGGATTGAACACAGGCAATGCTGAGCTAATGCCCAGTGTTTTTCTGTGTTTGTGATGAGGTATTGCTGACTGGATTTGGAATTGGTATCCTTCCTCCTCAGCTTCCTGATGGCTCCTACTTTCGACTCTGCTCCTCTGTGCATGGGCAACAGCTGAAATATCCCTATAGTCCTTTCTGACAGTGTGAAGTGAGCCACAGGCTCCTTGTGAACATCTGATTCATAAGTATTTTAATGGAACTATAATTTTGATGTTCAGTTTTGCTTATATTACCTCATAATTTATTCCTGGAATTTGAATCACTTTCTAACCTAGGTCACAAAGAGAGTCTGATTTGTGTTCCACTGACTTTGGGGTTTTATCTTTCATCTTTATCATCGAACCATTACAACTCCATGTCTTGTTTTCTTTTAAACAAAACTGGAAGATAAGAAACATCAAAGATCATCTGTTTATTCTATGTCTAATCACCAAATTCAAATTTCCCCCAAGAGTGGGTATCTGCTTCCCTACTGGAGCTGATAGAATGGCTACCTGTCTTAATTACTTTCTCTTCACTGCGACTCCGACATCCGTAGCTTCAGAGAGGAAAGATTTCTTTCAGGTCACAGTTTCAGGAGGTCACGCTCTATTCATGGGAGGGTGACTGAAAAGCGGCGGAATCACGTGGCAGGACTAGAGGCAGAGCCGGAGATCCTCACGGCACAGCAGAGCCAAGCCGGGTCTGGGAGGAAGGGTGGAACTAGCACACAGCTCTCCAGGTCAAGTCCCAAGCACCTGCGCCTTACAGCCAGCCCCAGCTCCCAGCAGTACACAGGACCGACAGGTGCATGAGGCTGTCGGGGGACACTCCAGACTCAAACCACAAAATTCTACCCCTGGCCCTCTAAAGACTTATGTCCACCTCCTTATGCAAGATACGCTTAGTCCTTCTCTCAGAGTTGCCAAGGTCCTAATAGTCCCAGAACCGCTAAGAAGTCTGAGTCCAAAGAGTCCCAAGTGTCCTCTGAGATGCAAGGCAAACTCTCACCTGCAAGTGACTCTGAGTTCAGCGCTTCCGACATATGATAACACAGGGTGAGAATCCCAAAAGGGAGGAAAGGAAGGATAAAAGGCAATTGGACGGGACAAGTTCTAAACCCGACAGGGTCAGGGTTAATCCTGCAGCTCCGTGCCCAGCCCCTGGGCAAACCGTCAAGATGTGCATTTCGAGAGGCTTGGGCGGCCCGCCCTGGTGGCACTGGCTCCTCCTGCAATCCCCGCCTTCTGTCCTCTGTGTCGGATCCAGGCACAGCCTCGGCTCCTGGGGGTGACCTACACTTCTGGCTCCTCCAGATTTTTAGTTTCCACGGCATTTTAAGCTTCTCCTATGCGACTTTCCCCACGGCCCTCCCAGGGGCGCACAGCCTGGCCTTCAAGGCCTTCCCCTGAAATGTTAGTGGAAGCCTCCATGAACCTCCGACTCTTGGACTCTGCAAACCTACAAAGGCAGGACGGTGCGGAAGTCACCAAGGTCGGCCCCCGGCTGGAGCAGTAAGTCGTCTGACCCCCTTGGGCAGTCACTGCCAAGGCCTCTGAGTTCTTAGGTGGTTGGTCAATATTTTTTAACAGGATGCTTAGGGGTTCCACTCCCAAAGGAAGGTCCTTGGCCTCTTCATTCTTCAGTTGGTTAATTGGTAACACTGACTTCCGAGATGCCCTGGAGGAATCTTCCCTACAGTCCTGGTTATAAGTGTTAGGCTTCTTTTTAATGCCAATCTCTTTAACTTCCCTGCTTTACCTCCTTTTACTCTGGTGAAACTGAAAACAAAAGCATATCATGTTTCTCTGCGGTTTTTTTTTTTCTTCTGCCTTTTGCTTCTGAGTTGGCTCAAACTGCAATAGCAGCTGCACAGCAGCCTGAACACTCGGGCTGCCCAGAGATTCCCTCCGCCAGATTAAGGAGCTGCTCTTCACCTCAATTGCAGCAAAATGCCAACAAACTCCATGCCAGGGTGCAGCACGCATGGCTTTTTAGACTATTTGCCAGTGCAGCTCTCGTTCCATCTGAAACTTTTTGAGCCTGGTCTTTCCAATCCGCACTTCTGTCAGCGTTCTGGTCTTCTGAGCTCAAGCCAGAATTTCCCACCAAGCTCAGCTCAGAGCACTGCAAGGCTTCGCCCCAAACCTTTCCAAACTTCTTCTACAAACTGGTTTCAAAGGCTTCCAAACTGTGTAGCCAGGTAAAGTGACAGCACTGATTGCACCTTCCTAGTGACAGTTTCTGTCTTAGTTACTTTCTTGTCACTGTGACTGAGTACCCAGCATCCATAACTTTAGGGATGAAAGATTTGATTTAGCTCACAGTTTTAGAAGGTCACAGTCTGTTCCCAAGTGGGCGGCTGGAAAATGGTGGAATCACATGCCGAGGCTGGAGCTGGAGCACCCTCTGAGGGAAAGGGTGGAGCCAGCACAAAGCTCTCCAGGTCGAGCCCTGAGCCTTCTCCCCCTCCAGCCAGCCCCACCTCCCGACAGTACACACCATGCGTAGACACGTAAGGCTTTTGGGGGTCGCTCCAGATCCTAACCACAGCACGACCCGATCTACCCACAAATGTGCAAATGAAATTGATGTGTCTCCGTGTAGGCAGGGTGACATACTGATAGCTCAGATTTCTGTTGTCCTTGTACTTGTTACTTGCCGACCTCTGCCAACAAGCAGAACTTCCAATGACGAGAGTTTCGTGAGAAAAGTTAATGATGGATGTCTGATCTCGTTGTATCTTTCCTTCCTAGTGGCTCTCCCTCCTTCTCTGCTATACAACAGGACTTACTATATAAAGTGGCTTATCAGCTAACCTAGAAAATTTATATGCAGCTCTTTTAGAGGGCTTTCAATGGAAAAGGATTCTATTAAAGTTTGAATTTTATGATTTATAGACTGATTTTCCATCATGTGAATACATATACAATAAGATATATATATATATATATATATATATATATATATATATATATATATAATCTTTTGCTAGTAATAATAATTTGAGATTTTATCTATAGTTTTTGAAATATTTTTCTACCTTGTTATGCCAAAAATATTTTCCCTTCTTAAGGAGTGACTATAAATTCTCTGACAAATATTGTGCTTGGAGTTTTCCATGGATAAAGAGCAGATAAGTGTACGTTTTAAGCATAGAACATTCATTTCTGTGTGATAACAAAGAAAATGCATTCTTCTGCAAGCCTTCCTTAAGGATTGACAGAAACAAAGGAATCGTAAGTAGTTATGCATTACCGTATATGCACTTAGAAGTTTCCTTTCCTTTAAATGTCTCTGTCACTTTTATTTTTATACGAATGTAACATTGCATAAAAATTATTTGATTTAGAACAAAACCTTTTTATGATTCCTCTTTCTCTCACATTCTTTGAGTTTAAAGTGACATTTTTAAGAGATAAAGTTCAAATTTAAAAATATGGATACATCATAATATCATTAGGATGGCTCTTTAAATCATGTTGCAGAAAAAATACTTTAAAAGAAATCTCAAATTCTCTTACAATTGAAATTTCATGGGCAAGATCGCAATAAAACTGTGCTTTTAAAACCTAGTTTTGTGAGTCCTAGTTGTAACATTAAGATGGCAAAATAACAACCTAACTCTACTCCTTGAAAATGCAAATTCAACAGAACAGAAAGGTCAAGTCTTAGTAGGAAAGATTCTGTTGGTATGGCACACAATTTAATGATGATACTAATTCATCAAATTTCTAAGTCTCATGTAGAAATAAAAGTAAGATGAAGAACCTCAAGTATTCTGAGAATACAAGTGATTAATGCTCAAATTGTCACCCTTGAAATAGGAAATGACTCCCACTGTAACATGTGGACACACACACACACACAAACGTACACACGCACACTCACGCACACAAGCTTCAAAGATAGAGAAGAAAGTTTATTGTTCAAAACACATTTAAAGTGCCTCAAACCACATTAATAGTAGAACTGTGTTTATTAATGAATCTGAAGACATTTTTCCTGACATCATGGAATCTCAGTGTGTTTTATGTGTGTGAGAAAGTACTATATCTACTGAAATTATCCCAGTTTCTTCTTAAAATAACAACCCAAATGACTATGAATGATTTGGACTGTACGACAGAAGACACCATGGTGGTAAAATCCTGGTGCTAATCCGTTCTGCAGACCAGAATTTTTGGAGTTATGTGTAGAAAGCAGATTAGTAAGAAATACAAATCATGCATTTGGATTTAGGCTTTCATAAATCTTTTCCCTGAAACAACAGTAGGAACTTGTAGGGGATGCATCTAAACCGTAGACTGTGTTCCAAAGATAATCAGGGCTTAGAAGTCTAATTATAGAATAGTGTTGAAGTTATATTCTGAATGCAATTCCTGAATATTTTCCAGTAGTTATGGCTGTGTTAAAACAAACAAAATTTCTGTCTGCTACCCACCAAGGAAAGAAATTATGTGTGTCTTAACTGTTACAGCTGGGCTTGGATATATGAATAGCCTAAGCTCCTGTGGACTTCAGTTCAGGCTGACTCATCATGGAAGTTCTGTTTTAATATTTGCCTTGGTGGTCTTTTTAAAAAATCAAAATCAGCAGATGTGGAAGAAATGGCAAATAAACACAAAAGTCTCCTACGTCGAGGATAAACTTGTTCATCATCCTCTCTGACCTTTCCAACGTGTGGATCTGAAACTCTTGTCTATCTGTGCAGAACTGAGGCTTGTGAGACAAGCAGGAGGATCGCGGGATTCGTTCCCCAGCTTCCTGACAGCGGCCAGGCAGCAGTTCTGAAGCCAGAGTTGTGTTTGACTTCTTTGGGTTTAGGAGGGTCATTGTAGTCATTCACGTCCTCTCAGTTCCCTTGTGTGTTTTTTAGATAGTTTCTCTCTACAAACAGAGTCAAATTGAAAAATCCTAAACTCTCAACAATCCCATTTAATTGGATAACGAACTCCAGTAAGCTACAGAACTCCAACAACTCTTGCTCTCCCTTTATGATGTCATCATTGCAAATGACATCTTTGTAGTGTGTGCAAGACACTGAAATGTTATACTTATATGTGAGCTTGTCTTAAGTCATTTAAGAAATAGAGATATAAACCAAAAATACAACAAATCTAGCTTTTGTATTTGTCAGTGTAGGCACCTGAGCAAGGATCTGTCTCAGTGTATCACTTTAGTTTATTATCCGTAATTCTTCATTTTCTTCCCCCCCCCCATTTTATTGATATGTATGAGCAGAAAATTTAAGGTTTGCAACGAAGTTGAGCATTTTGTGCACATGTGTGTCTCATCAAGGTCACAGGGGCTTTCCCACTCTCCTTTTGTCCCTCCCCCTACCCATTTTCAACACGAAAAATCTCCATAGCACTTCACTTAAGTCAGGTTTGAGTTAATCTCACTCAGATTGTTTACTTGATAATATATTATTTTTTATTTTTACCTTCCACGTCAGTTTTACAGACACAAAGTCACCGGCTGCCTTTTGTGATTGCTGCTGTTCTAGTATTCGAAAGATGCTGACCGTGTCCTCCGGCCTCCGTGGAGTCTCGTGAGAAGTCAGCTGCTTGTCTTTCGGGCACATTCCTCCCCGTGGCCTCTCACTTTTGTTTGTTTGCATGATTCCTGGTTAGCCTGCGCTTTTTGAGAAGTAAATTGGATTGCATTTTGGAGCAGATTTCTGTGAGCTCATCCTACCTGGGCTTCATTGAGCCCTTTGGGGTGTGTGTGTGTGTGTGTGTGTGTGTGTGTGTGTGTTTCCCATGTTTTCAGCCATGTTTCGGGCACTCTTCTTTTCGACTCTTGCTTCCTACTTCTGAAAGCCTCACGTGCACACGTGGCTTCTTTGGCGCTGTCGTCCAGGAGCTTTAGAGTTCTCAACTTTATTTTTTTTTTCTTTCTCTTCAATTATTTCAGTTGTCATATGTTCAAGTTTATTGAATACCTTTTCCTACAGGATCAAATATTCTCCTATACCCATTTAATAATTTGGCATTCTAACTATCAGACTTTTGAGCTGTGGAATTTCTACCTACATTGGATTCTATCATCAGTATTACGATATTGAGATTTTCATTTGACTCAGAAAATTATTTTCTCGAGGTTCTTTAGCTTTGTAAGCAAACTTAAGATAGTTTGTTCCAAGGATTTTTACAAAGAGGCATAAGGTCTGTGCTTTACCCCAGGGAATTTCTGTCCCCCGCCCCCAATCTGGGAATGCTAGATTAAGCTTTTTGTTCCGTTCACATGGTTACACTTCTGTCCTGAGCCTGCGTTCTGCTCTAACCACTTGACCCTACCGCTGAGCTCCATCCGTAGCCTTTTTCAAAAACTACTTTTCATTTGGAGACGAGTTGCCCTAGTGGGAACCAAGTGTGTGACGGTCCCGCCCCAGCTCTGGTCCTCCGCCGCTTGTCCCCACTGCGCGGCCTGCTGCCAGAGGTGGCTGTGGCTACGTGGTTTAAAACCTGTCCGAGGAAAGCCCGCCGCTCCTGGGCCCTAATCCCTAGCCAGGAGGCGGAGAGACCAGTGCGTTCCACAAATCCTTCACCTCCTACGCGTGACACAGACGAGCAGATTGGGCTGTGGGGACCCGCCGAGGCCGGAGCTGGGGCTGGGCGTCCCGCGGGGAGCCTGGGGACACCGCAGGGCGCCGGATTTGCCGGGTGGCACAGGCTGGCCAGCAGCCGGCCTCTACCTGAGCGGTCCCCTGTGTGGCCGCACACCGTTGGCCCTTGCCCAGCTTTCCGATAAAGGTGCTTCAGGCCGGTCGTCCACGCGGGCTCCATGCTCCTGCGGCAGCGCAAGGCCTCGAGGGGCCTGTCTCCGACGTAACTGCCCACACCACCGTGGAAAGCTGCCTCCTGGCCCCTCTCGGTTCCTTGGTGCCAGCCGACCAGCCTCGCCAGGTGGCTACCGCGTGTTGGTCGCTACTTTGCACCCTTTCCGTGGAGTCCGCAGTACCGCCTGTCACAGGACCTGGTGTCCACATGAAGCCGCTTGGGACGCCCGTGGACTTTGCACAGGAGGCGGCGTGTTCGGGCTCGAGGCACCGCGCTTGGCTCGTGCGCCTCCCTTCATGTCAGGTGGGCAGGTTTAGATTCAGGCCGCACTGTCCAGGTGATTCTGCTACCTGCGCCTCTCACAGTCCTGGAATGACAGGACTTCCCGTGTTAACAAAAGAAGCAATCAAGCAAAAACAGCAGTAGCTTTAATGACCGAACGCATCCCTGACGGGTGCGGATACGCACTGAGTTATTTTCTTGTGGCTGGGATGGAACACCCAGCACCCACATGTGAAGGGAGGAAAGATGCGCCGTATGGTACAGTTTCAGAACGTCAGGGTCAGTGCGCGGGAAGCCAGCACAGGTGGACACCGACGGGGGGCGTAGCCGGGAGCTCTCAGGGCATGGCAGGCAGGAGGGTCCCCTGCGGCAGGGTGGGAGGGACCCGCACTCTCCAGTCCAAGCCCCAAGTGCCTCGGCCTTCCAGCCAGGCCCCGCCTGGGCACAGCACAGGTGTGCACAGGCAATCCGCAGGTAATTCACAGCATCCAAAGACGTGAGGCGTTGGGGGCCATTCCACATGCAAAACACAAGATGGTATCATAGGTAAAAGGGGCACCCGCCGGGAGCGGAGCTTGCTTGGTGGAGGAGGGGGTCTGTGGGGACGGATCCGAAGGCCCCAGACGTGGAAGAATTTACACACTGCCCGTGTAGTCACAGGGCTTCTAGAATTTTCCTTCTTTTCTTTGACAGTAAATTAATTTTGGCTTAGCATAACTCTTTTACTTTATTAACTTTTAAATTATTTTAAACTTTTTGACTTTTTTATAGCAACAATTAGCTGAAAATATTTCATAGTTGTACATGAAAGAGATATTCATAGTAGTAGTCTATGTGGGTTTTTTTTCTACTTTTTATCACTTTATAAATATTGCCTTAGAAATGAAGCTGCCACCTCACACACCAGCCTGCAGGGGGTGGAGGTCAGGACAGTGCACCGCACCCGCTCCACATGGCTTCCAGACGGAAGGACGGCAGGAACACAGGGCCACAGGGCCCGCCCACCGCTGTCTCTCCCGCCCTGACAGCACTCCCTCTGGACTCTGCAGTGGCCCTTCCTGAGGCTCCTTCTGGAAAGGCCTTGCTGTTTCACAACAGGTCCTTGAAATACGATTGGTTTGTTTCCTCGCCTCCTTTTTTAAATCCTAGGGTTTCCTACAAGAATAGAATGCATCTTGAGTGCTCCAATATCTTAATAAAATGCTTTGGAGTTTCAGTCCATGCTTTCAGAATTTAATGAGTTTTCCAAGTTTTGCAAAGATTATGCAAACGTCTCATTACAAATCTCCTTGGAAGTTCTTCTGTCTCTCCTCCTGCCCGGTGCTCTGCTTTCTACCTTTTCTGCAGCCACACGGCATTCCTGTTCCAGTTCTAACGATTTCTTGGGACCTCCCTAGGAGCTTCTCAGGGTCATCCTCCTCCACACCAGGTTTTCTGCCACCTCAACCACAGCTTTCTTTGTTTTTGCAACTCCCCTGTCCTGGGTGAATCTTGCGATGTCCATCTGTGGCTCACGTGCACCTTCGTGACATTGCTCCGAGGGTGAGCAAGGTTCATGTGATCTTCCTTGATCAGAATCAAGGGCTCCTACGTGTCTCTCCATTGCAGCACCAGTCTGGCAAACATCCTTTCTTGTAAGTGTACTGCAAGACTGCTCACCCTCTATGACCCAAAGAGCTGGCACACAGAGAGAGACAGACCACCTTGACACCGGAGTGAAGACCACCAAGAGGAAGCTCCTGGTGAGGTCGCTGGGAGGGGGATGTGTGAGACCTTGCTCCTCCTCTTTGCTGACTCAGTCACTGAGCAGGACGCTGTGGAAGTCATCCACAGCGTCTTACAGCTCCCGCAGTGTTCTTCGTGATGCACTTCCAGGCCCTGGGCTTCTCCTTGTGGAAGATCCCAAGCCTTTAGTTTGCAGCCGGTGACTTTGCTCACAAGCAAGACTCTTGCGCAAGCCAGTCTCCCTGTCCTTAAAAGCCTCGAAGCTTGGCAGCGGCTTGGCCTCCTTAGGGGTGAGAGTCCTTCCTAGCATCTGTTTCCAAAAGAGGGAGGTGTCACCCACACTGCCGATTTCTTCTGACTAATAGAATCGTCTCAGCTGCCCCAGGCTAGCATCAAATTCAACGCCACTGTTGGTTCAAGCCTATTCCTTCATTGTTTCAAAAATCTAACATTTCACCTCAGCCATAATTGTCATAATGTAGAAGGGGCTGCCCATTTATATCTGGTCTTGAAAACAAGTCATTAAATTGTCCTCAGCACCTGATAAAGGCCCCTCTGAAGTCTTGTTAGCCTTATTGCCTCTACTGAAGTCGAACCCTTGTCAGCTTCCATCCCTCTGATTTTTCGTTTGCTCGAGAACAAGGCTATGGTGGAAGGGACGTTCCTGAGCCGTTTCTGACTTCTCAACTTCGTAGTTCGACGTCTCTTTTCGTTACACGTCCAGCTCACTTACTCCATGCGGCTACTTCCTGGCAAACCTGGCGATGCATTTTGTGTACTTTGGGTCGTCACAGCCAAACGCGGGATTGAATTGATCACCAGGAAAAGGATGGAATGGAAAGATGAGACGCAAAGGGGCTGCCGGATGCGTAACCCGGTGTTGTGGTTGGATGTGGAATGTTCCCCAGGTGCCCATGTGGTTAGATGTTGGTGTGCACCTGTGGAAACATGGGCTCCTGAGGGTGAGGCCCGGCTGGGAGGGGCAGCACGCTGGGGCTTGGCCTGGAAGACCATCTGCTAGGTCTGCCCTTCCTCCCTTGGTCGGCCTCCTGCCCACCACGCCAGGAGCAGCTTTTCTTCCCGCCACTCCTCAGCCCTGGCTTCCACCGTCGGCCGCCACCCGTGAGTGCACTGAGCCCTTCTGAAGCTGTGAGCTGTAGTGACTTGTGCTCCCTCGATTTGTGATGTCAGGTGTTCTGTCCCAGCAGCAAGAGAGTGATGAGGACATCACAGTGTATTGTCATACAGTCAACTTTGAGCGGAAGGACATCCCAAATGATCGGTGGAAATCGCAGTATATCTGATACTCATCCAGTGTCCTAGCCACCGGCTCTCATTGCCAAATGCTCTGTTCTGTAAGTAAATGTACATACTCCAGTGTTATACAACAGTTATGTCGCAGCGAGTCAGCCCTGTGTTTGCTAGAGGCAGCCGTGGCTACGGCACTGAGGACTGGTGGGCTTTCGGCTCCATTGTCATTTCGTGGCACCCCGTCACATGTCTGGTCCAGGTTTGATCCAAGTGTTACTGTGGGGTATACCTAAATAGTCCCAAGGAGAGACGTGGACGGTCCTTCTGCGGTGTAACTAACAGTAGCTTTTGGACCCACTAGGCGTATACACGCTATCTTAAAATGGCCTGAGAAAACCCTACACAGGCCAGGATTCGGGGTGTCTGACCTTTGGGAATCATCCTTCAGTCAGCCATATTATTCTACAGATCTCTGTCTACATGGGATAAAATTTCCCCTATAACTGATGTTGGTAAATTAGAAATTGGTTTCTTTCCACGTTTTATCAAAATGGCTTGAATTCACCCACGGAGGGTAAGAAGTGGAGGCAGCAGCTCTGGCGGCAGGGCTGCATGCCGAGTCATCCTCCACGCCCGGACCTGGCCCTGGCCAGCTGGGGCGGGGAGCACTTGCTAAACGAATGTTAGTTACATCCTAAGGTCTGTGTTGTCTAACAATAGTGTCATACTTTAATGATCTCTTTTCAGATAAGACCACAATACAAATGATCCTGAAAGTCTGGTGTGATTCCTCCACCTACATCCCAATTGCCTCAAGATCACTTTGGCAAGACCTCGTGTAACACAGGGTGAACAGATGTCACGTGTCGGGGGGAAATCTGGCATGAGCGAGCTGGCAGCACAGGCAGCCGGAGGCTAGGCCAGACTTCCCCGCTGACCACCGAGCCAAGCTCGCACTTCCCTGACCCTTGCTGCCTGCCGCCCAGGCTTCAGGCCCAGGTCCCAAGCCGCGCTGAGCTCTCTGACTTTCAGCAACCCCAGGGACGCCAGCCGTGTTCTTCAGCTTCCTCATTTGCTCATCAGGGATTTCCATCTCCCGGGTCATGTGAGCCAACATCGTATCAAAAATCTCCAATGTATTGTGTCTTCTATTGGTTTGGATTCTCTGAAAAACCTGATCTGCATATTTCTGCACCAATAAGGCCATTTAGTGAAAAAAACATAATCATACTATTCAGCAATAAAAATGCATAGACTATCGGAATAATTACAGAAATAAATGTTAATATATTATTCAAAAACATGCAAGAAGAACTCAATAAACAGAAATGAAAGCTTCCTGAGTACAAAGGTTCAACCCAATACAGATGTCATTCTACCAAAATTAACTTGTGGTTTAATGCTCTTGCAAATTACAGTCCTACCAGTCCCTCACTAAATTTAATATGATTCTAAATGTACAAGGTAGAATAAAAGATTAAAGATAGCCAACTTAATTCCTAAGAAAGAATTGTGGGGAAATTTTTCTACAAGATATTAATACCTCTGAAAGCCTCTAGAATTTAACATAGTGTGGCACTGGCACCAAATTATGGAAGATTTTGAACATAAAAATATTCAACTTATTTTGAAAATATTTAAATGTTCATGTTATTTGATATATGATAATATCATTAATTAAGGGTAACACAGCAACTGCAGATTAATTGGGATGATAATTGGCTCCAAAAGTAGTGTTTGGACAATTCGTTCTACTTACATTAAAAAACTGATTTTTTTGACTGTACAGAAAAGGTGTGTTATAGATGAGAAATAGATCTATGAAAATTTCTGTCTAATTTCAATGTAGAGGTCAATGTGGCTCAATTTTATAATAAACTAGCAATTATCACTGCAGTATCTTTCATAAAGTTATGACATATCAATTGCCTATTGTTCCATAACAAAGTACTACAAAATCACTGACATGTAAAACTCACTACTGAATTTTGCTCATGAGATGCACACTGGCTGGGAAATTTGCTCATGTAAGCAGACTCTATGGACTTGGTTGGACTTGCTCCAGCACTTGTCCAGAGCAGGTGGCTCTGGTTCTCACGGGTTTCTGAAGGTCCTGGCTGTGATTCCACGGTTGTCTGTGCTTCTCTGGTCTCCGACCCTCCTCTGTGTGATGCCCCATTTATACCTGTGATGGTGGCAAGGTGCCAAAACTTTTTGAAGCCTCTTGTCATCAGACAATTACCCCTGGCTCAGTGATGATCGCACCCCCTCCATATGTATTGACAAAAGTAAGTAAATAGGAGGAGATTGAGGGGCAGGTTTTGAAATAGACTCTACCCTCTTAGGATGTGCGTGCAGGGGAGTAAAGTGAAGGTCTCTGAAAAGGTGCATTCCCGCAGAAGCACAGAGCGAGCCTCCGTCTCCACCCTTTCTGCCCCGAGTGATGCCGGATCTTGTTCTCTAGTAAATTTCTTGTCATTGGAATTCACTAGAAACGACAGTGACAAAGTTCCTCTGTCTTCTCAGCATCGGGCGGGTGGCATTTCCCCATCATTCTTACGCAGAAATAATATGATCCAGGGAGAACGTCGCAACCTTCCAATCCAGGCGTCTTCACTCTAGCACCATGGATGTATGGTTTTTACTCTAATATTCACTATGGTTTGGATCTGGAATGTCTCCCCAAAGCCTCATGTATTTGGACGTATTGAGTTAACTGTGGAACTGCGTGTCATTAGGAGGTAAGGGCTGGCTGGAAAGGGCGGATGCTTGGGGTTTGACCTGGAGGGATTGCGTCGACTTGCTGAGAGTGGAGAGGAGGGTGGTCCAGGCAGAGCTGTCAGGTGTGTGTCATTCACCGTGGACCAGGAAGTGAGGGAGGGGCCCTCATCCTGTGTGTGAGACGTTCAACTGACAACTTGAACTGAAGGAAGAAGAAGTATCGTCACGGCGTCTTCCTGGGGAAGCTCCGGCCTTGCCTGGGTCTCTCCAGACCTGGGCTTGCTCCTGTTCTCTCTTCTGTCCGCGCTCAATTGAGCAGTTTGCTAACCTCAGCTATGTGCTTCCACTCTTGCTGGCTGCCTACGAAGGGACTCTGAGTGCCCTTCTGAAACCATAAGCAAACTAAACGTTTCTTCCTTTAAATTGTGGACCATTGGGTATTCTCTCAGAGCCACAAGAAAGTACCCGAGACAATAGCCTTCCTAGTTTCAGTTAGGTGAAAGTGAGTTAATGATTACAAGCTATCAGATTTATGCTGGTGTGCAACTGAAACACAAATCAACTGTTACTCATTTTATAAAAAAGTGTTTTGGTAACATTATGAGTTTCTTAAGAAGATGTGCAAAGGCACAATTCAACTCTCCACTTAAAAAGTGTATTTCAGTAAATATGTACTTGGCTATCAATAGAGGATACAGAAAGAAACTAAACTTAAATATTAGGCATTTTGAAAACTTTTGAAATAATGCATCAAAAATAATTGTGTGCTTTTGAACCATTTTATGGTAAAAAATAATTACAGAAAAAAGTTTGACAAGCCCTAACCTAAAAATCCAAATTCCAGAATGTTCCAAAACTTACAAACATTCAGACACCAATATGATGATGAAAATTCTGCATTTGAAATTTTGTGACAGATGATTATCGAAAGACAGGCAGACTAAGAAATTTGTGTAAAATTCTTCAGTGTCTGTGTATTAAGTGAATGTGGTATTTGAATACACTTCTGGCCTTTAGGGTGACAGAGACTCAAACTATAATTGCAAATTTATCAAGAGGAAAAATATTTTAATAAACCAAATGAAACATGGCAACAGGATAAAATGCTAATCCCCTTTGAATTATTACTTACAAAGACCTGAAATAGATATTATCACATATTTATTACAATACAGGATATAGACATTTAAAAGAGGAACGATCCAAGAGCATCTTTTGTTTTTGTTTATTCATTCATTATATATTTGTTGGGATGAAAATGTATGAGCTGGAGTCGACATCCCAAGTGTACACTGTAATTTGAATCCACAAGTATACCCATACAAGCCCTGCACTACCAAGGTGCATAGGATTTCCCTAGCCCCCAAAAGGCCTGCTGCTCTTCCTCTGGCAACCCCCCACTTCCCTGCCGCAATTCGCCCTGATTCCCAGAACCATCATCTTGAGTTGCTCCAGAACCACTGGAGCCAGAACCTGTGTTCTTTCTACAAATGTGTCTACGTGTACAGACGAGACCCAAAAGTATTTTCTCCTTTAAACTAGTAACGCAGTTACATTGATTTTTGCAAATTTCACCAAAAAATAAAACCAATCATATTTTATATTTCTGTTTGGTCATAAATGATTATTATTTTAAATGATATTGCTACATTTGGTTTTCTGATTTTTGCAAAAAAAATTGCATCCTGGCTCCATAAAAATATTAGTCCAGTTCTGCTTTCTTGTAATATAACAGCCAGGTATTGGTAACAACTTGGGAAGGTAAGTTTTTCAAGGAATTCTTCTGTTTTATTTAATTGGTAAATTTATTGCTAAAATTTTTTTGATAGCACATTATTTTCTGTAAAAGCTCTGATAAAATAATGTACACACATACACAGACACACACACACATACATAAAGCAATGACCAGCCAGAGCTCAGAAGAATCACCGCAGGCCCTTGAGCCTGACATCTCACATTCCTTGACACTTGGAGCCATTCCAAAGCCTGTCCATTTTTAAGAGGGAAAAAAAAAAAAACTGTGATATAGAGAAACATACGTATCAAGCCCTTAAACAGAATGTTAGATTTAGCAAGTTTATATGAAAACAGGTATGAATTATTTGAGATTTTTAATGGAAAGTTTCCATCTGAATCTTCAAATTCAGTTTTAAAAAAACTATGATTTGGAGGGGAAAGTCTGAATTCTCTGTTTCTTTTATTTCCATACTCTTGGTATAAACTTGTGATATATAATTCTGCCCTTCGTGGTGGTCCGGAGCCTGCGTCGGATGTTGCGTCTTAATCATCTATCTCCACTTGCCCTTCCCCCACCCCACCCCACCCCCCACCCCGCCCTCCTGACAACATCCATCTTCTGGACTCTTCCTCCCTCCACAAATTCTCTCCTCCATACTTAGCTAACTTTGAAAAATCAAAATTTGCATCACTACTCCTTAAATGGTAATCAGGAGTTCTCAAAAGCTCTTAAGTAGGTTATCAACAATGACATTTTGATGAGTAAAAAATAGCGACCTTTTTCATTGGTTGTTAATTGTTGCAAAGATAACTCAATACGAACTTTCTTTCCCTAGTTCCCCTAAGGCTACCACGAAAAAGAAATACATCAGGCAAAATGTTATATATACAAAGGAAGTTAATTGCAATTGTAAGTAGAGAAATGTGTTTTTCTTGCCACATCAAAAAACCACTGTACATCTGAGAATATATATATATATATATACACATTTTGCTTTTCATTAAATAGCACTCCCTGAAGAAGAAGAAAAACAATCAGGCATAGAGATCATGTGTTCCTTAATCGGAATGAATTTAACAAACTAATTTCAGAATGTGAGTACCTTTGCATTCGTTCCCTACAGATAAATCCCTGGGGAGAATGAAGACACGGCACTCGG
The DNA here is from genome assembly GCA_004027205.1 of Ctenodactylus gundi. NCBI lineage: Eukaryota > Metazoa > Chordata > Mammalia > Rodentia > Ctenodactylidae > Ctenodactylus > Ctenodactylus gundi. Next base: position 221,127 of record PVKB01002838.1, on the reverse strand, counting down.
AAGCGCCCACCTAAATTTAAACCACACTTACCACACGTCGTATGCGTCTTGCTACGTGATGAAAGGCAATTTAACTAGATTCAGGATTTCCAATATATATTCAACAGAATAAGGTATTTTACAACAATAGATTTAATTCAGACAGCTCCCAGATTCTGCTGGGTGGCACTTCAGCTGGGAGTCAGGAGAGGAAGATGCTTTTCTCTGAAATTCACTATGTACCAGGGAGGGTGAGTGGCTAGATCCCAGCGAGCTGTCAGAGTTGTCGGCCATGGCTGTCCCAGCGAGCGATTCTTTTCTGTCCCCGTAGACCGACCTGCGTGTTAACCACTTGGGGTGAGCCGCTCTCTCCTTTCTACCCCGTCATAGTGAAACTCCGCTTCCTCCTGCTGGCTTCATTATGAAATTGTTAAGTAAATTGTCCCTGTTTTCTCTTCTTTTAAGGAAACCCTCACGTTTCCTGAGGATTACAAGTGCCTTCTTCGAGTTCTATGGGACTTGCAAGCGCTGTGCAGAGTAGCTCACACGTGTCCGTCCTCGTCTGAATTCCGTTTCGCCTCAGCTATGACTTGTTTGTGTACTCGCCCTCGGCAGTTGGTAGAAGCTCTCCATCGCATAGTTGACCAGATTTCAGTCGGGTGTCTTGTATTGTGGGGAGGGTCACAGGGTTTGGTAAGGACTCAGTGAGGATCCAATCCAGGCAGATGGAAGGTCCCCACCGGAAGTCTGACCCTTTGAACTGAGGTGTCCTCCAAGGGTCACACCCTGAGGCTTACTCTCCGGCTGGCTGTTGCTCTGGTGGGGTCTGCTTGGAAGAAGCAGGTCGTTGAGTTGCACCTTTCAAAGGGTGCACGGCCCTCGTCCCTTTCGTCTGGCTCTCTCTGCTCCCTGACTGCCGTGAAGTCAACGAACATGTGTGCCTACCATGATGTTCTGTCCTGCTGTAGGCTGAAGCCTGAGCCAAGGCAGACTTTTCCTCCTACGTTGTCCACATTAGGTGTTCTGCCGCAGTGATGTGGAGGTCCCTACCCCAGAAAGGCACTGCACACGGCACCCCAGCACAGCTCTGGTAGGCTGTTGTAAAAGACCAGGTGCTATCACTGAAATGTTCCAGGAGTCACAACTTGGAAATCACTGTTCTAAAGTATGTCCTTTTAATGTAGCTAAAAAAATCTCCTCTAATAAACTATAATTTTAGAATTGTACATTAGTATGTCTTGCATGTAAGGTAATTATTTTTATATTGGATTAGGGGTAGAAGAACAAAGAAAATGCATTGTTAAATCTAACAGACTTTATTTTCAGTGGTCTCATAAAAATCCCTAGCATACATTTCTTAGACCGTACAGACTTCCCTTATGGTTTATTTTAATCAAAAGATATAGTTTTAGTACTCCGTGAGGACTTAAACTCACATAATACTGCAATTTCAAGAGACAGAAGTTACACTTATATGTGTTATTTAATCCTTAAATATACACTGATCCTCATGGTGGAAAAGAATTTGACTAGAGAGTAATGAAATATCCAATAATTCAGTAAAGCGGTATTCCATATGTGCTATCCGGTGTGTTGGTCTTATATATTTAACAGGGGTGTTTTTGAGGAAAACATCTGAGAGAAATATTCAGTTTTGTGGAGAGATGACTCATTACTGTTACTATTTTTCTCAGTGTGTTAGCAGTGTATCAGCAGTGCCTTCAATAGCCTCTAATTGCTAGTGAGACCTGACCTTTCCTTTGCCTCCCTCCCTCCCTCCGTCCCTCCCTCCCTCCCTCCCTCCCTCCCATTCACTTTCTTTCTTTTTGTGACAGCAGAGATCCAACCCAGGGCCTCGGCACTTAGTTACATTCCCATTTCTTTTTTCCTTTTTCTTCTTTTGAGAAATGTCTGTCTAAATGGCTAAGTCTCGGGCTGGGCTCCGATTCGCAATCCTTCTGCCTCAGACTCGCAGAGTGCTGGAACTGTGGACCGTGGACCACACCTGACGTACGGCCAACGTGAGTCTGCTGGCTTTCCCACTAAGTGCACCCACTTACTCACCTATCAAATGCCATATGGAAACACCGATTTCTGAAGCTGATTGTTATTATCGCGTATTACATATATATACCAATAAAAGACGAAAAGAAAGTATACACTCTAATACTAAATCTAATCTATATCTCACTGATAGCCTCTATTGTTCTTTGAAACCAAGTTTAATGCAAGACTCAGCTCTTTAATATATAACTTAAAATAAGTCTTTCTACAACACAATAGGGACCAATATAAATTGAACTAGCTATACCATATAAGGAGCCCTATCCTCATGATTTCTAATGTAAGATTTTCTCACTCTTGTCTTGATATAACGCTATTGTAAGCATCCAATGAACCATAAATTGTCAAATAGGTTTTTTTGGTCTTTATTTATGAAAATAAATAGTTCCACACTTAAGGAAAATGACCTAGTTCTGTGCAGGCAGCAATGCAACAGGCCTTTGCGCCGTCACTCCGCCCCCGTCTTGCCCCCGAAGTCACTTCCTCCCTTGCTCACTGTGTGAAGTGGTACTGTATGACCATCTAATGAACACAAGCAGCGTGGCTACACTATTATATTTTCACTTATTCATTTCGCATACCTTTTTTCCTGCTACAACAGCACAAGAATCTACTCCCCTCACTGTTTTCCAGCCCTCATTTTTAAATGAAGTCTTGTACCAGTTTTGATTAAATCGTTACCGTGGGTGTTCTCATTATTGTGACTATGTACATAGTGAATATGGGCTGTTTTGTCTCTCCTTTAATTTTACATTAATGTTTCTCTAATTATTTCTGTATACGTCTTGGTATTTCTCCAATTTTTCAACACCTTGATATTCATACCACAAAATTTTATTGTTAAACTTACAAACTCAGTTTCAAGCGTGAGGCGCTCCGTGACTTTCCCTAGCAGGACTCCTCCCCCACTTCCTCTCCCGTGAAGAAGGTTACACAGGGGCGTGTGGGAGGTGTCATCTGAAACCTTGACCGTCACAAGTGTCCTTCCCGTGCTCTTACCACCAGCTTAAGTATCTCCAGAACACCGATTCTTCTCCTCACAGCTCTGAAGGTCTATCACCTCTGTGGCGCCCAGGGTCCCTGTTGACTCTGTAATTCTCCTTCTGATTGTTTTGGGGTCCTGTTTAGCTGCAGGTTTTCTCGGGGTCTGTCTACTGATGGCCTCCCATCAGTACTTAAGGACAAAGCACTGAAGCCACTGAGGCGGGGCAGGAGCCATCCACACATGGTTGCATTGGCACGGAAAGAGGAGCGGTCTTGTCTTAGGAAGATGCCCGCTCACTGCCAGCCCTGCAGTGGCTGTTCCTCAGGACTGAGCATTTTCTATACAGCATAGTTTCATCTCCTCCCCTGTGAGCGTGCCTGGCTTTGCAGCAAGGAGCAGCGCTTCTACCCCGCCTGTATGTAACCTTGAAAGCCATCTCTGCTGTACTCAGTGTGCCCAGGTAGGGATCGTCTAGTTGGGCTCATCCACAAGAAAATCTCAGGCTTGCTGTGAGGATAATGACACAGGGTCCAGGGCTTTCTCTCAGAACCCTCCTTGGACCCATCTTTTCCATGTCTGCTTCTGCCCTTCCCGCGTGAGATGAAGACGCTTGCTCATCTTCACGTATTTATGTTGGAACATGTTTGCTTTGTTCCTAGTTACTATTCCTTGAATTATTTTAGTTTTGACCCATTGATTAATCTATTGACATGGAGTGATACTATCATCTCATATACTTATGTATTTGAGCTGAGAACATTTACAGTGCTCGATTGTAGCTATTTAAAATGTATATTCACAGGGCTGAGCCCATGAAGAAATTCGCCATTGCAGTAGTTGTAAGATGTAGGCCCTGTGAGAGGTGATTAGGTGGACCTTATGCCTAAAAACGGCTTTCAGTCTCTCTCCCTCTCTGTCTCTCCCTCTCTCTCTCCGCATGCCCTCATGTACTGAGGCTCTTCCACTCTGCCTCACATTGGGGACAGGTTTCTTTTGTCCCTTGAAGAGCGCAGGATTCCAGATACGATCTCAGAAGCTGAGACACGGGGCCTCCCAGATTCCATAACTGCGGTCATCCTGGTCTTGTCTTCTCAGATACATGAAGAGTGGTACTATGTTCCTATCCCTTCTTATGTGCTTTCTCTGTGGGATTCTATTACAGAGGCATAAATGGACAAAGACGCACACGATTCTTTCGGGGTTTTTCAAGGGGAACTTCTTTACTGCTCCATACAATGGCTGTCTGAATTTATACTCACACAACAGTCCACAAGGCGTGCCCTTTTTTCTCTGTCCTCTCTGTCTGGCCCCAGGTTGGGCTGTCTAGGTCCCCTCCGTCATTCCCCAGGTTCAGGGTTCTTGAGAGCTGGGTGAGGACAAGGTGGGCGGGACTCCGAAGACCAGCAAAGCACAAGGAAGTGCAGCAGGTGCAGAAGCCACTGCAAAGCTCTCCGGCAGCGAGGGGAGGTGCAGGGGGGCCCGCGGCTGCTCAGGGTTTGGCTTTGCGTTGAGTCGTGGCCTCCTCTGTGCAGGTCTCTCCTCCCCCTGCTACTTCCTAACTGGTGTAAGGCGAGCTCCTTGCTTCTCTGAGGGGTGCGGGCTGACAGGGAGGCTGGACGCTGGCCTGCGTCCCTCGCTGATGGGACCCGCCGTGAGCCGCTGGACCCCTGCTCCTGCCTCGCCTCGCTGTCTTAACCTGCCTGTGTTTTATTCGTCCAGCTTTGGCGTAACCAGTGCTTCTGCTTCACATTTTCACAAACAGCCTTTCTGAAGTGCAGTGACTGCTCATCGCGATTTGAATTTCCGTGATGATTAGTGCACAGAAACACTTTCTTGTGCGATTATTCACATACATATAGACAGAATACACACACACACACACACACACACACACACACACACACACACACACACATATATATATATATATATATATTTCCATTTTTAAAACCAAACTATTTGGAGTTGTACTGTTGAATTTTGGGGGCTGCATACATATTTTGATATCAGCCTCATAGCAGACTGGTTTTTAACGCCTAGTGGTCCTATTTTATTTGGCTGTACTTTCAGAATCATTTCCAAGAAAGTTTTGCCCAGTAAGTAGTTAAAAAAAATAAGAATTTACAGATCCCATCTCAGACTGGTACACTAAGTCGCTCAATGCTACAGTGACTTACAGGCACCCTAGTGTTGAGAAGCATGGCCCACTTCCTGTGCCTTACTAACTGGAGAGGGAGCTGTGGTTCCAAGTGGCTGAAGTTTTTCAGGACTCTGAATCTTGTTTGAGGCAGAACCAAACAAATTCCTAACTCTCTGGAGTCTCTCTGGACTCTCCGGACTCCTCACACTCTACCAGCCTGTGATTCGTATGTCAAAATAAGTCCCAGGCAGTGGGGGAACAATAACCAGGGAGATGGGCAGTCCACGGTGAGCATCAGAACGCTCTGTAAGTATGATTTTATTTCCGAATACCACTTAGCTTTTTTTTTATTTTTTGGTAAAATAAACCAGGTTCCCACCATGCAGAGGAACAAAGATTCGCTCACATCGCTGCATGGCTCTTTCAGATCCTGTCATGCCCAGTCACAGAGTTGGAAACCAAAACTCGTGTCGAGATGACAATGACACACTCTGTTCGCTGGTTTTGTAAATCCAGGGGAGAAGAACTGCGTAATAGAAGTGAGACAGGGTAGTTCACGTAGGGATTTTAATTGAAAGTTTCAACTCGCTTGGTTGTACACAATTACAGAAGCAATGCTGGTTGATTCGAACTTGTTACCTGCCAATATTACATAAAAATTTAACCAGCAAATACAGCACAGAACTCTCAAACATCCTAGAAGGATGTCTCAGAGCTTATTAAGCCACTTCTTACAGAAGAGTAAAACCCACTTGAGCAGTTTTGACCTACCTACCTGTCATCTGTTTCACCTCAAAATGTGTGAAGTTTATAAAAACAACAACATCCTTCCTTAGTATAATTCTTCTGGCAGAGTGATTATAATGTATCTTATCAGGGGATTCTAGGGCTCTGAGAACAAAGGGGGTAGACTGAAAGATTTATTTAAGGAATTAACAAGAGATTAATATTTTTCAACAGTTAAATCAATAAAATGACTGTTCAGTCTTTGAGTTATTTTTTTAGGCTACATGTTAATACAAAAGATTTACAGATCTCATTCGTTTACAACTCTCTTGGAGCTCGTTTTGTAAACATTGGTCCTCTGTCTTACGTGACTCTGTGTGTGTGTGTGCACATGTACATGCGTGCACGCACTTGTGTGTGTACTCACACACCAACAATGAGAAAGCTGAGGCAGTAAGATGTCTGTCTTGATGGGTGTTTAATTAGTCCTAACTTTAAATGAGCTTAACTTCAAATTTTACCAGGAATAACGTCCCATATCCATCCTAGAACTCCCCTGCGTAGGGAATGTCCCTCTGTCCTGTGCACGTGACAGGTGATGGCGAGCAGCGATTTCCCGGGAGCCAACTCCGTTCCTCACCGCGCAACTGTCACGTGCGGGCTTGTGCGCTACGCCAGGGGCTCAATTTTCTCAGTTTCTCAAGTATTTTCATTACGACTTACAACTGTAACTTTGAATGCCGCAAGATGAAAAAGGGGTTCAGACACGTGATGCATGTGGATTCCATTACAGACTTTTTGGTTTATCTGTTACTTTTTTCTGGTCCCACATTTTTATCCCCTGAGATAAGGTCGGGATACACTTACGATAGTACGTTATGCTGCTTTTCAGTGACTGTGACTTTCATTAACTCTGATTGTTCCACCTTTGCTCATTTGTGTTTGCAGTACGCACTTTTTGCATTGCTTCAAGGAAAAATGTTTTTCAAATCAAATTGTCTTTGAAAATTTCTTATGATTCTGAGTATTTATTTCATTATATGTACATATATATGTATATATATACATATATATGAAATGTTTAGCTTTGGCAATTTTTCCATTGAGAGAGAAAGAATATTTGTTTTCTGTACTGTCTTTGTTTTTTCGGCTTACAGGAGAAAATTAGCATTCTATTTTCTATGTTAATTCTCTTGCATTAAAATGTTTACACAGTTTAAGGCCATGGAACACATGAAGTACATACTATGGGATTATGCTATCAGAGGGAAATGTAGTCAGTTAATAGTGTCATTAAGAGGCCATGTGAATAGGCCAGGATTTCTCAGACTTTGCCCTACTGGCATTTTTGCCAGATAATTCCTTGTTGCGGAAGTTGTTTTATGCATTTCACGTCCAGCCTCTGCCACTGAATTCCACAAGGACCTTCTTTTCTGCCCTCCTCAGCACTCACCACAGTCCGCAGTCATCCGTAAAGACGGGGGAAGTGCACAGTTCCCCTCGGATAACGGGTACTGGTTTAGGAAAAGGAGAATGATTCAAACCCTGCGTCACTAGTTCTGCCTTGACCTCAAAGCTCTCACTATAAGATGATTAAATCTCAATCTGTAATTGTTCTGTCTTAGACAAGTTGCCCATTATAATGAGTTGTCTTATACAATGTAAATGTATAGCTCAGAGTCCTGGAGCGCAGAAGTCAGGATCACGGAGCCGTTAACAGCTGGTTCGGTGTCTGGAGTGAGGACTGTTCTTGGTTCACACGTGGCCTACCTACCCCGTGGTGGACAGCAGTGAGAATGGGAAGAGTTGTGATGTCTCTGATGGTGACAGCCATTCTGATTGGGAGGCTGCACCCTTCTGCCCTAACTGGCTCCCGGAAGCCCGTCTCCTAAGTGTGCCACTAGGAAGATTAGGATTTCAACTTACAAACTTGGAAACTGGTCCATGACACAGTCATAAGGGAACTCTGACTGCCGTGATGTTTATGATAAATTATCTCCTCACTAGACGGCATATGCATAGTTTAGAGTTTTAAGGCAGGACAAGTAGTGTCATGTGATATCAGAGAAGCAGCGCAGGTGAGAATGATAGGCAGACCCACGGAGGGAATTGTGGGGTAAGGGCTCTGTCGATGTGCTTACCAGACAGGCAGCCATACTTGTAAAAATTATTAAAAGCAAAACAATACATTGATCATCTACTAACCCTCCAGACAGGCCTAAGGGCATGCTGGAGATAAAGGGACATTAATTCAGGAGATTCTATTAGATCTAAGTAAGGGCGTAAAGAATCTCTGGTAACCTAACCACAGCTCCCCCTTGGCTCCCTACCTCAACCTGCACAGCACACGTGTCTTTTCGCTCAGAGTGCAGCCAGGAACGCTGGACTCCTGCCCCTTGGCTCTCTGTCAAGGGAGGAGATGGTGGAGCAAGCCTCACCGAAACCATCCAGCAACTCGCTGAGCACATAAATAAGGGAGTAAAAGCCGTGAAAGGATCTGTAGGGTTAGTGTCAGATCACTACAACATTTTATTTAAAATGCCCATTTTTCAATATAAAACTACAATGCAGGAAAATGGACCCAGGGAAAGTGGCACAGGTAGAAGACAGAAGCACCCCGTGAAGGGCTTGGTCCCCAGCTAGGCAACAACACACTGACCAAGAAGAAACAACAGTCTTCCCAGAAGCCGTTGATGAAGGACGGAGAATGGACAATCGACTGTCAAATAGAGACTCTGAAAGATAAACGTGTTAAAACTTAACCGAGAGCTTCAGGTGAAAGTTCCAGAACTCGATGGAAAATTTATCAGAGGGTCTCTACAATAGATTTGAGCTGTCAGAAGAAAACAACTAAAAAACATGAGGATAGACCAATATAATCATGCAATACCAAGAAGAGTGATAAAAAGAATGAAGAGAAAATGCCTGGAAATCTTACAAATTTTTCCTACATATCCAAAAAGTTCAACCAGCACCAAGTAGTCTAAACACAGGATATCTACACATAGATGCATCAGAGCAAAAAGTTTTGAAGAACAAATTCCTAGATACTGTTTTATTCAGGAATAAAGAGAAAAATGAAACAGGTCAATAGTAAGTAAAAAATCAGAAATAGTAACTTACAAATTAGAAAATTAGTGTTCTAGTACAAAATATTTAGCTGCTGTATGCTACCAAGCACTTCAAAGAAAATCATTGCCAACTCTTCGCAAAGTCTTCCAAAATGAGAAGAAAACTGATTTGAAGAGGAAGCTGCATCCCCGATCCACAATGAGAAAGCTGCCTCAAGAAAATGTAACTACTGACCCATGTCTCTGGGGGATGTAATTGCTAGAGTCATTGACCGGTGATGCACTTGGACGACCATGACACTAGCATGGTCTCAAGCTCAGTGCAGACTTTTTAACGATTGGCTGTCCTCTTACCAGTCATATCTGCTCCAAATACAACCTGGATAGCAATCTGGGGGCAGGCTGGAGGAACAGCTCAGCAGGGAGAGTGCTGGCCTACCAAGCCAAGGCCCCGAGTTCCATTCCCCGGCAACCCATAAGCTGGGTGCGCACCTGTAATCCCAGCACTTCAGAGCTTGAGGCAGGAGGATTGACATGAGTTCAGGCCCACCTGGGACTACATAGTGAATTGATGACTAGGCTGGACTAGATTGAGACCCAGTTTCAAAAAATAATAATATTAATAATCATTAGGGCTGTCAATGTGTCCTTGGCATACTCTTGTGAGAATCCCACCCTGGAGACTTTCTTGAGAAAGGGTCAAGGTGTGAAAAGTACAAGAAGGAGCCTCGGACTGTAAACTCCAGCTCAGCTTGGAACATGCTCCCTGGAGCACAGCCCAGCCCCACTCAACGGAAACTAACCGGGGTGCAGCTAGTCCTTCCTGAGACCCCTTGTCAGTCTCTGGATCTCGGCACCCACCTGAATTGGAATGTGGAGGCAGTCCAGGTGGTGTAGGTGGGGCACTAGGGCATCCACCACCACAAGCCAGCAGAGAACAGTTGTTTCACGCTCTCTTAATTAGAGGAGCATAGGTGCAACTTGAAATATGACTTGTCCACACACTGCTGATCATGTTTAAGCATTCTAACTCAAAAATCCTGCAGAGCATGGGAAGGGTGCAGGCAGGTGGGGAGACGCTGGCAAAGTGAGCGTAATTACCCAAGATGAACGCTACTGTTACGTGTCACGACCACATACAGCTAATAAAGTATGTGAAAAAGGAAAACTCTACTTAAGGGAATTCAAATCACTTGCATACTCTACTCCTTTCTTGCAGAAAGAAACAGAAATGCTTGGCTGCTCACTGCCAGAGAGTGTGTGAATAATAATGGGACACGCATGTCCTGGCCTCCACCACCCGCGATGTGTTATTTTACATGATAAAGGTGAATTAGAGCCGCAAATGGGGTCCAGGTGACTAATCAAGTGAAACTGACACCAGAAGATTATCCAGGTGAACCCAGTCTAATCAGGCATCATTGAAACGAGCAAGAGCTAGAGTCATGTGACATGGGACAGATCCCTTCCTGCCGTGTGGGTTTTGAAGATTCGACATGTCCGTGTCCCTGGTGAAGTGGCAGCCTCTACAGGCTGGAGAAAGGCAAGACAACTAAACCTCCCTGCGCCTCCGAAGAGCAGCCCTGGGCCTGCCTGCATTTTACCTTGGCGAGATCCATCTCATTCTTCTGACCTCCAACCCGTCGGACAAACATCAAGTGTATCTTTCTGTCTGAGACTCACTCAGTCTGAGGAAGCTCTGAGATGGTCACTGAAGTCACCTTCACCAAAGGGTGAGAGGAGGAGGAGGACATGCGCACGGTGGAGCTCAGACTTTGAGCACCTAACAATACGTGCTAATGCTGTCGTTCTAAAGGGAGGTGGAAAAGAAGAGAGAAATGACACGTAGGGTTTATTTGCTTTACTGAGAAAGAGCACGATGGCTTACGACACACGCGAAGTCCCATCGTGATGTTCAGGTGGACAAGTGATAGCAAGAAAGGCCAATAGGAAGGATGAAGGCTCTGTTTCTCTGTTTCGGTTCCGGCATGTACACGGCACTGCTCAGGGGTGGGATATGACTCAATAGAACAGAATATGAGCCACATGCATTTACTTGTGGGAAACAAAACCAGAGGATTTATGTTGGTGTTCAAAGAGGTAGAACTCGAAAAACACCACGGTGAAATCGGGACAAGTAAATTCAGCTTTAAAGAACGTTGCAATATTTGGCTAAATACTTAAAAGAAGCAAGCAACGATAATATACGGCAACCAGGAAAGATTATTACTACTGATCTCATTGCACTTGCTTTTATTAAGAGCAATTGTAAGTAAATGAAAATTCTGTGAAAATGAGTAGGAGAGTATTGGTGGCTGTCACACCATCTGTGTTGAAGCACAGTTCAGTTTCTAATTTCAGTTATTCCATCTTAAACAACAAAATGCTTTTATTCATTTTCCCCTTGAACACTCATGAAGAATTAGGTCAAACAAACAAAAATATGTCTGCTTTACTTGGTTGAATGGCTTCGTATCTACTTTCTCAATATGTTGCAATGTCAAACGCTCTGTACACACGGTCATTATGATTGCCAAGAACAGTAATCCAGTGGTTTTTTCTAAGATGCAGACTAAGCTTGAAATGGGCCATGTGTTATAAGACATAAATAAACTTTTCAAATTAATCTTTTATCTGTATCTATGTCTATATATGCCTAACATACGGTGTAGGTGTGTTTCTCAAATGAGTTTTACGCTGGAATTCCTTATGGTGCCCACTCCCTACTCAAATCTGAAAGAAATAAGCAAGCTCTATTATTGATAGTTGGATTTTCCTGTACGAACAGAAGAGTAGAATCTATATGGACAATGCCGCAAAGGGGTTTACTAAGCAGGGTTACAGGATCAGAGGTCAGGCATCCACCATGGCCGCCTGTGGGATCCGAGGCACAAGAGTCCGCTGTGTCCATCTGCACACTGCTGCTCAGCCCACGACGGAAAGCTGAGAGCAATCGGAGGGCAGGTGCAGGTGAGAGCAGAGTGGAAGGCCTGGAGGCTTGCTGTGGAGTTGCTGGTGTGAGTCTGAGTTGGACACTGAGGAGCCTGGGGCCAGACGCTGCAGGCCAACGGAGAGACCAGAGCTCTTCAAAAACGGGCACGTCGCCTTCCCCCCTCGCCTGCCAGCCCACCCATGGTACAAGCTGGTGTGAGTCTTCTCTGCCTGGTCTGTGAATCTGCTTGTCAATCACCCATAGACAAGCCTACACCTCTGCTTTAGCAACGTGCTAAGTGTTTCTTCATCCGTTTGGGTAGTCACATCATAATTTATACTCAAAGGCATTGCAATGTCCACCGGGGAGGTGCAAGTGTGGCAACTGTGCGTGTTTCCTAGGTACTGCCTCGTAGGGACGACGGTAAGACTGTGTGCGGAGCCTTAGCAACGTTACGGAGTTTGCTGACAGTCACACCGGGGAGCTCCGGGTCCGTGTTTCTACTCAGGTGGCCTCAGTCCTTCACACATGCACAGCACTTTCTGCATCATGTGCAAGTCCCTAACAGGCACAGCACTCTCCACCTAGGGTGAGAAGCAGGCTTCCCAGCAACGCGGGTCCCTGCACAGAATTTCACGGAATTTCTTGTAAATCCTGGGGTTGGCCCTATGTTACCTCAGGTCACCAGCGTCTTGCACCTTGGAGTCCTTAGGGAACTCTTCCCATTTCTTCACACCCACACCCGCGTGTTCTCTTTTGGGATATTTCTCAGAGAATGTAACTGGAGAACAGTTCAGCACCAAAAAGAGATTTTGGCCATATGTAGAAAGGCATCTAAGCTAATTTCCTCATTTCCACACAATGTGGAGTGTTAAATCCTGAACGTATTGAGGCACTGACTTCATTCATGCAAAATCTGGTTTGTCACTATAAATGTCTCTGGGGATGTATACCAAATATAGGTGAAGCTTGGCCCCTATGTCATTTACCCCATTTAACTATTAAGATTTTTCTAGACATTATTTTTATTTAGTTGTACAAAGAGGTTGAAAGGGACACTCCTTCTCTGCTGCCTTATTACGGCAGACACAAATCTCAAAGCACGGGCGGAATGTTTGTCAGTGCTGAGAAAAGTCTCCAAATGTAGCTTCTAAACGAAGCTTCCAGATTGCCTTTTGGACTTGTTTTCTTTTAACCATACTACAAATTTGACACATATCCTGGGACACGTCACAATTTGAGAATAGAGGATAATGAGCAGTATAGCTCATGTTCTTGTGATTACAGTGATTTCAAAATGACACATTAGGAGAGAAAATATTTCCTGTAACAGCACCGTGTATGGGAGCACAACAGTTGCTGTAGCGGGGAAGTACGCTCTTAGACAACGGAAGAAACAGGTCGAACACAAAGGAAATCTGGAAGTAATGCTTGGGAATGGAAAAAACCTGCTAGGTTATCATGATTTCCACAGTAATTCTTCATATGTATTTTGTAAAGCCAAAGGGAAGGGGAGGCATCATTGCGCTGTCCCCAAGTGCCGCAGGTCTCCCGGCTCCCCACGGCTCACTGGAAGGAGTCCGCTCTTTCGAGACTTGCCCAACTCAACTGCCATCTTGGGCATCCTAGCGTCGTTTATCTCTTTTAAATTCTGTTCCCCATAATTGCGTTAGGATCGTTCCATAATGTGTTTTAGTATTAAATTAATCCCGCCCACACGACCGGGGTCCATCTCCTGATCTTCTTTTATAATAGGCTACCAGGTGCTGCCCTGCCGTGCTGCCAGGGGGAGAGCGCTGTCGTACAGGACATCCTGTGCACATTCTCGTCTTCGCCTGAGGTACTGCCTGGCGGCTCTGCCGCTGTGCAGCCGGGACGTTTCCGGGCAAGCCTGCCCCACCCGGGTGGCAGTGCCTGTCCCTGCCCACCGGGAGAGGCGCTGCTGTCCAAGCGAGGCTTGAGCTGTCAGCTGGGAGACCCGGACTCACCCTGGAGCTGGGACGGCCACTCTGCCAGCTCCCATCCTGTCCTTCTCCATCCACGACTGGCACAGAGATGACGTCCATGGGGAGGCAGCGTCACAGCAGGGGCTGTGAGTGTGGGCACTGGCTCTGCGCCCATTTCCAGCGTGACCCCACATCTCACAGTTTGGGGTGCAAGCGAATGCTACTGCAGCCTGCTTGCTAATGGCAAATGGCAACAATTATTCCTCCTGAGGGAAAAAAGTAATAAAACCTCACACAAAAAGGCCCTCCTCCGATGTATAGTTAAGTCAAATAAATAACTTGTTCTCTACATAAAATAAACAAGTAAGTCTTCCTCCTACATAGTGATAGAATATTTTTGAAAACGGTTATTTCTTTAAACTTTGAGCTGCTACAAAATCTTCATACAGAACCTTCAGAAACAAAAATAAAAATGGGTAGCTGGGCCTAAAATCCCACAACTATGCAGGAAGGCTGAGGCAGGAAGATCCCAAGACCAAGTCCAGCCTCAACAACTCAACAACGTAATGACACTCTGTTTCAACATTAAATATAAATAAATAAATAGGAACAGGCTGAGGATGTTGGACTGTACCTCACTGTGAGGGTCCTGGGTTTATTTCAAAGTACAAAAAAAAAAAATAATCAGGAAAAACGTGACTGTCAGTGTTTTTCTCAATTGTTAGATAGGGTTATTTCATTTGATACTTAGTAGCAAACGGAAAAAACATACATATTACAATGACTTAAAAGATACGCCTTTATCTCTTAGTCTTGAAATTCTTGAAATTCTTGAAATTTAGAATTCATCCATCCCACTTTTAACTGTTTTATTATATAATTCAATGAATATAAAATTTAAAACTCCCAAAATGTCCTTATCTTGGCCAGCAGGTGCCTGACTCCTGCTCACCAACATGCCGCCGGAGGCCGGCGCAGGCCTGTGCTCTGCCTTTCTCTCCCTACTTCCAGAGTTGCACACGACTTCCACTAGGTGTGTGACTGAGCCTGAGCCTCAGGGATGTGAAGAGAACTGCAGGCAGGGCTAACTCTCTCCCGGCATGGGGAGGAGTTTCCCAGATGGCTCCCTTTCCCCCCGCGAAGGTGGACGTGTCCTCCTTAGGATGCGGGAGAAAGCTGCATCACCAAATCCCTCCTTGCTGGGACGTGCTGGCCAATCAGGAGCACCTATTTCTTGTTTTGTGTAGACAAGAAATACATTTCTATTGTATGGCGCTAGTGAGACATTGGGGTGCATTGCCAAGACAGCTACCCCACTTCCGCACCTGTGGCCAGGGCCTACGGCCCTGGGGTGGGCAGCATGCTCTCCTAACCACAGCTGTTTGAATCCTCGTTTTAGAAATTCTGAAGATGTCATCTGGTTTATCAAAGGAGGTTTAACACACGGGATACTTTAAGATTAGAGTTAGGAGCTTATCTCGAAGTATACGGATTGCACGAGTGGGTCTACTACACGGATAAGTGTCCCTGCAAGAGGAGGGCGGGCGTGGCACGATCAGAGACATGAAGGTGGAGGCGGCCAGGAAGCGCAGGTCCAGCAAGGGACATGGACGGTCGCTCCAAGATGCCGGAAGAGGGAAGCGGTGGACCAGGTCCTAGAGCTCCAGGAATAACACACAGTTCCCCCAAACCACCCAAAATTGAAAGATAAGGCTTTTTTAAAATTCTGAGCTGCAATGTTTGTAGTATTTGAAAAGCACTGGGAGCAACTCTAAACATGGAGATGGTTTAGAAACAGGGCCTGTTTATCCACAGGCCCACACTTGTGGAGGATGAACCCAAGCCTTTGTGTTGGAAAGCAGGTGTGGAGGCTTCTAAAGTGCAGTGCGGGACGAGTCAGGTCCCAATGCACCTTTCTTGCGTGTTTCAGGAGATGCACGGATGGCCCCCGCATCAGCCAGAGCTTGGCTTTGCGCGGAATGAGTGTTGCTTGCACACAAGGCTTTTTCTCGGCCTTTCCAGGAGCGCCTGCCCGGCCCTCCACCGTGGTCACACCAGTTTGCAATCCCACCAGCAGCGGAGGAGGGCTTCTTTGCCCCACAGCCTCGCCAGCACCGATTGCTGTTCTACTTCTTGATACATGCCATTCTCTCTGGAGTTAGAGGGTGATTATTAGCTGGGTCATCTGAT
This sequence comes from Ctenodactylus gundi, assembly GCA_004027205.1. Taxonomy (NCBI): domain Eukaryota; kingdom Metazoa; phylum Chordata; class Mammalia; order Rodentia; family Ctenodactylidae; genus Ctenodactylus; species Ctenodactylus gundi. The sequence continues at coordinate 205,094 of PVKB01002838.1, read as the reverse complement.
GTGACATCTCCTGTTCGAATAAGCATCCCCACCCCCTGGAGTCCCATGCGATTGCCAGCTGAGCGTGTTCCTCTGATCCTGGGCCCACGCGTCCAGCTCTGGGGCTTCTGTGCTTGCATGATCTTCAGACATTTCTAGCCAAACACGCACACAATGTAATCAGTTCTCACGGAATTTGATTTTCTGGCAGTAAGCTCTCTGTTCCGTTGGTGATACCACCACGAACCCAGCCATTCAGGTCAGAAGCCTGGCATTTCCCCTTTCCTCCAGTCCTCATGGTCAATACAGATTCTTCACAGCAGTTGCTAAGTTCGTTTCTCATCCTTAAGCATCTCTTTGTGTGGAAAATAAGGTTTAAAAATACAAACAAAATAAAATGACAGTGTGTCATAAACACATAGCAGCTGATCAAAAACTCTCCATGGTCAGAGGGGAAAAAAAGAATTTAAGTAACAGGTGATATGAAGAATGATTATAATGCACAGAGAGATATAAGCATGCATGAGCACTTTCTGGTATAAATAATTGATTATTTATCTAAATAACTACACAAGTGGAGACGGGCAACACTTTCTTACAAAATACATTCAATTAATAAATGTCAAGTGAATGGGGAATAAAAGATAATTTCTAAGAGTAAGACAAGCGAGGAACGCTAAAATTAGAAAATAGAACTTGCAGATCCGCAAGTTATCACCTCAAACATTTGCTCTGGCAGTTCGGCGTGGAGCCAGGAGGTGCAGCTTAACTCACCCCTTCCTGCGGAGGGGCAGACAGAGACCACCAGCAGAGACAAGAAAGGGAAACACACGACTTCCAATGGGGAAAACTTCATCAGGCAATCAGGACTGGCACCAGCAGGTGTGACCCCTAATCCCGACAGGCCGACTTCACGGGTGTAGGAACACCTGGGAGATTAGGTCAGCAGTTTCCATGTCCCGGGGCTGTCCCGCATCCCCGAGCTCTCCAGGGTGCAGACAGCCACTGTGGACGCTCCTACCTCTGCTCCTGTAAACCAGGCTGGAAATCCCCTTGCAGAACTATCCTTCCATTTTCTATTGACTCTGTTCCTATAAAGAACCTTACTTCGTACATCAATACCGACATTCTGGGCAGTGCATCTTGTACTCCCTGATAGGGGGATACCTCGCCTCTGCAGTATTTCCCCCCAAATCAGTTGCTGCAATCTAACTTCTGGTGAGCCCCAAATCCCCTACCAGGGGTCTTTAAAATGCCAAGACAAAGAAAGGTCGGAAAACCTCGCATTGAGGTGATGTGTTAACCAAATGGAAGAGTTATCTTTGAAGCCCGGAAAACAGAAAATGGCATTATTGAAAAAAATGGAATAAAATTAAAAGATATAACTGTGCCACTGTTGATTTCCTAGCTTCAATCATGTAAAGTCATAAACTATGTGAGATATTTCATAACAAGTTTAACATCGGAAGGAAATGCGGGGAACAATATTCAGTAACTCTCCACAGTCTCAGAAACTGTGCTGTAAGTCTAAAAATTTTAACATAAAAAAGTTACATAAAACCTAAGGCAACATCCTACTCAACACAACTTAAAAATATACCATTCTCTTCTCATTCCTCTGTCGATGTGATGCCCGAGGCCTTATCAGGTCTTATTTCATTATTGAAACAAACTTCCAGGCCTCCATGCCGCCCGCCTTGCTCTTTCCAGACAAACAACGATACGCAAAATCAATCATGAGTTATCTGCAGAAACCGTCACAGTGGTCAGTGCCTCCTGTTCCCTACTGTGTTCTAGTGCATGGGCTCCCTCTGTCCCCATTCCCTCCTCCGGCGCTTCCAACAGGTGGTCTTTCTACAGTAGTCCCGGGTAGGTCTGTCTTTTTCGTACCTTTGTTTTTCCTCATAAGACCCTGTCTCTAAATACTTTCTTACAAATTCTATAGGTAGTTAATTCCTCCTTCACCAGAAAAAATGCTATCTCAGGAATAGCATTTCCATGTTGCTTTCCTCCTGTAGAGTCTGCATTCCTCTAGAGCCCTAACTACATGCGCACATCTGGAGTCCTGCCTTTCCCACAGCTTCTGCCGCCTGCCAGTGTGTGTGTGTGTGCATGTGTGTGCGTGTATGCATGTGTGTGCGTGCGCATACACGTTCGCATTTGTGCTCAGCCCATTTTTGTTGAGAATGACCAAACGAATACCAAGAATAATTTAAAATGAATAATATCAAATCTAATCACGTAAAATAAAAATGCAAAGGATACAAAAGGAAAGAATAATACTTTGATATGAAACATGATTCTATGGGGAAAAATCACCTATCAGCAATTTAAACATTTCAAATATTACCAGAGATCTGGCCATAAGGGTCAGAAACTAGTTCAGAACGTTGTCCACTAAAAGCCGCAGATCAGAAAAGCATCATACAGGAGAACTGATCCCAGGTGTCCTGCGCGGCGGAGCCCCGGGCATGCCTGTCCCCAGGGCCTGCCCATCCTGGTCCCCTGCGTACCTGTGAGCGCCTCGAGGTGGGAGCCATCACCAAGAGGCGCAGGGCTGCCTTTTCTCCCTTGGCGCTGCTGGGACCTTGCATCTCCACGTGCACCTGTTTTCCAGGCTGGGCCCCTTTCGGGAGGCTCTCAGGCATCTGTTGGTTCCCTTGGGATAAGCTGGACAAGCTTGGGTGACTCGGAGTCAGCAAAGACATGCCAGGCGAATGGCATGAAGGACATTGCGCCTAGGGGGCCGACGGGAGAGGCCAAGTGTGTATGGACCCCACTGCGCTGGGGACTTACGGGCCGGCCACCAGGGGTCCTTGTCATGTGCGGGAGTTTGTAATTTTCGAGTTGACGTTGGGAAGGCTAGTCTGGGGAACCCTCCCCGCCCTGCTCCATGCTGGCTACTGCATGCAACGCTCTCCGTGTGCTCTGTCAGGATGATAGCCGGCAGAGGTACCTGGTCGCTTTCCATATGGTACGGATGAAGGTCATGTTGGAAGTGTCAGTGACAAAAGCCAAGGCCAAGCCTGAGTTTCTAACGCATTTTCTTCTTGGTTTTATATAGCACGGTTGCCATGGGAACTGGGGCAGGCGCCACATTACTTGTTGATTCCGAGCGCGCCTCGTCTCCGTCCTTCCCGTCTGATGCCGGTGAGAAGCGGCACAGGTAGAGGCCTGCATCTCCAGGGCTCTTTAAAAGGAGGCCGGTTTCCTCGCGTACCCTAAAGTAACAAGAGCAGGTGGCTTTTTTAAATTCGTAAACGCATTTTAAATTGCAACACACTGCAGTGACCCAGATCCAAGGTCTCACTATCTGTGGTCACACGATTGTCGGATTTGAGGGAGGCACAGAGCGGAGCCCGCCGCCCCCTCGTCCTGACGGTGTGCCAGCTGCCACTTCATCCACCTGCCGCGACCTGTGCTCTCAGCGGGCCAGCCACGGTGGGTGGGTCGGGGGAAAGGCCAGCCACGGTGGGTGGGCCAGGGGGAAGGCCAGCCATGGCTCCGGCAGCCTGGTTCTCCGGAAAGTCCATCATAGAAAATGTGATTCATTTTTTTTTTAAAGCTGGCAGACTTTCATTCACCAAGGCACCAAAAATCGTAATTGCTGATACACCATACCTGGGCTAATGGCAGGAGTCTGCAACCCCAGAACTTGGAGAGCTAGAAGCAGAGGCAGGGAAGTCACACGTTTGAGCTCAGTTTTAGCAACTTAGTGAGAACCTGGTTCAAACAAAACAATAAATAAAAAATAAAAACGGGCCTGTGATGTAGCTCAGTGTGAAGGCCTTGGTTCAGTCCCCAGTACCACACACACACACACACACGCGCGCGCGCGCGCGCGCGCGCGCGCGCACCCTGGGCAAGATGCTGAATTACAGCACTGAGGTACCAGGGAACTCCGTGGACACAGGGCCCGAAGATGGCCGGCCCTGGCGGGAACGCAGGGGAGGACGCGGGGCAGGAGTGGGGCACTTGGCGGTTGGTGCCGGCAGAACCACAGGCAGGGCAAGAAACTAGAGTCGTATTAGGAAAGTTCAGGAGTCTATGAAGAGGACTTCATGTTCAGTTAGGAAATTCTAAACAAGCATTAAAAGCGGCTCTTGAGAGGAGTTTACAGGTGGGAGCTTTTCCTAGTGGGGAAGGTGAGCTTTCTTTCTAATGTTTGCCTGCACCCTTCCCCACGGGGCCTCCGTGTGGGTGCAGAAGCTCAGAATGGAAAGCGCTTCTCTGGGATCCTCAGAACAGCACCCGCACTAGGCCGGCGCCTCCCAGGAGCGGAAGTGCCCTAGGAGACTATGCGCCTGCTGCAGCTCGGATGCGCCTGAGGTAGAAGCCGCGGGAAATCGGTACTGGAAGAACAGACAAGGAAGAGCACGGTGTACAAATGGCACACGCTGTGTGCACACACGTGTGTTTCCGTATCTAGATGGACGTGCAGTCGCACTGAATTAAAAACACGTTGAATGGAAAGGTTAGCTTTTCAGCATCAAAACCACAACTGGCTCTTTGTGGAACTGGGAACCAAATTCAAGGCCTTCGCCCTGAGATACTTCCCCAGCTCATTTTGATTTTCGATTTTGAGATAGGATCTCTTCCGTGTCTAAGTTTTCTCGGCAGGGCTAGAATTTGCAGTCCTCCCGCCGCAGCCACCCAGAGTCCTAGGGCTGCAGACCTGCACCCCCGGGCCTGCCCACAATGTTCATTTTTGGGTGACACGCTTGAGGCTGGAAGGGAGAGGGCAGACCTTTTATTAGGAATGGAAGCTAAATTTGAAATAAAAATTAAGTTCACAGAAGAGGTACTTTGCCAATGTATAGCAAGACACACTGTTTTGTCCTTAAGCTATAATAATTTCTAAAGGTATTTTGAATAGTAAAAGAAAAAAAACAAGGATTTATCAAAGCCAGATGTCCTGGGTCACCGCATCGTGAGGAATGAGAGGAGACGCTGGGGATCTGGTCTTCCTGGGAGCTGCCTTGGACCTGGAGCAGGCCTGCAAGGGGCCCACTGGGCCTGTGCAGCGGCAGGGACTCTAGGGCACCCGCGTCCGTAGGACGGGGCCCGTCACTGGCACCCTGCGCCTCTCGCCTCCCTTGGCTGTGCCCCCTAAGTGTCCGTCTTCTCAGGTCGGCCGTTCCTGACATGCTACTGTGAGGGGCACGGATGGGTGGAAGCTGAGCCCAGCTCAGCCAAACGGTGGCGCTGGTGCTGCTACCCCAGCTAAGAGGACGGCGCCAACCAAAGATGTCACCACTCTGCCTCCACTGCATGGGACCCGGGCAACCTTAGCCATCAGGCAAGCCCTGTGCTTCCAAGAATGCCTCCCTCCAGAGCTGCTTCCATCCCTCCCCCTCTCTCTTCCCCCCATTCCTTTCTTCCTCATTTGGTCCGAAAAGGCAGATCCATTTTAGACGTCCTAAGCTCAGCCAGAACCACCCCTCACACCTACGACTACCAATGGCTCTGTGCAAACCTAGTTGAGGAAGGGGCTGCTTCCAATTCTAAGCAGAAATGAAAGAAGAAAATGCATTATCAAAATTGAAAGCTCAAGGAAAAGGATTTGACCTCTGAAAGATGTTCATCTCTCTGCCCAGGGGACTTCTGGATTCCGCCCTTGGTCTACCGCGTGGGTAATCCGGGAAGAGACAAGGTCTGTGTGATCACGGAGGGTGGGCTCTTCCACAACTGTCCCACAGATGTTACAGAAACTGTCTCATACTGAAAGCTAGAAGGACTGAAGTGAAGGACAGGTGAGGCTCCCTCGAGGAATCAATTCAGTCTCTGCTTGCCATGATTATACAAATATATCCTTAATAAATCAAGGAGAAAAAGTTAAGGATATCATACGACAGTAAGATCTTTAAATCTTCACGTGCCCAAAGCCTCCCAAGCAGCCTGGGGGCCTCCAAAATCAGAAAGATGAGCAGAGCAAAACCTCCGAAAATAACCTCACCGGGCACCTGTGAGGGGTCACAAACCAAGCACCGTGGACAGAGCGCCACCGTCTTGGCTACTGTCGCATTGCTCAGTACCAGACGCGCACAGCTTCAGGGAGGAAAGGTTCATTTCAGCTCACAGTTTCAGAAAGTCACAGCCCATTCATGGGTGGGCGGCTGGAACGCGGTGGGATCACACGGTGGGGCTGCAGGTAGAGCCAGAGCAGGAGCAGGTGCTGCGGACACAGAGACCCTCACCGCAGCCTGGCGGAACCACGGCGAAGCTGGAACCAGCCCCTCCAGGTCAAGCCCCGAGCATCCGCCCCGCCCAGCCAGCCCCACCCACAACTGTACACAGTATCCATAGTTACCTGGAGCTGTTGGGGGACACTCCAGGTCCAGACCACAGCAGCCACACAGTAACAACGGGGCCACACAGCAAGCACCACAAGCACCACGGACAAAGCGCCACACCAGAACAGCAGGAACGATGGTGTATGGGGAAAATGTTTAGCTTATGTAGAAGAAAAAGAACGAATCACCGTAATACATGGTGGTGTTTTGCAAACTGACAAAGATGCTGCTGACAAAGTACAAGGTGTCTTGGCCGACACGCCCTAGCAGAGGTGTGGGCCAGGCTGGGGAGCACGCACTTGCAGGTCAGAAGGGCTGAGGGAGTGGGCAATGTGGCCTGGGAGAGGAGAGACCAAGGTGACAAAACCAGGTGCGTCTGACCAAACGCACCAAAAAAAAAAAAAAAATCATTTGTCTGCTCCCTTCTTCCACTCCTGAATTTGTCAGGATTCCTCCAATAGGGAGTTCACACCGCACTCTTCCGTATTCTGCGTCTTGGCGTCTTCGGACTCTAGTCCCACACCCTGTCTGTGATGCTCTGTACCAATCCAAAAAATGGCTGAAGTTCCCAGAAATCAGTGCCTGGCGGGTGCACAGAGCACAGGCAGAGCTGTGAGGCATGCAGGTGGTTCTGGGGTTGAGAGATGAGCGCGCTGGCGAGCCAGGAGGGTTTCCCATGTTACAGATGAGCAAAGAAGACAAACAGAGCTCACCAGAAATTCCAGCAACAGCAACACAGACACAAAATCACACTCATTGTCACTACAGGTGGGAGACATGGTATTTAAATGATCAATTATAGATACACATCTGATTGACAAAACTTAGGGTAATAACCACTATTAACAAGTGTGTGCAGAGGAGTGCTGTGGTACCATAAACCACCACGGCTTCGGGGAGGCGAAGTGTGATACCTCAAAGGCTGACCCAGCCATCACGGCTAACGGCGACATCACCACAAAGGAGGCACGTCGTCAGGGACTCTGTGTGTTGTCAAAACACGTCTGTATATCTGAAAACATCTCAGAGTAAAATTTCAGATACAGCTAACCTGAATAACTTCAACCCATCCACTGCCATGTATTGTATAAGGTAATTGTGCAGGTAAACAAACATCCCGAATCCAGATGTTCAATTTGCAAGGATTATGACGGAGATTCAAATTACAGCTAATATTTGCTGAGCACTTAGCCAGCACCGGGCACAATTTTTAAACACGTTACATATGCTTTGCACTGACTCTGTGCAACAGTTTTCCGAGGTAAGAATTAATTAATCCTTGCTTTTCAGAAGAGGAATCTGCAGCTCCGTGATTTTGTGGAGCGCGGGAAGGCCCATAGCTAGTGGGAGATAAATACCTCCGGAAACGTCGCCCGTGCGGTAACGGAGTCTGGCTAAGCCACCCAAGTGGTCGGGGGAAAGCGATGGTGATGCGGAAGCAAGCGGCGTGATCGTGAGAGTGCGGAGGAGAAAAGGGTCTTCCCGGGGGAAGCGGAGAGGAGGCAGCTTGATGTCTCAACGTCGGGGTGAAGCGCTGCAGGTGTAATTTCAGTAACGACGGCTCAGTGCCTGTGACACCGCGCAGCTCCCTAGGTGCCCAGCAGCTTAGACGGAGGGCGCGCACCAGCTCACACCCTGTGTGAGAAGAGGAGACCGAGAAAGGGAAGGGGGCAGCCGAGCCACTGGGAGAAAAGGATTCCTCAGGGCACAAAGATGCAGAGATGCCCGGGAGTGCCTGCTTTCCTTCTAACAATGTACTTGGAGGGATTTTCTTTTCTTTCTTTCTTTCTTTCTTTTTTCTTAGTGCTACCTCAAAGAAATCCAGAACTTTCTTCCAAATGAAAACAAAATTACTGAAAAAGGAGAATTATTAACCAATGGGCATAGACTGTCAGATGAACCGCATGAATAAATTCCAGAGGTCTGTTAGACAACGGTGCACCTACAGTCAGCAAAGTGTGCTGCTCACTTAAAACTTCGGTTAAGGGGATAGAGGTCATGCTCTGCTTCCACATCACAACTAAATGAATCTGGGGGGAAAGTTAAATGGTGGGAATCGTGGGAGAGACGACTGGACAACCTCCTCCTACTCGGGAGCAAATGAAACACATTTGCATTTTCAGAGATTATGCAATTCTCACGCTGCGACTGTGGAGTATTACAAGTAGGAACGATCTACAGAAGGCAGCTGACTCGCTAAGGAATGGGGTGCTCTTCTAAACAAGATCAGCCTGAAAATCCTACTTCCTCTGCAGGAATTTTACTTTCCTACCAAATTGCCACACCTGCGTGAAATCTCAGAAACATAGATCTCAGACAAGTGGAGCGCTACGTCCCCACCTCGGAATGCACCCTACCAGCGCGGTCGACTCTCGATGATGACGGCATCGCCAAGTGGATCCGGCCTCTAGGCAGGGGTGGGCAGGAGCCGGGGGCTGTGGAACCGGTTGCTTTCCTGCTCAGTTTCTTTCCTGGCCCTTTCCCAAAGGGATGATGTTCTACACCTTCCAGGTGATACTAGGCATGGGCCTGTGTCGAAATGAAAGCGCTGTTGGAGACGCTGCTTACTGGTTTCAAAAGGAGAGGGAGGAGGAGGAAGAGGAAACAGATGAAGCAACAGCTGTTTCATATCCGGTGAATCCTCCCTCCGCTCAAGGTCACTGAGTCCTGGGCACCGGCTGCACTGCTTGCCAACCCCAAAGTGCCAAGGGCCCAGAATTCATCCCATGGGTGGCCCAGGAGTGAACAAGGGGGTGCCTGGTAGCCAGGCCAAGAGGCCACCAGCAGGTGTCAGGCTGCCTGCCCTGGCCTTCCGGAGTGACCCGGCAGACTCAGCTCGCCATGGCCACTGGGAGGACAGGGCGAAAGGATGAAGTGAAGGTGACTTCCTGAGGCACCTGGCCTCGAGCAGCTGAAAGCCCACCATGCGGTTGGGGCCTCCAGGGAAGCTGCTGCCTACATTGGCACACGATAGGCACGAACCTGGTTGAGTCTAGAATATATTTATATGAAAGACATTTCTTATTTGAAGAAGGTAAATATCTGTTGCAGAAGACCAACAATCAGGTTTCAGAGACGCAGACATCTGAGGAGAAGGGTGAGTCTGGGCCTGAGAGCCGAGCGAATGCCGACTCATTCGTCCACACCATCCGGGAAGGCGATGCTCTCTACCCCACTTCGCAGCTGAGGAGGCCAAAGCAGAGAGTTAGGCCACTGGTAAGACGGTAAGAAGTGCAGGCACGATCTGGACGGAACACGCGCACTGAGCATCAGGCTTCGCTACAGTCCCGCTGAAATAGATGTACAGATGTTCTTAGGACCCTGCATCAACAAGGATGGGAAAAAGGCAACGAGTAAGACAGAAGGTCCCCAGGTACAGAGAGCACCCCTTCCCGGAGAGGGGTGCTCCACCATGGGACAGTCACGCTCAGCAAAGGGAGGCCGACTCACAAGGCATGGCCTCTCTACAAAGAGAAACTCAGAACACTGGCAACTGATAGAAAAAAGTGGGTGCGATATCGGAACTCAGGGGTAAGGAGGGAGGGCCAGGAGAGTCAGAAGAGGGAGGGGAAGGAATTGTAATGGCGTGATGTGTACGTGCACGAAATTCTCAAGCGTCACGTAACCATTGTATATGGCACACACACACACACACACACGTATCAGTAAAAATAGAGGGAAAAGAGCACCCCTTGCTCAAAGCAGCCAGCCAAGTGACCTACCCCACTTCTTCAAAACTCAGTATTACCAAAGCACAGGCATTAATGCTCTGAAGGCATTTCATTCAGGAGGTAAAATGCAGGTCCTGTGAAAAGGAAAAAATAAGAAAACGAATTTATATAAAGGAAGTAGAGGCACTGGGAGTCTAGCTCAGGGGTGAAACCTCTTGCCACTGCAAGGCCCGCCCTGGGTTCAATTCTCCAGCATCACATAAGCCAAGCATGGCGACCCGATGTCAAGTTTCAACAAGGAGCCTACGACTAACATTTTATAAATGGTGGAATTCTGAAAGTTGTCCCTGAGGTCAGGCCCAGGTCAAAGTTGTCCCCCATCCTTCCCCCCTTCTATTGTCCTGGAGGGTCCAGCCCAGAAAGTAACCAAGGAAAAAAATGAATTAAAAAAAATCAGATCAGAACAGAAAATGTGCAACCCTTTTAGTCTCATTAGCATGTACTTTTATATTAAAAAATTCTAAATATTCTGAGGAGAAAGAACTGCCAGAATTAGTAAGTAAGTTCAGCAGGTTGTGGGACACCAGCTCAGAATATGCAAATAGGTTTATTTCTATACATTAGCAATGAATCGTCCAAAAATAAAATTAAGAACAGACTTGTGCAATTAGAATCATAAAATCTGTTGAAAATTTGTTCAAAACTATAAAATCACTGAACAAAATTAAAGTCCTAAATAAATAAAAAGACTTCATGTCCTCACACGTTGGAATACTGAATATTAAGACAGTCACAAACTCCGAATTTCTCTTTGGTGTGCTCAGTTGGGGGGAAGGGGCTGGAGAGTTTACAAAGCCCTTCGGTGTGGCAAATGCACCCTTTCTAGTTAGGGTAGCGTCTTCCTTTTGAGCAGTTGTCTTTCTCTGTGGGGAGACTTTTAAAAAAACGAGTAGGCTTGTGCCTCTGTGTGTGAGCATGCTGCGATGTCTCCTATTTAAGTAATTATCTTCCTAAGTCTCCATTTCTTTTGCCATTAAGGAAACACTACTTTCGTAACTATGTCTGTTTCACTGCCAAGTATACTACTGTCCTGTTGTGACAACCAGATAACTACTATATTAAAGCCCTTTTTTCTAGAAGTGGCTGATACATGAGATCAATATTAGAAAATCTTAATTAAGGAAAATAGAGGAAGCAAAGCCCCACCTTTCTAACATGACCAAAGATACATAACTGCATAGACAGGAGCATCGGAAACAACACAATACAGCACATGCGAAGTCATTTCCCGGATACTGCAGAAATAATTAAGGAGACCTAGATAGAAACAGGTAGTTCAAGGAAGCGCAAAACAAGAGGCTATTAAGTCATCTGGTGCTGCCCGGAGCACTACTCAGGGACATACATATTACAGGAACTGATGTGTCTTTTATTAGAAAACACTGTAACAAAACAAAGCTAACACCACTCAACACTAGTAAAGATAAAAGTAAATAAACATTTTTATTAATTCAAAAATCAGAAGACAAACAGTTCACAACACCAGAACTATCAATGATTTTTTTTTTTTGGGGGGGGGGACTAAGATTCTATATTAGTTTGGGTTCTTTCAAAAGGCAGAATTTACAGAAACTATAATAACAAAAAGATCTGCTGGGAAGGTTTACTAATCCGAGGGTAGAGATAGCCCAAGACGGCGGCCCGCAAGTGTGAGAGCTGGACAGTCCGATGGCTGCTCAGCTGTGAAGTATAACTCTGAGCCGGGACTGCAGGACAGCTGGTGGGAGTCCGCTGCCGATCTCGGTTATTCGAAGAACAATAACTAAGACTGGAGCCTGAGGATCAGTGAGGGATGATCAGCTATGGACAGACAGGTGCAGGTCGAGACTAGACTGGAGCGAATCTGTGCTGACAATCTGCGACATGTAGCACGTCGGTGTCAGTAGACAGCTGTGAAGGGGAGAGCTTCCCCAGAGGAAGAAGCTGTGACGAGCTCCCTTCTTCCTTCCTTTTGTACCCTTGGAGTCCCAGTTGGCCCTCCCACATCCGGGTGGGTGCTCTTCCCTCAGTGGCCGGCCCACAAGTCACTCACACTCTAATCCAGGCTGGTTCTCAATTCCCAGTCTAGGCACGGTTCCCAGCCCTAATCCAGGTGTGGCTCCCAGTTGCCTCAAGCTGACATCATCTCTCTAATGGTCACAGATTCCAAAACAGAAGCCAACTTCAGAGATTGAACAACATCAAACTAAAAAGCTTTTTATGGGAAGGTCGCGATCCACAGAGTGAAGAAGGAGCCTACAGAAGGAAGAACGTGTGAGTCAACCACCTCTGTGACAGACGTGTAATAGCAAGAGTCTGTAAGGAACTCCAAAATCCTGTAACAAGCGATCTAATGGAAAAATGGAAAAAATTACCAAAAAAGATAATTCTTGAAGTGAAAACAAACAAAAAAAGGAATTACAAATGGTGAGCAAATATGTGGAAGAGTGCTCGGCGCCATCAGCTGTTAGCAAACTTCCCACCACCGCAGAGTAGGCAATATTTATGAGCAAATGCTGGGAGGAGGAATATTGAAGCTCTGCTGTCTGGATGAAAATTTGCTCGGCTGCTATGGGGGCCAGCAAGGACGTCCTACTAAATCAATCAGTTGGCCAATCCAGTTGTTCCAACTCTGGATGTGTGTCCAAGGAAAAATAAGTCATTCGACCAAAAAAAAAAAAAAATCATATTCTACCTGCAGGTCCTTATTCACTGGGGCACTCATGGACAAACCGGGGACTCGCTGAGGTCCCATCAATAGAGAAAATGCAGCACACACACCTAGCAGAGTATTATTTGACTATAAGAATGGTGCCTTGCCATTTGTAGAAGAATGGGGAGCATCGGAGGGCATCCCGCTAATGGAAATTAGCCCGTCGCAGGAAGGTGTAGACCTAACGCTCTGTCTCATGTGTGGAAGCCAAGGTGCAGAGGGACTAACGGACACGCAGAGGGAGAGGACGGGCTGGAGCAGGAGGCTGGCGCTGCGACCGCACGCTGCACCTGGCGGAGTCACCGACTCGACCAACACGCACGATCACGATGAATTAGCAAAAGAAAATTTAAATGAACATTACCCTCCCTTCCCAAGGCCTGTGCATCAGCAGCCGGTCCCAGCCTCTGTGTGTCAACGCTAACTTGCTGCTGCTGTTGAAGATACGATCCTGGGTCTCACTTACATTTGTCTTTTAAGGTGAAGAGATCATCTCCGTTTTAATGAGCAAGCTGAATACTGTATTTCTCTCTGCGATGTGGCATGGTCGGGGTCTGCGCGGAGATTCCTCCGAAATGAGAAGGCGTGTCGCCTGCAGTGCTGGCCCACGTCATACCGTCCGTGTGCGGAGCGCAGCCCTGTGGTTTTCACTGTCCTCGACTTCTGAGTACACCGTACACCTGAGTGTGGTCGGGACCGACCCGTGGGCTGTGAGAGACGCCGAGCGCAGGAAACTGAGGGCCAGAGGCTCCCCAGGGCCTGGGAACTAGGACGACGGGTGGACTTCCCTGGAGGAAGGGACATTCTGTAGAGTGCAACCGACCAGCTGAGAGCGAAATTTGTTGCATGGATCCAGCTAGCTCCTGGTGGAGGACCCAGGGAAGAATTCCTAATCGTGGGTGTCCCCGGGCCAAACTACAGAACCAGGCAGTGGAATCAACAGGCATGAAGTAGAGAGCAGAGGGAGCGGCTGAGGGGCGGAGGCCTGGCAGGTGTTACTCCTGCCGCTCTCCCTTAGGCGCAGCCCAAACCCAACCCGTAAGACTTGCCGCACTTACCGGCCAGACTGGCAGACAGTAATAGAAAATGTGAGTCGGTTTGGGGCGGGAACTGTAAAATTACTGCAGGGATTTCACGGTTCTTACTGGAAACGTGAATTCGTTCTCAAGGCCCAATCTCAGGAGTTACAACATACCAAATTTATTTGAAATATTGTTATGTTAAAGGAATGGTACACTCTAAGGAAAAATTGCACTTTACTTTTAATTACCTCTGGAAAAATAGTATGTTTTAGGCTTTAGTTTTCATGAACGATTACTCAAAACATCACACAATCTGTAGGAACCTGGAATTTCTCTAAAAATTGACTTTGAAAGGCAAATAACAGATAACTTCAAGAATTGCATGTTCACTCCTTGCAGTGTCCATTAATGTTTCATGACTTTCTTCACTTTAATTTTCTCAGAAAAGGTGTTCTTCTGCCCTCGTGCTTTTCAAGTCATTTCTGTTTACATATAAGTAGCATTTAGAAGCATACTTTAAAGTATATAATTCACGTTGTAAGTGTGGTCACAAAAATGTGCTTCCATTGTGACCACGTAATAGCAGAGCATCATCACGACCGCCCACTTGCTGGCAATCACTGCCTCCTCGCTTACTTCCAGGGCGTGGTGATCATGAGCCTAGGCTCTTTTCCTATGGAATCATTTATTCTGGACATCTAATATAAAAGAGACCCTACAGTATGTGCTCTCCAGTGACAGATTTCTTTCATTCAGAACAATATTTCAAAATCCACTTAGCATGTATAAACCCTTTATTCCTGCCACGAGTGTATAATATTCCACTGTATGGATATAAGACTTTCGTTTCTCCATTTGTGTGTGCATGGAATGTAGGTGTATCACCTGGTCTCTAGGAAAACTGATGCTGAAAGCATTAATGTGTAAATTTTCTGTAAACATACACTGCCAATTATCTTGGGTAGTTGGCCAAGCTGAGAGATGTCATCAGAAATTGATTCATCTGGGACACTGATCCTGGACTTCAAGCCGCAAAGCTGTGAGGACGTTGCTCTGTTGCTGATGCCTTAGTCCTTTTTCTAACATCAAAACTAAATATCTGAGGCTGGGTAACGGATAAAAGGAGGCTCGCTTAGCTCACAGTTTGGGAGGTGGCAGGGAACGGCTCCAGCTCTGGCTTGTCTCTGCCGAGGTCCCCGTGGCACTGTGGGGGCAGCATGTGTGGAAGGGACGCCATATGAAGACACAGAAGCCAAGGGTGAGGCAGTGCCAGCCGGGGCCTCAGCCAGTCCCTTCGGAGACTCTGCCCCCAGTGACCTCATGGCCCTCCACTAGACTGAACCCCCAATAGCCCTGCCTCCTCCTCACTGGGCCACACTGAGGACCAAACCTCCAGCACGAGGACCCTTGGTCCAGCACCAGAGGCACATGCAAACCATAGTGTCCACCAGCCCCAGGACAGGGAAGACCAACTTGGAAGGGTTGTCCCGTGCTACAGCCATGTAGCTTAATTCTGTACTTGGCCCATTCTCAGACAAATTCTGTGTTATCTCAAAGTTTTAGGAACATTAAAAGTAATCTTTTTGGTAAACAACCCGCAGTTCGCCATACATTAACTTGGGCTCACTGTGCTGAACCTCAGGTGTGCGGTCTGGTGTCTCATGAGATGCGAGAGGTGGATCTGTCTCAGGATGCCTCATAACTTCATGACTGAGAGCGGGAACCCTGGTAGGCATGGCGGCGGGGCCCTGCAGCCTAGCTAGCACACGTACACACCTGTGGTGGGCTCGGCCATTTCTGTTCCGTACCGTGTGTGGGTTGATTAGGACATATGCTGTGCTATTCGCTCCTTGCCATGTTTAATGTAATGTCTCCCCTCGTCCGCCTTTATTTTCTTGCCTTTTCATGCTCACTTCCGCTGATCCTGCTCTTGTTGTCTTGCATTAGGATAATTGCGCTGGCCAGCCGTTCTCTGTCCTATTATCCCAACAATACACTATTGCACACATAGGTACTAATTTTAGCATCTTAAAGCTGAGCGTTCCCTGTTAGTGCGTTATTTAGAAACCTCCAGAACCCTCCCCCAGGTAGCGCGCTGGTCTGGTAGTCCAAGCCCTACCTCAGTGCACCCACCGGTACTAGTTTATCTCACCCTTCACTCCCTTATGTAATGCCCCTGCGTTGCTCAGAGGTTCTCACCGGGCGACCCCTCCTGCCCACCCCACAGAGACACAGCGATATGACGATTTGCATCAGGGTGTGAGAAGCACGTAAAGCACACAGCATGCTTCTACACAGGCCATGCTGCACACAATGGCTCCTCGCAGCAAAACTACTGTGATAACGGTTAATGATAATTAATCCTAACTCATAAGAGCGCCAAGGTTTTAGAAAACTGCAACAGCTTGAATCTCAGCGCGTGTTTTTCTTCTGCAATGGCTGTATTGTCACCCACGCGTCACATGTGCAGACGTTCTTTGTGGCGTTGCGCTGCCAGCCCGAGTCCACTGATCCTGCTGCACCTTTTGCATCCGGCAGCCACACGCTTTGCATTGGACGTGCTTGGCACTGATAACACATCATGTTCATACACAAAAGGGAAACTTTTATGCATACTGTGTAGTTTTTCAAACATGTTCAAACCTTTTTAGCAAGGTCACAGACTTTTGAAATGCACTGAAGAAATTACAGGTATTCTGAGGATGTTAGTCTGCTAGGATGTACAGTGTGAACTCTAGCATACTTTTAAAAGTCAGATTCATTCACGTAGTACTGTAAATAGCACTGATGGTGGATGTGAACTAATTTAGCATATTAATTCATGTTGATAACAAAGTTGAAAGAGACTTTTAGTTAATATGCCTGACAGTTGACTTCTAGGACAAGTACATTTTGATCATGCTATCATTTACACAATTTTTATTATGGTAAAGGAGTATTTTTATTTCATTTTCAGTAAACACAGAGTATACTTTCAAACTATAACTGGTTTATCTACTTCTATAAAACTCACCCTTGGAATATTTAAAATTAGCTACACTGCTGCTTAGAAACTTTACCCCAGTGAATTTCCTCCACCCCTTCTCCTCGTTTGAGCAGCACTTCTGACAAGAAAGGCTGAGGCGGTGGAGAGTGAGTATCGACAGCGTATTTCCAAGGTGGGCGCCTCCTCATTAAATTTCCTTCAGTAAAAATTTACACGATAGAAAATGAGGAATAAACTCCTCTCTTCCCGCATCATGAAATCCAGGCTTGTTTGGTACAGCTGTAAAATACCTCACTGCCCCCATAATGTGCAGCACAGCCCCTCACAGAGCGAACCAGCTAAGGCGTCTGGGCACGGGGAGAGAGAAGCAGAATTAATGTGCATGCTGGTCTGCAAAGACGCCGGGGCCCCTGTGTCGGGTGGAGTCCTCCTCCGGGGCCTGGAACCTACACCGCAGAGCTGCCTGCCAGCTGTGGATATGTGCACTGGTTCCACTAAAAGGATGTTGTCTCCCCTGATGTAATTTGTAAAATCTGAGCAGTGCCTGTCTATCTACCTTCATTAGCCTAAAATAATATGGTTCTGTCTCTGAAAAAGGAAAACAACTGTTGACACACACCATGCGGGGCCGAGTGTGGTGGTACAGGCCTACAGTCCCAACACAACAGGAGGCCTAGTCAAGAAAAGTCCCAAATTGGAGGCTGTCCTGAGCAACTGCTGTCCTTGCCTGGTTACCAACAGGAGCAAACTGAAAACTGAGTCCCAGTGGAGTCTCACGTGCCCATTCATGATGTTCTAGTTCTCAAAGTGAAAATTCAAAGACCACTGTTCTCCTGGACACCCCCTCTCCCAAGCTCCATCTCGGTGAATAAGGCCCCACTCACTCGGACCTCAAATGACAAGACAAACGACTTCAGAATCTCAGAGGGAACCAGGACTCTGTCTCATCCGTTCTGAGGAGCTTGACATCTCATCTCCAGCAACCGCTGTCATTATTCTTTTGATAGTTTTTATTTTTAATTTTTAATATAATTTATTGATGATATATTCTTAAGCATAATGAACTACCATTGCACTAATCCTATCTTTTCCGTTATCTCTGTTAATATTTGTCATCTGAATGACGTTTAAAATTTAATTTGCTTTTGCCAACATAGTGAGACCCAAGAACCTCACAAATATTTTCTTAGTTAAAACTATTTCTCTTTCCCCTTTATAGGAGGTAAACTGAGGAAAGACAGGCCATATTTCTGTGAATCCATTAGGTGATGGAATTGGGATTTGAAACAGACAGTTAGATCCAAAAGTTTGAGGTGAACAAGGTAACATTTTTCAAATGTCTGAGCGTGATGAAATACAGCTCCGCTTTTTAGCAAGGACTTAACGTACATCTGAGCTTTGGAAAACATCCTCAGGGAAAAACATTCTTAAAGAAGTTTTTATGAAGCTTTGTTCTGATTTGTTTGCTTCAAGTGCTGACCCCTAATCAGTGAGTCTTGCAAGGCGTGGGAGTAAGAGGGCGAGAGTGCCTTGGCCAGGTGACGCACTTCAGATGGCTGGTGTCGGATAAGAAGACGGCGAAGACAGGACGCTGACTGCTTTCAAGTATTTCCCCGCAAAGAGTAAGTCTGCTTGGGACTAGAGAAGCACTGAAAACACTGACTTCCTGTTAGGATAAGCTTGGCAAGTTTGAATATTTAGTCTTTATACAGACCTGTCTTTCATTTTGTTGGCATTCAGCAACATGTTAGTAAAATGTCTATTTCTTCTTTCTATCTTTCTTCTTCCTTTCTTCCTTTTTTCTATACTGGGTGTTGAGCCTAGAGCCTCTTGCATGTTAAGCAAGCACTCTACCACTGAGTTATGTCCAGGCATTTTTATTTTGAGACGGAGTCTCCCTGAGTTGTTCCAGCTGACCTGGAGCTGTGCACCCTTCTGCCTCCCCTGCCAGAGCAGAGATTTCAGATGCTATTCCATAGGCCATTCCTTCCAAACCCTAAAGAGTCATTTATGGAACAGGTCCTAGAACATTGCCAAATCCAATGTCTCAGTGTCTCCAATCTTTGAATTTTTCTTTATTTTCCTTCTTCTCTAATATCTATATACTCCGTCAACACTATCAGAGATACAATTAAAATTAATAAACATAAATTTTATCATTCATTTATGCAGAGAGACAAAAGTCCCATGGTTAGGTGGCCAGGGATAAAATTTTACAAATGTTACATAATATGCCCTGTTGAGGAAGGGAAGAAGAAAAAGGATAAGTAGAAAGGAAAACAGAACAAACCACAGTTTTAAAATTGTACCTTTAAGAAAATTGCAAATTCAGGATCCAGTTACCCATGGTTATCCACATCTGTTCTCCTTGGGCTAGTTTCTACCTTTCTTTTCTTTCTTTCTTTCTTTCTTTCTTTCTTTCTTTCTTTCTTTCTTTCTCATCTGTCTTTCTTT
This sequence comes from Ctenodactylus gundi, assembly GCA_004027205.1. Taxonomy (NCBI): domain Eukaryota; kingdom Metazoa; phylum Chordata; class Mammalia; order Rodentia; family Ctenodactylidae; genus Ctenodactylus; species Ctenodactylus gundi. The sequence continues at coordinate 185,937 of PVKB01002838.1, read as the reverse complement.
CTTTCCAGTTTTATCACATTCTAACCCCTAAAAGAGATGAAATGTCCATAAATTGGTCTCTACTATAAGCTAAAAAACAGTAAGCTGGTTTTAAGCTGGAGACAGATTCAACTGTATAAAATACAATGGATTTGGCATTGTACTCAAAGGGTTCAAAGGATGCTCAGGAAAAACATTCTAGCTCATCATTCTAAAGGACCGCAGGCTTCAGCGACCCTGCAGACTGGAGGACAGTGCTTTCCTTGTTTGTAAGATGAGGACCCTGAGGCTCCGAGTGGTACCTCAGAGCCCTCAAGGGCCACCCAGCTAGGCTTCGGAGGGTTCTCACTGGGATATACTCACCACGGCTCTGGAAGCCCCAGCTTGGCTGCTGAGCCCGAGACTCGGTTGACTGTGCTGAGGTCTTAAGTAGATTTCAGGGTGACCTTCATCTTTGGGGGCAAGTCCAAGGGTTTCGCAAGGACAACATGCTTCCCCCAAGGAGAACCACACCAAAAACTGCCCCGGCGCACATCTCTTCCTGGCTGCCTTCCTCTGGGTCTTAGCCTGGTGTAAGGGAAAGCTCCTACGTGATGCCAAGGGAAAGGTGGCCAGTGCGTCCCAGGAAGCTCTGCACCACCTTGGCCTGAGGCTCTGCAGACAAAGCGATGAGTTGGATCCAGAGGAAATGGCTGGCTACTGTGGTATTTTCAGCATTTCAAAGAATATCAATCAGGTTCCCTGAAAGGTAAAATGTGTTTTCCCGAAGTGAGCAAGTCGGTGCGATAATTCTTAAATCCTTTGTTGTGGTGGAAGAAATTTCTGTAGGTTTCATCATAAAAAATATTTTATACTACAGCTACCCCCAAACCCTATCCATCTAAGATCTAACATTCGCTTTTTTATGGTTTGGTTGCTAGGTAATAAATGCACACTGAAAAAATGCAGTTTGAAGGGAAAATGCCTCAATAAAGAGATTCCCCTGTGGTTTGGAATGACAGCCTCAACTAATATTTTACATTAAGAGGAAATTAGGCATGGGAGCTCCTGAGAAAATTATGAAATCCTCCCAACTTTGTTGAAAAGGTCGTCTTAGCATCTCTGAATATCTTCATTGCAGGGCCTTGTAGATCGCCTGGACTATCACATGTATCCAGTAAATAATTGTTGAACATATCAAGCTTATGATTAAATAAATGAATTTTGTCTGTTTGTATTCTTTTTTAAACTACAGACTCCTAAATGAGCACGGTGTTTTAAGTCATGGTGCCTCTTTTCTGAATTCCATCCTCTTTTTCAGAGAATGTTGGCTGACTGACACACAGCCGTGATTTTGTGCACATGTACTTGGTGCCTCAGTCTGAAGGCAGCAGGTTTCGATATGCAGATCTCATCCTCCAGTCATTAATGATGACGCTGACTTTAATACATAAAAATCACCTTCCAGAACACCACATCAAGGCTAATGCTCAGATTTTAAACATTTTATTTACTGAACTTCAGAGGTCATCACTAAACGTGGAGGGTTGTGGGGGTAGCACAGTGATTACAGTGCTCCTCTAGGCAGTGGGATGCCTTCAGTACGATCCACCAGCAGAATCCCACAGCACCACAGAATAACCACATGCTGTGGGTCATGCCTGTAACCCCAGAACTTGGGAAGCTGAGGCAGGAGTACTGCTGTGAGCTTGAGTCCAGTCTGGGCCCCACAATGAGTTCAGAACCAGCCTGGTCTATAGAGTGAAACCCTGCCTCCCCTACCTCTCCAGAAAAAAATTGAAATGTGGTATAAAGAACAAAGATTGTAAATTCAAATAATTAAAATTCCCTAATTATTTCCCTTGATGAAGACACAGGCATGGGTGAAGGAGCATAGGGACTGGAGTTTTGGGGCCAGTGCTGGAGAGGAGCCTCACAAAAGCCCACTTTCTAGTTGAGAGGGGGACCACGGGGCCCTGGAAGCAGGCAGTGGGCTTCCCTCCATGACTACGATCCTGCTGTCTTGAATTCCGAAGGAAGAGGACGCAGGAATAAAAATTCAGGACTATGTTGCATTTCATTTTGTCATCTTCTTACTGATATCCTAAGTGGTTAGCATACCTATATGTGGAATTGAAAAGGGATTTGACCCAAAGTTTTAGGATAATAAGTGATAAAAAGTGATCATGAAGCCTTGAAAACCTTGAAAACCTTGTGTTGCTCTTAACCCCTCACTAGGCACCCAATGTTCTAAGTAGAGTGAGCACTTTCCTTTTATCTTCTCCTTTCTCTTCTCTCTCTCTCTCTCCCTCTCTCTCTCCATCTTTTTCTCTCTCTTAGGAAAAGCATTTTCACGTCCCCACATGCCTCAGAAGAAAGCACAAACCAAGCTCTTCTTGTGCAGCCGGCTCCGGGTCCTGAGGTCTGTCCTTTGCCGCCATGGTGGTCCCTGACCATGTCTCTGTGGAGCACCTCATCCTTCTGTCTTCGTTCTTTCCCCCCGGTTATCACTCCAGATAATCCCAGATAGCCCTATGCTCCAGTGAAATCTGCACAGTGGCTCCAAAAATGGATAATCATGGCCTTGGCTTCGGTCCAGAGCTCCAAAGAACAGAAACAAGTCCTTTCCCAACAGGCCCACTTAGATGTCTAAGCGCTTCTCAGAATTAACAGAGCCAGAGGACAGATATAAATTGCGATGCAACTGCCAAATGAACAAAAGACAAAACTCTCCTCCCGCTGCTTCTCAGGGCACTGAATTTCGCCACCTCTGTCCAGTGTTTTCGGGCTACACCCCAGGTATTCGCTTCTGCTCTCTCCTTCCAGGACCTCTGGATCCTGAAACATTCCTGACGCACTGCAGCAAGCAACCCAAACACCCAGCCTTGCTCCTGCATCTCCCGTGGATCCCCAGAACTTAAGCCACAGTCATCCCGTGGGGTTCTGGGCTCTTCATGCACCCCACTTTGCTATTAATCTCCGTTAACTGATCTTCACACATCAGCTAAGCCGTTTGGGTTTTCCCCGTAATTACTGTTTGTGTGAGTGTATGTTTGCGATCTACAATAAATCAGTTCATCTTGAGGAAGCAGGCTCGTCGCTTTTATTTCCCCAACTGTACTTCCTGTCACGTGAGCAACTCCAGCTACAGGCACTTTCTAGGGTCGGGCGTGGTGGCTGGAACCTGTAACCCCAGCCCTTTGGGAGACTGAGGCAGGGGATCGCAAGTCCCAGCCCACCGTGGGGAGCCTAACTACTTAGTGAAGACTTGTCTCAACATAAAAGTTTAAAAAGCTTAGAGGTTTGGATCAGTAAGAGACCCTGTGTCCAATCCCCAGAGCTGGAAAAAACACAAAATAAAGACACGGAGGCAGATGACAGGAAGCAGGCCGGGGAGTCGGAGGGAGACCTGAGGGCGGGGCCTCAGGAGGGCGGCAGGAGAAGCCACACCTTTTAAAAATAAGAGTAAGAGATGGTATCGCCTTCCTGTGCAGAAACTTCTCCACGCAGAACCAAACCCAAATCCCCTTCTGCGTCCTTAAATACCTCACAGCGCCGTGTCCGCCGCCTCTTTGAACGTCCTTCCCACAATGCACCCTGCTGCCCACCCTGCGCTCCCCCGCTAGCGGAAGCTCTACGCATTTCCTCTTCCGGGCAGGCCTACTCGGCCCTGCTCCCACTGTAATCCCTCCCTGAAAGCCCTCGCGGCCTGCGTCCCTCTGCGGCCCGTGCGTGTCTTGTTTCCTCTAGAGCATGCACGACAGCCCTGCGTGTGATGTTTATAACCAGCAGTAAATCGTCCTCATTTTCAGTGACGTGCAGTTCCGTGTGCGATCTCATCGTTCTTGGTGGGCAGGGTAGTTAATACTCCACATGAACAGTCCCGGAGCTTCCGTCGTAGGCGCCCCGCCTCCCGGATGCCGCCTGAGCTGCGAGGCGCGGGGCTCTCCACGCTGCGTGGCGGGCATCGTCACCTGTGCTCCACCCAGCGCTCTGCTTTGCTCCACCTAGAGGGCAGTCGGAAGTCAGCCGCACGTTGTAGCCCACGTCACGTCTTAGTTTCTTACGCATTTCCGGGACGGGACCCCCCCAACACCCACAACCTCAGGAAGGACAGGTTCGTCTCCGCTCACAGTTCCGGAAGGTCGCGCCCAGTCCGTAGCGGGCAGAGGGACGCGCAGGGCGGAAACTGGGGAGCTGCTCCCAGCACCGCGGGGGGAGCCTTCCTGGGAACAAGCTGTAAGGACGGCCATTCCTCCTTTTTTTTTCTCACTTGGTTCCTGCTGTCAGTAGTGCCCCATGCTTCCTGTGGGTGCCCACCCCAACTTCCTGGCTCCCAGGTCAAAAGGAAATGCCCGAAAGCTCTTCCCTGGGCACCACAGTCCTAAATTGACACCTCGTTCCAGGTCAAGCCCCAGGCACTCAGCCTTTCCAGCCAGGCCCCACCCTCCAACAGCCCAAGGGTTCACAGTTGCCCACTACATCCCAGGGCGTGAGGCTTTGGGGCACATTCCAGAACCAAACCACAGCGCAATAGTTAACCAAAACTGTGGATTCTAGAGTTTAGAAGAAGCCGCAGGTGATGAACAGTTCATACACACCTATATCTTCTACTGTTACCTCTCAATGGCTTCATGTATTAAATCGCCTACCTAAGGAGGTGGGTGTGACTATTAGAAAATGAATTTGTATTTTCACTTACTCAGTTATTAAGACATAATGAAATATGTAGACCCTGAATTCAATGAATTCAGCTGATTGGTGCTACGTGCATTTCTGTGATGGCAACCCATAATATTTCTGTACATTGGCTAAGCAAACAGTTTCCGCTAGACCCAGTGGCACAGGACTGCATTCCCAGCTGCTGGGGAGGCTGAGGCAGAAATACCACAAGTTCAAAACCAGCTCGCACAGCTTAGGGAGATCCTGTCTCAAAACAAACTTGCAAAGAGGTGGTATTGTAGCTAAGTTGTGGAGTGCTTGTCTAGCATGTGTAATTTAATTTTCAGGCCCCCAAAACTCCCTGAGAATAAATCTCATAGTTTTTCCTACCTTTTTGTCCTGCTACAAACAGCGTCTCTCTTTGCGCCTCAGTTTGCTTTCAAACTTGGGATCTTCCTGCCTCAGCCTCCTGGATATTTCGGGACACAGTCATGCACCACCATACTTGCCTGATTTTCTATATTCAGAATGGCTTTTGCTGACACTGGACATTTGACACTTTTAGGGACACATGACGTGGCTCCCAAAATGACCTGCACCACTACAGGGCAGGTAGTTTTGCCTTGTTCTGTTTCTATGTTTTTCATAAGTAACCTGCAGAAGAGACAACCTCATGCTCCCTGAGTGCGTGCTCCCTCCGCACCCTCACGTGGAAAACGTCACGCCTGCTCTTGTCCCTCCCTGGTTTGACTGCACAGCCGATGTGCGTGGGGACCGGAAGTCAGAATGACGGTGGAAGCCGATGGTGTCTGTTGCACACAGTGCGTGGCTATAGAAGCTAATATCTTCCAAATTTGATCAGCAAACACCCCTCCAGTATGTCAGAGGAGCTGCCTCAGCTTCGCTTTCCTGAGCTATCTTACTGAAACCCTGGAGGCGGGGAGAATATATAACTACCCTTATATTGAACTAGGTAAATGTATAACTAGGTGTTTTCCCCTTTTTATTGATATGTATAAGCACCAAATTTAAGGTTTACAATGAAGTTTAGCATTTTGTGCACCTACGTATCTTGTCAAGGTGACAAGGACTTTCCTGCTCTCCTTTTGTCCATCCCCCTACCCTACCCTCCCTCCCTCCTCCCCCACCCTACCTCCCTGGTTCACTTTGTTTTTCCTTTTAAGTTCCATAAGAGTTGTGATCTGGGTCTCTCATGTCAGAGAGACCATCCGATGTTTCACCTTCTGCTTCTGACTCACTTCACTAAGCATGATGCTCTCAAGCTTCTTCCATTTGCCCACAAAAGCCTCCACGCTGTTGGACTTTATAGATGCGCAGTATTCCATCATTACAAACTGTGGTAGTTATAACTAGGTGTTTTTGTTCATAACTACAAGTACACACGCATGCAGTCTTCTATGTTTTAAAAGCCTTTTAGCACACAGGAAATAGGAAAGATTTCTAGCCCACAGGGTATATCATGTTAGTAATCAACTTTACAAGGTTAACAAGGTGTAAGTAAACTGCAATGTCCCGACTAAAATTCTAGGCCCAAATTGTGCATGGTGTAACAAAACTGTTATTTCAGTACTCTGGGAGCCCGAGGCAGGAAGATTGCAAGTTTTATCCCAGCCTGCACGACTTAGCAAGACACCATTCAAAAATTTAAAAATTAAAGAAGATCTTGAAATGCAGCTTAATGTGAGGGCTCTGAGTTCCACTTCCAGTGTTGTCAAAAGAGAAGCAAATATCTGTGCTTAAAGGCAGGGATCTGCTTTCTGAGGAGCAGCAGGTGTCAGAGGATAGACAGGCCTTCAACCGTAGGCTCCCAAGAGAGCTGGTGCCACTTCCGGCGACCTCAGGGCCACAGGATTCTCGGAGCCACTGGGCATCGTGGGCAGGGAGCCTGATGTTCTCAGTAGATGGCATGCACCGTAGCTCCGTGTGACAGGTGCATTCCCCCACAGCTGTTCATTCTCTCCGCTCTTGGTGGAGGAGCGTAAGGAATCAGCAGGGTGTGATGTCTGCTGCGAGTTCGTCTGTTAATGTAATTGAGTTTTTTTGTCAATTGACCTGAAAAGATGTTTCCAGTTATGTGATTCTCCTTTTGGGATAAGACAAAGAATACCAAAAATAAAAATAATAATAATAAATGGCTCAGTATAATTCAAACTTTTGCATGTCATCTGTCAGGAAGGTCAGCTGTTCTCCCACATCACATGTTAATTGAGATTTAAGCCTTTCTTCTGTGCAGTCCTGCAGAGCAAACCCGGCCCTTCACCCTGAGGCACACCCTTAGATCCCGGCATGGTTTTAGTTCGTGACGGGATCTTGCTGTGTCGCCAGGGAAGTTGCAACTTGGTGAACTTTCTGCATCAGCCTCTCAGGGTGCTGGGTGTCAGGGTACGCACCAGGCCTTCTCTTTCATTTTTTAATTCACTTACTCTTTGATTTGCTGAGTGCCTCTGTGTTCTGTTTGGTGTAAAAAGACAAAAATCACTGACCTAATACAAATTAGTTTTATAAATTCATAGCCCTCTAGATTTGTATGCATTGAGCCTTAATCACCTGCTATAAATAGTCTAAGAAGTACTCAGGAATCCTATGATCACCATTATTTACGGCAGACTTTGCCTACCTCATTAGCACACCCGTTCGTCTTTTTTTTTCCCAAGCAAATAGTCGATCCATGTTCCCCAGCCGTCCTTGCGGGTAAGCACGGTCAGGCTCTCCAGAGGGGGACACCCAACGGCATTTCTGCTCGTACACTGAGGTTCATTAAGAGCACTGGCTCTCAATTTGCAAAGTCCTCACTCTGTTGGCCATGTGCTGAGGACCAGGAAGCCAGAGTCTCCTTGAGTCCCAAGTCCAGAGAGCGAAGCTGGTCACGTGGTGCCCACCCTGAGGGCTGGAACTCAGTGTCCCACTTGGGCACTGTGGACTGGAACCAGTGGCCGGTTCTCCGGACTCCGCCTTTCGGTGTGCTTTTCAGCCTCAGTGGAATGAGGCTTCGACTCACTCGGGGTCGACAGGGCACTGGATCTACTACTCAATGCACCACATCTGGAAACACACAGGAGCGATGGTGGATTTGAGCACCATGGCCCACTCAAGGGCAAGTCAAATTAGCCGGGTATGGGAAGTCACACAGTTGTCAGCCCAGTTGTCATGTGGGAGGCTGAGGCAGGGGGATGTTGAGTCTGAGTCCAGCCTGAGCAGCTTAATAATTTAGTAAAATCCCGTCTCAAAAATAAATGACTGAATGACTAAAACTGCAGAGGACGTAGTTTAATGTACACACACATATGCACACATGCATGTGACATGTGTAATTCACCATCACAGAGGGTATGGTGGACACTGGAGCATGAGGAAGAGCTCCTTATACATCCCCTCCCTGCGACTCTCCCCCCAGGATGCCCACATCGCTGTCCTCTGTGCAGATGCTTCAGGAAGCACAGAAGTTATCTGGCCGCTGATGGCACAGTTCAGCTGTGCAAAGGGCCTGGGGCCCATGTCAGATGCTGAGAGGAAGGTTCCCAGACATAGAGGCGACTGTTTTGTTTCCAGGACAGGAGGAAGGAATAGGCCAAGGAGAGCCTGATTTTACCTGAAATCATCAATATTATCTTATGAAGAGATCACGCCCACCATCTCTCGTTCCATAGAGAATGTCGTCAACCCCCAGAATTTGATGGTCTTGAGTATTTGAATCCAAGCCACAAGAAAATGCATGCTGAAGGAAGCTGGCATTCTTTTTTACAATTCCATTGAACAGAAAGAGTTAAAGGGTTTCTAACACCCGTTGCGGAGATGGGGGCAGAAAATTCTCTGTGACACTTTATAATAGAGACTAGAAAATGTGAAGACCTAGATTTAAGGCCTCGTGGAAAACATTTGTCAAGAAAGGATCCCCCAGTATGGATCGCCTGCTTGTCTATAACGCAGGTTCCCAGGGGATGGTAGGGTAAAACCAGACTGACTCCCACCCTCCGCTGTACCCCAGGGCTCACGGTAAAGCCTGCCGCCCAGCAAAAGCCTGTGGAGGGGATGTTTGAAAGTTCAATACTTAAAGTCTCTCAGCCTGATCATTACCACGTCCTGATTGAATAGAAATGCATCCCGGATGACAGCTGGTGGCAGAGCCATCATCTCACGTGCCTGCCAAGTTCCCTCAGCACTGGTGAAGCACCTGAAGCCCCTACCAAGGCACTGATGTCAGCAATCAGCAGGAATTCCTAAGGGTGGCGCCGAGTCCTGCAGCTGCACTTCATTCTGCAATTTAAGCAGCCCTTCTGGAGACAACGTTTCCAAAGTTAAGGCCGGAGTACCAAGATGCGGCTCATTGCTAGGAACACTACCCACCACACACAGTGTTAGGGAGGAAAGTCCAACGTGGCTCGAGGCCTCGGGGATCTCAGCCCGTGTGTGCTTGGCAGCTTCAAGGGAGGCCCGTCAATGGTTGACGGGTTTTGGCAGAGGACAGCAGGTCTGCCCATGGCGCCCAGGAAGCAGAGGGACAAGGGAGCAGCCGGAGTGGGAGATCCGCCCATCCGGCTCACACCTCCAGGGACCCACCCTCCCGCTAGGCTCCACCTCCTAAGTGCACAGGAACAGGAGTAATCATCTGTGGTGAGTGTAGCACCCCATGATCCAGTCACCTTCCGAACACTTTGGGGGACATTCGGTGTTCAGGCCGGAACAAGAGCGGAGGAGAAAACCACGAAGGGAGGTGACAGCAGGACACAAAGGGGAGAGGGAGCGTAGAAAGTCAGTCAGGGAGAGAGGGGGGCACAGGGCACCTTGTTGCAGACCACGAGACCGACCGGCACACCTGCGGTGCTGGTCACAGAACTAGGACTTCGTGGAATCACAGAGTTCTGGTACATCTGCTATCATGCTAGAGAGCTGCCACCTGTTGAGTGCCGTACGACTTGCACTGGTGGCAGTGACTGGGAAGCCACAGGTCATGAAGTCTTCCTGTCTTGTGGTGCAGTGAGAAGTGGGAGCATGACTGGCTTGAGTTCTTGAGTTTCTTCTCAGAGTCTGATGTGGTGAATTTTAAGTTCCCATAGATCTAATGTAGAAGACTGTGTGCCCACTGGGGCCAGGGGTTAGGGAGTTGTGGGTGGGCTGGGGGCATCTGACTCTTTCCTAAATTCCCTTTCAATCGTCCCTTATTCAAACAAAAGAGTTCGTTCAAAGAAAGTGGAGAATCCAGGGGAAATGGGAAAGCCACCACGGCCAGTCACTGACACATCCACTCTGCTCCTGGGTTATAGGTCTGCAGTGAATCCTTATGTGAAAGGCTTGTGCTTTTGTGACATTGCTTCTTTGAATTATTTATTTTACAGTTCTATTCATTTTGTCTCAGTACTAAGATGACTATGAGGTCTAACTTTCAAAGTGAGCTGTGATCTGGAGAAGAGGACTCCAGGGCTTGTGTGAAGGATGACACGGGAACATTTAATGACTGTTTGTACAACTGTTTGGCGGTACTACACATCACTGAGATGTACTCATGAAAGAGTGAGTTTTGTGGTGAGCGGATTCTATCTCAATAAACTTCTTATTTAAAAGTTAATGATGAGAATTGTGAGCTCCAGAATCATTTACTGCAGCAGAGCTACAGCGTATGTGTAGACAAAGAAAGCATGCTTACAGTTAGAGCTGGGTGTGGGCAGACACTGCCTGGGTCCTGGGAGTTCTGTCCTGTGAAGCATGTGAGAAACAGCCTGCAAACACAGTGTGACTCTGCACAGGTGGAAATAACACTTAGCCATAGGTTACAGGCATTGGACAATTAGACGTACTTACTCGCCTTTCTTTCTGTGTGTGCACATGTGCTTGTGTGTGTGTGTGTGTGTGTGAGAGAGAGAGAGAGAGAAAGAGAGAGAGAGAGAGAGAGAGAGAGAGAGAGAGAGAGAGAGAGAGAGAGAGAGATGGCTTCTGGGTTTTCCTCATCTTTTTATTTCTGGAGGGACATCACAGCCACAAGGACAGAAGGGTCCTTGCTGGTGCTGCCTCCGGCATGCAGGCCCACTTGCCAAGGCGGTGGTCATGCTGGAGTCTGGCTTGCAGTGTGTGCAGAGCAGCCATGGCTGGGGCTGGAATGTGGACACGCAGAGAAGGCGAGGAGCCCTCCGGGTCACACTGCAGAGGATATGGTTTCTCATGCAGCCGCCAGGGTTCTGGCTTCCAGACGATGGTCAGGGTGCGCCACTGTGGCTCAGCGTCTGGACACTGGACTTCCTGCTGCATCCGTCAGCCCTAGCGTCCTGGGCGTGGGTGGTTTCAGACTGCCCATGGTGGTGGGGACCGGGCTGTCGGCTGCACGACCACAGCTCTGATTTTCTGGGCTGCAGCTGCTGCTGCCGCGCTGGCTATCGTGTCCTTGGGATCCTTGTGGAGTGGCCTTAGAGTCCGCAGCCAGGACACGGTGACGGGAGGGCGGCTCTGGTGTCGGGGCCCAGGCTTGTCGCTGTGCAGTGGCCAGATGTCTGGGTGCTCCCAGAGTGCCCGTGGAGCCAGCATGTGACAGGGATCTGGGGTGCTCGTAGGGCTTGCTGTGTAAAAGCAGTGACCCCTGCTGAAGCCATGTTCCTGCCTCCAGCAGAACCTGGCGGTGACGACTGTAGGTTGCAAATGCCCCCCCACCCCCCCACCCCACTCCCCACCCCCCGTGGAAGCTTTCGCTGTCCTCTGCAGAGCAACTGTGGGTCCTGTGCTTCTTAACGCCAGTAAGACCTCGCGTGTGTAATAAGGTAACAAGTCTGCCAGGACTGCGGTGCGGGCGGCTGCAAACCTCAGTGACAGAGGCTGCTAGGGAACGTGCTAGCTAGCCAGCTACTGCTGCAGCCAAACGCCTGGGAAGGCCACTGTAGAGAAGCAGATGTTGATCGAGGCCCACAGCTTCAGAGGTCCACGGTCAGGTGGCCCCAGGGTGCTGAAAATCGCAGGGCACAAATTCAAAGGAAGGTGGTAGAAGGGGACATCTGTCTGTCTCCCAGCAGCCAGGAGGCAGCTGAGCTGAGGGGAGGGCCGGGTGCCAGACACAGCCTTCCCAGCTGTACGTCATGGTCCGTCTGTGGGCACATCCGCAGGTCAAGGCAAGACCCTTGTGACGTAATGAAGTCAGCTCTTCACCTGCACCTGGGCCACCAGCCCCAGGAGGCCCGGGGACGGGTGATAACCAGCTCATCAAGGACCTTCCCAGCAACAGCTGCTGGCGAGGGCAGCTGCCCGGCCCTCGGACCGTGCGGGCGCCCCACCCTCCTGTTCCGGCCGGCCTCCAGACATCGCAGACACGCTGAGCTCTGGGAGTCCTTTCCGGCAGGTTTGCTCTCCAGGCTGTGTCCTGCCACGCGCCCGCAGGTATGCAAGGGGGTTGCCCAGGGCCGTGGTCCCTCAGGCAGGTCTGTGCTCGTCCCGCTGTGCTGGGGATGGCGGAGGCAGATGAGGGCAGGCGTCTCCTTGCTCTGCCGCCTCTTCCACCTACTCAGTTTCATTTCCTCTCCTGCTGTCCCATCACACAAATGCAACACTCGGCGACAAATCCCACAGTTCTTAGGTTTTGTGTTTTATGTTCTAATTTTTTCTCTTTTCATGACAGTTTTGCACATTTCTGTCGTTTGGTTGTCAAGCACACTGACTCCCTATTTGATTACGTCTACTGCACTGCAAAGCTCACCTGAGGTGACTCTCATTTCTGTAACAATGGATTTGCTTTTCAAAATCAATTTCTTTCTAGTATTGAGGATAGGACCCAAGACCTTCAGCTAAGCTACATGTCCATCCCTTTTGTATTTCTAATTTTTATTATTTTGAGCCAGGATCTCTCCATACTGTCCAGGCTGGGCTTAAATTTGTCATCTTTCGGCCTCAGCCTCCAGAATTCTAGAATGATGGTGGTATTCCACCAGGCCCCACTAAGCTGCAGTAGCTAAGTTTTATCACTTCATTTTGAACCTTTTTGAGTCTTCGTATCTCTGCTTACATTTATCTGTTCTTGAAATTTGTCTGTTTATCCTCTCAGAACTCTCTATAAGCTAACCAGTTGGTTCCATATTCCCTGATTCCCTGCCCATAAACTCACTAGTCTGAGCACAATTGAGTCTGATTCTGATGTTTTCTTAGTTTTTTTTATTATTATTATTGTGTTTTCTTTTCTGTCTTACTGTTGTGTCGTGTTTTGTGGTGCTGAGACGGTATCTTGCTATATGGTTCTGGCTGGCCTTACACTCCTAATTCTCCTGCCTCAGCCTTCCAGGTGCTGAGATCACAGGCAGGTGCCATCAACCCTAAAGTTTTCTTGCCTTTTAACATGCTCAATTTGCTGTTAAAATTCATGGTAAAAGCCAAGCCTAACATATTAGATAATAATTGAGGAAAAGGGTGAGGGGATTGACATAATCTGTCTTGCAGTTGACCTGAGTTTGTTGCTTTCTGCAGCTACAAGTGCCAGAGGCTGCAGGTCCCCCCAGGTCCTTGTCTGTATCTCGTGTGTTGACTTTCACTTGCCTAATTCCTCCTGTCAGAGGCCATGCGTCTTGCCGCAATTTCAACAGTCATAGCTGCAGTTGCCTAATGGATCGCCGTCCCATTGGTGTTGTGGAAAGTCGTAGCACACAGGAAACTCCATAATCTTACGACAGAGTCCTTCCTTTGTCCTCACGGGCCCAGGGTTAGGACCTTCACGGGTTCGCTGTGTTCAGTGGCGGTTATTTGCCTTGCCACCTGTCCCCTTGCCCTGGGTCCAAAACAAGTAGCTGATTTTCAGATCGTTTGGCTTTTTTTTCTTCCCATTTGCATACATACACACACACACACATGCACACACACACACACACACACACACACACACACACGTAACAGGCAGTGCGTACATTGAGCTTGTGTATTTTTTGCACATACGTACCGTAAGGACGTCACTCTCTCCCGCTTTTGGCCCTTCGGCCCCTCCCCCCCAGCCCCGCCATCGCACCCCTTTGCGCTGTAGAACTGGATTCTAGAATTCATACCCTGGGCTATTCTCATATTAGAGAAGTTGTGATATTTCACCTCTGTGTCTGACTCGCTTCCCCAAGCATGCTGGTCTCAAGTCGCACCCATTTTCCTGTAAAAAGCCTAAAACTTGTCTGTCCTCATAGATGAGTGGCCCTCCATTGCGTACACACACCACAATTTGTGTATCCGTGGGTCTGTGACGGGTACGTCAGTGTCTTCAGCGTTTTAGTTGTTGTTGGTTGTGCTGCTGTGATCATGAATCTGTGTGTATCTCTGTCATGTGCTGTTTTTGCCTCTTTTGGAAAGAAACCCCGTATTGCACCGCTAGTTTTTGTTATTGTGAGGGTGGAAATGTCAATTTCCACAGTTTTATAAATTAGAGCTGGAACAGGCAGTCTGTTATATTTTTAAATCTCTTTTCTTTCCTTTTTCTTTCTTTTTTTTGTGTGTCACCTTTATACACCCTTGAAGCTCTGAGTTGTCTGGGACATTTGTCAGGTGTGTGAGAAGATATTGTGTTTTCTGAACTGTAGGGAGTGGGTGAGTGTCTCCCCCAAAGTTCTGAATGAGCAAGCTTGAACCTCGGGGTGGTGGCCTTCGGAGGGGCTATCAAGGCTGAGCAGCTCAGGCCTGGAGGGAACACTGCCGTCACCGGGGCCGGGTCCGTGGAGGGGTTGGTGGGACCTGCACCGGGGAGTCTCTGCTTCTTGCCTTGAGGCAAACCCCCACGCCACGCGTGCCCGTGCTGCGATGTGTCACCGGGTCACATACCAGCACCAGTGGCCTTGCACCTCTGGGTCTGCAAGAGGCTGTGACAGGTTCTTCATTACAGTGATGTCAAATTGACTAATACAGGCATCAACTAAAATAATTACAGAATTTTTCTTTTAATTATTTTAGTGGATTCCATTGATTTTTAAATGCTAATTATTTTTGAATTTATGATATGGGCCCTACACGATTGTGAGGGATTTTGTTGGTTCAGTTGCAGATATTTTATTTGAAGTTATTTCTTCTGTGTTCTTAACAAAATGAGTTTTACAGGGTGTCTCTACCTAGTTTTGGAAATACATTTGTAAAAACATTCTAAAATACACTTGATAGCTCTGAAGTTACTTGTTTTGATTTGTAGAAAAATGTCTAACTCAGCGATTAGTTGTTTCTTGCAAGTTTAGTAGAACTTTGCAGTAAATGTTTTTTGCTGTGAAGCTGCCTGCTCAGCTCCAAGCCGGCGAGCTCAGTGGTAAGCGAGTGGGCCTGGGGACCCTCCCTGCCCTTCCCCTCTGCTCTCACAGAGAGCGACATCCTCCAGCGAGTATCCGCAGGCAATTCTCCATTTCTTTCAGGAATCGGTTTAAGAGTAGCACGTTAATCTTGCTAGATTATTCATCATGGTGATATTTGAAATATCTATGTATAAAGAAATGCAATACCTGCTAATGCTGCTTTCTAAAAATTACCAACGGCATACACACGTCTAATCGGCTGAGAATCTGTGTCAATTTTATTTGACAAGAGCAGTACACAAAATGAGTCGCAAGGACCCGCGATTATCTGCGCTAGCTATTGAGGCAGGTTCATCCGCATAGTTTATCTGATTGCATCTCCCCAGGGATTTGAAGGGAGAAGTAATTAATGACATTGTGACATGCCGGGAATTTTAATATTTATAGGAAACATTTTTTTTCCACGTCTACGAAACCAGTAAGCCACACAGCCAGGGTTCAGAGTTAGTCCTCTGTCATGCCAGAGCCCACTGGTAGTCTTCTGTGTTCAGTATTAGCAGGTAAGGCACCGTCACTGTAATTTAAGAGGTCCTTTTCTGTCTGTCTTGAAAAGTGACTTGACTTATAAGGTGAGACACAAATTATTTACAAACCTTTCTGAATAACAGTGGAAGAAAGGCCTTTGCTCCCTTGTGCGTTTACATGAAGCCCACCCGCAGTCTTGTGGAACAGCCCTGGGCACAGAGTGTTCGCACAGTGCCTGCCCCAGAGGGCCCCCCGCTCGCGATCGGAGGCCTTACTTGAATTAGTACCGTGTATCTCAGGCACTGAGCTTGGTTGGCTCCTCATCCTCGTTATTACTTGTGTGTTACTATGTAAAGATGTGTGTGTGTGGCATGAAAGGTGGCACATAATTGTAAGTTGCCTTCTCTCTACCCTGAGGTAGGAAGAGGGTGCACATGAAGGTCCCACACGTGAACACTGCTGGTCATGCATGTACTGTAACCAAGTAAATGAAACGGTTGAATTCAGGAGTCTGAAACTGTCTTTTTATTTTTTAAAGGAAACTTCTTTGTAGATAATTCTTCTAAATAATTGTAACCTAATTATTTTTAAATCCTATATTCAATTTTTATTTGACCTGTCCCAAAGCACAGATTGCTTGCACATCAGAACTTTCAGTAGAAAACTTAGAATCGATTATTACTAACCTAAGCTTTAAGGCTTTCGCACACGCATCGAGAGAAAGCTTGGTGGGAGATAATTTAAGACTCTGCTGTTTCATTAAGGACTTACTCGAAAGAGAACAGGAACATCCTGACTTTTTAAAATACAACCTAATAAAACACAGCAGCAAAGCAAGTCCTGACGTCTGTATTTGCTCCTGTCTTTTAGGTGATATTCTTCTCAATTGCCAAGCGGGGGACATTTCTCTGCCTCCTCTGCTGGGCAGGGAAGACAGCACCAACACGTGCTGTCAGAGCTGGTAAGAGCCAGGTGTTTGAACTGTTGTACACCACTAACACCACGGCCATCTTGAAAGTTGACAGTTTTGACATTTCAGCAAGTATTCTCAATAATTTTATTTTTAGTAGATAATGAAGCATTTCAGCAAAGGAAGCATTTTTTAAAATATAAACATTTTTAATGGTGAAATAAAATACAGTTAAAGAAATGCATAGCCCTGTGAGACTTGCTGCATGAGCCTTCGCCGGGCTGTAGGTTCCTCATGTTTGGGTGTGATTTATTCTCAGCGAGGTGACCTAAACCTTATATTATATGGTAATCAACAACTTAACAAGTTAGGTTTTTTTTCACAACCCAGGAAGTCAGAAGTCTGGGAAAACTCTGCTATTGTCAACACAACGTATCATAGAACCCTAAACAATGTGTGAGGAATCTGAATTCTTGAGACTGTAGAATGTCTGATAATGTCTTGTAGGGTTTGTTTTAAAGAAGAAGAGGGCAACAACAGCGCTCATGTGTTCATAGATAAAGCAGGTGCTACGTGGAATGCATACCTAACAGAAAAGACAAAGGGTGGGTGACTGGGTGGTGGGCGACTTGGTTGGTGGAGGACTCAAGCTCCTCTTGCTCTGTGGCTGGCAATTATTTCTCAGTGTTTAAAAAGTATTAACTCACTTATTCCCCAAGAAATTCATATGACCTGGGTCTTAGAATCCATTCCACAGTGGCCAAACTGAGTCAGAAAGTGCCCCAAGGACACACGTTGTTATGTCAAGATTTGAACTCAGCATTAAGCTTCAAATACGCTCTTCACAGAAAAAAATACAGTCTCATTTCCTTAACAGATCTTTGAACTAGCACAGAAGAATGTGTGCAGCTGTAAGGACACACTGATCGGCTTGCAATTCTTTCATTTATTTTCTTGCATTTTGGCACAACGACACAACTACTGTCTTCATTAAATGTCTTTGAACACCTCTTTCAATAAAGAAGTTCAGAGAACATAAACATTTTCATCTTGACTTCTATAACTATGAAAACATGTATTCCTGAAAAAAGAGTTCACACCAACTTTTTTGAATGATTACTGCAAGTTTCTTGGCTACCAAGCCAAATTGCGTATTTCCAATAATTCCCGTTTTGTGCTTGACACAACTGCACGATTGTCCTGGGTTACGTCCTCAATGGGTCTGTCCTACAAACGAGTTGAAATTTATCGGTTCGTGAGTCCCAGAGCTTCTCTGGTTCCCTACACTCAGTTCTGTGTCTGAGGCAAGATGCTAGTGCAATTCTCACTTAAATATCAGATATTTGTCTCAGTCCATCCAGAAGTATTTTATGTACCAATTTTCCATGCCCTGAGAATGATTTTGATAAGCTCTCTGCTTCACAGTATGAGTCAGACAGACACTGAACTATTCCTTTAATTTAGCCCCAGGTAGCACTAATTAATACTACAATGGCCAACATCTAGCCTTAGATGATCACAGAGCCAGGCCACATTATTATAATTTTAATTTTCCACAATCCATCCTCCACTCATTTTACAAAATTCCAAGTGTACATGTGTGAGAGAGAGAATTTATGGAAGAATTTTATATTATTTATGTTTTAAAACACAGGTTAGATGAAACAGTTTTTTTTTTTTTCATTTTTTAACCTAGAAGGTCACGCCCATGTGAAACATATTGTGACTAGTTAAAGCAAACTGAGATGCCAGACTGGGAAGATTCCCCGCGTTCGCTGAAACTAAGCAGGCAGCCCACTGCTGCGTTAGCCGGCGATCTCTGGGACGCCGAGCGGGACCAGGGCAGGCCAGAAGTTAAGCCCTGGGGAAAGCGAGCAGAGCATCAAAGTGAATGACGGAGCCGGCATCTTGGGGTCCACGTGGAAGCCAGGCCACCCCACCACAGGCTTGAGCAGGAAAGAGTCACATCACATTGAAAGCAATCAAGGACCACGAGATTTATTTTCTCTTTCAAAATTTATTATGTGCAGGAAGTATGCATATTTTTCTAACCACCATGCTTAAGCATATCGGTCTTCCCTCAGAATATTAATCAAATGGTGACATTTCCATTCAGCAAAATCAGCATCCTAATTGTGAGATTAAGAGCCACAAAGGAAGTTAACCGCTGTATTTGATACTATTTTAAATTGTGTTACCCAGAGAAATTTGCTATTTATTATCTTTCCCATTAAAGATTTAGAGTTTTGGAAATGAAGAACAGAAAACACTGTTCAAAATGTCAATAACCTCAGGCTCGTACCTTATTTACTAATTTATGTTGTGGTACTGGGGATTGAACCCATGGCTTTTGCACTGAGCTACATCCCATGCCCGATCCTGTTTTTTCATTGATTTGTTTTTGTTTGTTTTGTTTTCATTTTGAGACAGAGTTGGGGGCCTCGCCAAGTTGCTACGTGTCTTAGGTTGGGCGAGTCTCAGCCTCCCAGAGTGCTGGGAGGACAAACCTGCCCCGCCTGGCCTGGCTTCTGTACGTGGCAGAGTGCATCATGTATATTGGTTTTGTTTCTCTTCCAAAAGAGCATATGGCTAATATTTAAGGTCTCTTGCATTCTTAAAAACACAGTTTTAGAAGAAAGAATTCATGGTAGAAATACATCTTACTCAGACTTCTTTTGGTGACGGGGTTTTGCGTTCCAGTCCCAGCCAGCCCTGAACTCACTATGCGGCCCAGGCTGGCCTCACGTTCACTGCAATCCTTCTCCCTCAGCCTCTGGAGTGCTGGGAGTAGTAGAATACATCGCCACAACCAGCTTATGTGCTGCTGGGGAATCGAACTCAAGGCCGTGAGTTCAACAGACAAGCATGCTAATCACTGTGCTATGCCTCCAGAGCTTACTCGCACATTATTTGGGGATATTCGAGTGAGCACAAAGCAAAATGTTTCATTTACAATTTTAGGGTGATTAAATTTGTAGTTTATGTTTAATTTCAATACTTCTACATATTTAAGAAGATATTATATCATCTGTAAATTCTGTCCCTAGATAAAAATGCCAAAAATAATCTTTCAAAAATGATTTTTAAAATAAAAATGAAGGATGAAAGCATATCAGCTTCAACAAAGTCTGCATCAGCACTCTCAGAAACAAAGGGAAGCGAGGTGGTCAGGTGCCCGGGCTGTTCTCCTACTACCGCTTTCCCTGCTGAGATATTATTGGCACTCAGAGACATATAACATGAAACCACTTCTTCGTAGTTTTCCCAGTTGCACTCAAGAAAACAGGACGTCAGGTTTTCTGGGAGGTAACTTTGAAATGGAAGAGCACTGCTCTTAGCTTTCTGTGCGTAGTGATTGAAGCATCAATGGTTTTTGTAAAATGCTTTGAATAAGTTTGTTCTGAAGTTGAGTGTCGCTCGGATTTCCATCCCAGGTAGGAGCAATGGAACTTGTCATAAAGAGACGGAGGTGGCATGTGCTTGCTTCAGTCCCTCCGCTCCGGGGCTGTGCTGACCCTGAAGGCAACCATGGCCCAGGGCAGAGGTCAGGGCTGCAGGGAAGAGTTTGGGTAACCACGCGGGCTACACGTCCATGGCTGCCTCCTCTAATCTGTGAGAGAATAAAACAGTAACTTTCTCGCGAGTTGTTATGAGCTGGAAGCAAGGCTGTGGATGGGACACGCTGCCCCTGGGTTCATACGGAAAAGCTCCAGTGCTCCGTGTGGTTGTGGTCAAGGTGAAGCCTTTGGAAGTAACTATGCTTCATGAGGTGTGATGGGGAGCTCTGGTGGTGGGATTCATGTCCTGTGGAGAAGAGCAGCAGCCCTCTGCCAGGTGGAAGGCAGCACAGAAAGGTGGCCTTTGGCATGCCAGGAAACGCACCAGGAAACGCACCAGGAAAAGCACCTGTTTCTCTCAATCTTACACTTCCAGTCTCTGGAATGGTGAGAAATTAATGTCTTGTATTTAAGCCCCCGGTATACGATACTGTTACAACAAACTGGGCTTTCTAAGGCATTGCGGTAGTAAGAGAAGGCGGCAGGACCAGGAGGCTCCCGTCTTCAGTTTTCAAACCAAGGAAGTAATGTTTCTGGACTGAACTAGAAAAACTAATGAGGCCACACTGGAAGCACTCTAGAATGAACCGTGACCCCACACTGCGCGCGCTGGGTTCTTATGACTGTAACTAAATGGCAGGAACAAGCTCCTTACAAAGAAAGGTTTATTGAGGCCACAGATTGAGAGGCTCAAGGGCTGGACCCCCACTCAGCTCAGTGCCGATGTGGGCGATGGCAAGTGGCTGCTGCCAAGGACAGGACTGTGTGTTGTAGGAGTGATCGCATCCTAAGACGAGAGAACTGGGTGGGGCCACCCTTGGGCCTTTTACATGGCCTTCTCCTTAGAGAACTCAGGGTCAGATGACAACTGCCTTTATAGGACATGACCTCAATGACCTGCAGATGTCCCACTGGGCATCTCTCATCCTCTCCTCTCCTCCCCACTGCACCTCTCTCCCTTCTTTCTCTTTCTCTCCATCTCCTTCTCTCTCTCTCTCCCTTTTGGTGGCTCTAGGGGTCGAGCCCTGGGCCTTGCAAATATGAGACAGGCTTGCCCTGACTCGACCACTGAGCTCTACTCCATCCTAGACTCCACCTCCTAGGATTTCCATGGAACCTGGGGTCCAAGCAACAAACCAGGACCTTTAGGTGGCCACAGTTAAACACTATCCAAGCCGTATCAGCCATATTTAGATTATTTCCTTAAATGAAGGAAACGTGCCCCATCTAGTCAAGGATTCATCTTGTGCCTTTATTTTTGGTAGGAAATTCTGTAGACGTTGAGCAAGGTAGGCTCCCTTCCCTGTTTCCTGAAGATGGTCCAACAGCTCAGTTATGTCTGTTGACTTTTGACTCTGGGCTGAATTTCTCAGCACTAGAACTATGGTCTTCGCAAGATCAAATATAGTATAAATAAATAGTTCACAGGTATTTCTCTAGCTGTGATTACTGACAAAACAACTTGGTAAAAAAAATGAAAAAAAAAAATTCGGCCACAGTGGTGGATATCACTCGTCATGTGAGCCTCTTTGATTGGTTGTTGGTGACTTGGCAACTTACATTCATGGCATGTGAAATCTGGCTTTTTTGTAAGGAGCCAATACTAATTTATAATTCTAGCAGCCCAGGCATCATACAATTAGGTAGACCCTAGATTTGCATGACAGACTTAGCCCATGGGAAAAGGAAATGACGTTTTAAGAAGCTTTAATTCCTGATTGAGTATATCCCCCCCCACCCCCCCGCAAAAGGTCCTATGTGCTGGAAATACTTTTTGTTCAAGCAGATGCTTGTGTTCATTCAAAAATACATCAAAAGGCCTGACAGTAATGCCTAACTAGAGACGGGCTGGAGCCAGAACTCCAGGTGCAATTCTACCAGCATGGCGCCCGAGATCCCACGGCCCTGGGGGAAGCTGGGAACACATGGCCTGTTACAAGGCGAGCAGGCACCACCTCTGCCAGCATGCCTTTCTCTGTCCACACACGTGCTGGGCCCAGGGAGTCCTGGGGAGTGTCCCATCCTCCCTTCTATGACTATCAAGAAACTGCAGTTCTACAATTGAAAAAGTAAGTTACATGGGAGATTAGAGTCAAGAAATTATCATTATAATCTTGTAATTATAAGACCGTACCCAGCATTCCAAGTTGCCCACTGCTGTGGTTACTGGTTCTCAGTCAGGGGAAGGTAACAGTGATTAATGACATAGAGAAACAGGACTCAGTGGTTCTGAAACCAGCCCTGCCGATTCAGCAACGGAACTACAGAGAGAATTCCTGAGAAAGCGAATGGAATGTGTCCTAGCAACATGGTCCTTAAAGGTATGAGAACAATAAAAATCCTTAACTCTTTTTTGGGGGGAGGGAGCGAGGGCAATATTATTTATTAAACATACAATAAAAACAAAGGAAAACGTGAAATTCCCTTTGAACTGAACAAGAGTTCGACACTCAGAAAATAACGACATTGAGCTGAGGCTGATTCTCAGACAGTATAGGAGTGGAACACAGCCGACACACCCAGATACATCAGGAAAATCTTTGTAAGCATTCTTCGAGTTTGACAAATAATACGTGCATGCCTACAATGGTCCCCTGGCACCCTCAGGCCACCATTTTATTTATACATCATTGAATAAATAACGCACACAACTTGAGTGACTTGTGGCTCTAGGCTGTGACCCTGAGCATCTCGGTACCAGGAGATACAACCTTCAGCACGCAGCAACAGTGTCACGGTGCCATCTGGAGTAAGACAAGGCTGTCCCGAAGCAGAAGTCACTTGGCCCATAATTAGCA
Source organism: Ctenodactylus gundi (assembly GCA_004027205.1). NCBI lineage: Eukaryota > Metazoa > Chordata > Mammalia > Rodentia > Ctenodactylidae > Ctenodactylus > Ctenodactylus gundi. The sequence goes on along the minus strand of PVKB01002838.1, from coordinate 163,295 downwards.
GTTTTATGGTGAGTATTTTGGCGTATAAAATTATCTGCAAAGAAATCACTGAGTTCGTAGAAATACAGCTCCATGTTGCATTATAAAAGTGGGGATTGTTTCTTTCAGGTAGAAACGGAATTCCTTCAATGAATGTCTCTTCTTTCATGTCCTTGGCAACACATTCTAGATTCAGAAGAGACAGTTTGCAGCAGAAATGTGACCGGGTTACTTGGGCGTGGCTACACACACTCATACACACATGCACAGAGGGAGCAGGAAGCGGAAGCAAAGACCACAGATTTTTCAGAAAAACAAGCACTTTTTCCCCCTGGTGTCGTGTCTTTGGATATGCACTGCTCTGGAGAAATGTATAAATCATTTTTACATGTGGAACTGTCTTAGAAAACTAGAGATTTTAGTACAAAGAAATCAATTCACTGAAACAAGGCCCTCAAGCCATTGTTATGACTTGGGGTATCAACACACAAGAGGAACTTACAAAAGACCCCTGCACTGCATTACGGACCTACATTAGTACGGTGGGCTGAAACCTTGTCCAGGCCTGAGTTACGTTGAGTATTACAAATAATATTATAACAATGCTGAAAATACTGATACAAAACAGCTTTAAGATGACATTTCCAAAAAATACCCCTCCTTTCAAAACTGAACTGTTCGAGCCAGGGTTTTTTTTTTCAATGTTTTAGCTCTAAAAAAGATTTTTCAAGAAAATACTAGTGTTCAAAACATCTCTCAAAATGTCTGTTAAATGACAGATTTTTCTTAAATAGATTTTTTTTACAAAGTATAATTCAAAAGTCTATCTTCCAGGAAATCAAAACTATAAACTCCAAAATTCCAAATCAAAAACAATATTTGTGATGCATCACTCTTCCATATCCTAGGAAAAGACCCTTGATTATTGTATCATGCTCATTTATTTACAGACTTAAAATATTCTAGCAACACACACACCAACTTTCAGTACAAATCAAGCTGAAATTCACAACTATTAACCATCATTTCTCTATTTTTCTATTATTTCTTAAATATTGCATGGCCCAGAATGTGTATGTGCCTGAATATTACAGCGCCTAGAGTATGACAGGGATTTTAAGCAGTAGTCTTATGAAGTCAAGCAGACCATAATGACACTTTTCTGTTTTGGCAGAGTGGCAAACGCATGGGAGAAGTTTGGTAAAAGAAAAAAACACAGAATTGCAGCCTATCACTTAGGCTTATTAATATAAAATTCCAGTCGAAGTTTGAAAACTGATCAAAGTTCAACAGGTAAAGTTAGGAAGGGGGTCTAAGGGCTTCTCCCCAAAGCATCAAGCTCAGGCTTACGTTTGTACTCAGAGATGCAGTTCACAGAGAGTTTCGATGTTAGCGGGCTGGGGAGCGGCTGTGAGGAAGCTGCTGCCTCGCGTCCTTCTCCGGTGGCCTGGGCGCATGCTGACGGGCCTGTCTGCTAGGGATGCAGGGAGGCGGCTCGTGCGGGGTGGGATGGATTCCGGGCTCGTGGGCTGCCCCTACTGTGGGCAGAATCACTAGCTCTGACTTGGGTCTAAGGGCACTGCAGGCTGGATTCCCACCAGTCTTTTTACAGTCACTAATTGATGTATCCACACCTGCTATTTGATACTGAGCTGTTACCGATTAAGTGTGAAGTGACTTTATGTAGATTTACTGACCTATCACATGTGCACTCAAGTAGCCAACACATTGGACTGACCTATCACATGTGCACTCAAGTAGCCAACACATTGGACTGACCTATCACATGTGCGCTCAAGTAGCCAACACATTGGACTGACCTATCTCATGTGCGCTCAAGTAGCCAACACATTGGATTTTAACTTCCAAAAAGAAATGTTTACCATCAAGTGAGTTTTAAATATTTCTATGGAGGTTTTGTCCTGAGGTCCAATTGGTCAGATTGCCAAAGATCACAAATACTTTGTTTTTCTTCTGCATCATCAGAGTATTGTCTGCAAGACATCAAAAACTCACCTTCCTCCCTCAGGCCAGAACGCTGCAGGTCGATGTACGTAAAGCAGAATGGGAGACGTGTCCAAGTAATTTGCATTTAACAATATATGAGAAGTGAACTAAGGGGTTTTTCTTAGAATATCGAGTCTGACATTTTGAAAAATGTTGATGTTTCTAAGACAAGGACTAAAAAGCGTGGCCCAGCAGGCTCTGTGAGTCACTTAGCGAAATTCCGCCAACTCCACCGCTTGCCATGTTACACAGCACTACTGCTAAATCCATATCAAAAACTCAAAGCAGAGGTTTTTAAGATCAGAGCTGTCATTCCCAATTTGGCTAGGGATGGCTCTGTCTGAAACCCTTTGAGAACTAATATAAACGAGACACTTGAAGGACAAAAGAAGCAGCCTTCCCCTGCTGACGGTATCCACCGTGTAAAACAGCTCCATCCTTCCAGGAACACAATTCCACCAAGGACAGCCGTCCAGAATCCCTCTGTTCCCCTCCTTCCCTTAACTATGTCACTTACAACGTCTTTACAGTCCCCTTACCTACGTCCTCTTCAAATCTATCTTGACAGTAACACCACTGACAGAACAAGCAGACCCTACCCGGAATTCCTCTCTGAAATCACAATCCGTACTGGTATGAGAGCTAAGAGAAATTATGGCCTGTATAACCAGCAAGACACCTCGTCCAGCAGACACGGACCTAACACAGTCTTAAAGGCAACTCAAAGTGACTCACTAAACATGGTCGAGCCGCTATTCTTAAAAAAAAAAAAAAAAAAGACTGCATGTATGACCAAAAATAAAAGCATTGCAAAGGACGCAAGGAGCCGACTCTGAGCTGAGCAGGAGCAACAGTAGCCGCCTTTCCCCTGCGGCGGCAGAGGGCACGCTCCGGTCACCCGTCCTGCTGGCCCAGCGTCTGCAGCTCCGTGCTGTGCAGGTTGTGGTGGACAAACACGTTCTCGCGGCTGTACATGTGGAGGGAGATGGGTCCCCGGGGCGGCTGACCGAACCTGCCTGTGAAGGTGGAGCCCTGCCGGGCCGCCGCGCCCCGCTCCTTCGGCTTCTCGGGGAACGTGGCCGTCCCTTCGGTCTTGGCTGCTGGCCTCAGAGAGCTCTGCCCACCCGTGGTCCGTAAGTTCTGTGCCGCCTCCGAAGCCAGGGCTTCACGCGTTCCTCTGGAGTGTCTGACGGCTTCTGCTAGCTCCCTCTCCTTCAGGCCGTCGCTCAGGCACAGGCTGGAATGCTGGCAGGCCTGGCTCCTGTGGGGACTCGTCTGGCCGGGGGCTGAGTGTCTAAAATGGTCCTCGGTGGGAGTATGGATTGCTTTTCTGTCCCTTGTGCTGAGGTTTTGGCTCACAATTCGACTTCGATACGTCGCCTAGGGTAGGAGACAGGAAAGAAAGACGTAAGAGCCTGCCGTGGCATGCGCAGCCTTCAGCGAGGCGTGGGCCGACATCAGCACGACCCTCCGTGGGACTCCAGATCCTCGAGCCACACCCCTGCGTGTCATCGTTAAAGGGCCAACTAACCCAAAAGGACACTTTGAAACTAGTTCGGTTTTCTCAGTTTAAATCCCAAAACATAGTAACTATTAGTGAGACAATCATTTTTAACTTAAGTGTATACCTCAAAGTCAGCAGATGTTTGATATCATGATTTGTGTTACCATAATGGTAACCTAATCATTGGACTTCGAGAAGTTAAAACCCTAAAATCATTTCGCTGACCTAAGGAGGCCAGCTGAAGAAGTTTCAGCAGGTGATACACACGGATTCTCGAATGTGCGTTACCCGCACGGTTAGGACTGTGAGTGCAGACCCCCCTCCCGCTGGCGGGACGTGTGGCATAACAGAGTGACAGCGACCAGAGAGAGCCCCCACAGCATGCTGGGAAGCAGGCCTGCCCGGTTTCCAGGCTCCCCTCAGTTGCCTCCCAAACACGGTGTGGCCTTGGTTTAGCAAAATTCATGAAGGGTAGAAACCGGCACTAGCCGGCTGGCATATAATTCCAAAGAAAAAAACCCCAGTGGCGGATGTGTTGATACAAAGGATGAGTAGAAAAGTGTGGCTGCCCAGGAAAGGGCGGGAGCGCCAGCCGGGCTGCAAACAAGGCCGGAGCCTGGCGCAGGTGCCAGAGGCCCTGAGAAAACGCCTGCTCACCAGACAGCTCCAAGGCCACTGTCAACCGCGCCTTTACCGTTCCCCTCCAAGACCAGAGCCACAGGCCGGGCTCCCGGCCCCACCGCCCTTACCCAGCCGGGGCACCGTCTCCACAGAGGCGTGGGGGCCTGGGGAGGAGGCAGGGCCACGCTGTGAGACCTGCCCGCGCCCTGCCGTCTCTCCGGATGGTGCCGCTCTCAGGCTCACGCCCGCGCCCTGCCTCGGCTCTCGCTTCTCCTCGTCCACCCTAAAATCAGGGGCTCGCCCCTGCTGTGCCAAAACGCCGCCCCAGGGGCGCTTCTCCGGAATCTGCCCGGTGCCCGCCGGACCCACGTCACCGAGGCACACCCTGGGCATTTAGCACACACTTGCTGTCTGTGATCCTAAGATGCAGCGCTCATGCCGTGTGCGTTTTACACGAAGCGCCCGGGTGATGTCCTTGCCCACCCAAGCCACACAGAGTCCCTGTTTCCTTCATAACCGATCCGCACACCCGATAACTGACGCACGGGGGAGGGCCCAGCAGGCCAGGGCGACCCGGCCCTGCGCTGCCTTCTTCCTGCCACCGCAGGTCTTCTAAATCCCGCCCCTTTCCTACACTAAATTACGCACCGGAGTCCACTGTCGCCGTCACCCATGTGCCTGATCACTCTCAGGGGACTCAACCTGCACCTTTCTGTAAGGACGACCTACAGAAGGCGTCCTCAGCGGATGGCCTGTCTGCCTCACTCGTAGGCTTTTAGTAAGCCAACATCCTTATTTCTTATTGTGTGCTTACTACAGCAGCTCCCCCTCAAAAACTTCTAATCTGCCTTCCTAACCTTTCCGAGTCCGGAGTACAGGCAGCCAGGCTGGAAAGCAGGCGGGAAAGGGAGGCGCCCGGACCCGGAGAGACGCAGAGACGCCGGGGCCTGCGGAGACGCACAGAGCGACGCAGGACCTGGCCTGGCCCAGTCCGGCTCCCTGGCTCCTTCCCAGCAGTCTTCCCTCCAGACCTGCTGAGAAATGCGGGCCTCCGTTTTCTCTGACCCTGTAACGTGAACTAAGGTGCCTGCTTGACGGTGAACCTGCCAATGGATCTCAGTTGACTCCGTGACTGACGCCTTGACTCCGAGTGTTACAGCTTGAGAAGTATTGTTTCCTTTAGGTGACCACTCGGGTCCTGGGATATTACATTACATGGAACACAGCACTTCAATAAAGGCTGATGAAAGAGACCGAGCCATTCCATCTGTAGGCCGCGCAGGGCCCCTTCTCCATGCCTGGTACTTAGAAGATACATGTAGCTAAAAGAGAAATGAAACACAGAACTCGACCCTTTTTCTCAGGACTGGGGACTGAGCTCCACCCTGGGCTGCTGCTCAGCCCTTTTCTGTGTGTTTGGTTTGAAAGGGGCGCTCACCCAGTTGCTAAGTTGCACCAGCTGTGCTACGGCGCGCAATCCTCCTGCCTCGGCCTCCCAGCGGACTCGAGTCGCACCGCTGACAGGGTGACACAGGTGGAGGCAGGGGAACTGGAAGGCACATGACCGCAGGGACCTAGACGGTGCCCAGGGTTTGACTGCCACCAGGACGGACCTGCCCACAACAGTGCCGCCTGCAGGCAGGATGCAGCCAGGCGTCTCCGTGTCCATCTCACGCACTACGTCACAGTGGCGGGACAGTTTCCTTCTCAGCCTTACACGCAGGCACGCTGATCATTTAGGGAATGCGTTTACAAGGTTTACTAGCCCTAAACGTTCCGGGGTTACCTCATCCTCCCTCAAGACTGAGAACATTTCACCGCTGGTCACTGACTGGAGGTGCCGCCGTTTCTTACAAGTCCGCACTCCTTTCTTTACGGCAGCATAGAGCCCTTTCCCATCCATCTCGAAGACGCAGCTCCACGTGTGGGTACACTCCCTCTGCAGGCGTCACGAACCATCTGGCTCCCACTTCGGAGAAGACTACAAAATCGAAAGCATTCCAAACACAAATACTTGTCTCACTGTGACTCAAAACTACCCTCTGCCTCTTTCTTTCGTTTTCTACCTATAAATACCTTTTCCTAATATTTAATTTTAATCTAACATCTTTCCGGTCCTACCAGCCAGGTGCAGAAGAACCGCCCACACAGCCACACGGCCTTTCCCCAGATTGCTCAATGGGCCTTTCGACTTGCAGCCTTCCTGCCTCGGCCTCCCGAGTAGCTGGGCTTACAGGCATGTGCCTCAAGCTCAGTGGGAACTATTCTTAACTGATTACTTGATGCAGGCAGCTAATGATGCATTTAAGTCAACCAAAGGAAGGACAGTATGACGCTATGATTAGAGTTCACACTTGCGCACTTTCTCCAGATCAGAATCCACTGTGGCAACTCCTAACAGCACTGGCTTGCTGGCGGATCTACCCTGAGGGGTCTCGCCACTCCCGGGAGGGGCAGGGGGACTGCTGGCAGGTGGCCTGTGGCCCGGAAGCCAGGCATAGGGCAGGTACGCGGGGCTGCATTTCTGAGAAGCAGGTGGGAGCAGCCTTTCCCTGGAAGGTGTCCGGCTGTCTCAGCCATCTCTGCTTGTCATTTCCCTATCAGAGATACAGGAAACGTGACGGAACAACGACACATACCCGAGGAAATGACACGCCTCTCACGCCACCAAGGGCCGGCAGCATTCGTCTACGCCATCGGACACCGAGCCAAGGAGGAAACCTCTGTGAGGACTTTTGCCAACACCACACACCATGCATCAGAGAGGCACCACGGGGCAGAGGCCTTCACTGCTTCCTTGTGCACGGTGCACATGTGACGGGCGGGCACACACGCTTCACCGAAGCCAGGGCTCCGAGAATCTTCCCGCCGAAATGTCCGTAGCCCGATAATGGATTTTGTCGTTATCTCCACTTAAGAAAACTCTCTGAATTTTGGAATGCGACTGATGGCAGTCAGAATGCGCTCTAGTTTACGAAACGCATAAACTGCAATGCTCCAGTAGCAGGAGCAGCGCTTTACTGAAAATAAAAATCCCGCCCTGCTGAGCCTGTTCGGCCCTGCTGCAGTAGCACAGCGGGCAGGAGAGCATCTGGCTCTGGCAGCGGAGGGTCAGTGTTAGAGACGCAGGTCATCCGCAGAGTGCAGGAGCCAGCGGCCTGGCGGGACGCGCCTGCAACAGGAACGCCGATTTCCCACGAACATAAATCTCCCCGCAAACACACGGAAAGCGCCACACCGGGATGCGTGTATGTGTTGCTACATGTGATTATACACGTGAAGAATGTTTTCAATAAAGTCATATAGTCTTACTACTCATTAGATAAAAGGGTGCAGTCTATAAATATTAGATTCAGTATTTTTATTTTCTGTCCTAATGTTTGTATGCTAATAACTTCCTAAAATGGTTCCGTTGTCTAATCTCACTGCACCTGAGACTACATTCCACTTTTATTTTGCTTTAAGAGTAAGTTTTTTCCTGAATGGGAGAAAATTTCCATCCCGAACACATACTGAATAGTTCCTTGACAGGAGCTCGCGTGGGCTTAGACTCGCCCCCAGTGTGTTTGCAGCCTTACCTGCAGCTCCAGTCCTGGCCTCTTCCCACCCGTACGCATGACTTTAGCCTGACAGCTTTTCCCAAGGTCTCTTTATTATCCATATTTTAATGATCTTTATAAGTTCTTCTAAGGTAAAACTAGCACCCTGACATGGTTTACTAAGGGATTTACCGGAAGCATCCTCTACGAAGTGCCCTCACACTGACGTACACCACTGGGAGGAACCGCCGTCGCGTTGCCCTGGAGCGGAGTCCACCCTGGAGTCACCACTGGCCACCCGAGTGACGCGTCGCCACGGGAGGACACAGGGCTCTTCTCTTGAAAACTCAGTCACACGCTCTTTCCGCCTACTTTTGAAGAAAGCCATAGCTGGCTTAAACACGAGTCTACTGGGAGGCTTGAAGTTGGAAAAAAAGGTAATTCAAAATGAGGCCAAGGGAAAGACAGCACTGGGACTTACATTACGGAAAAAGCTTTGTCTCCCTTCATAAAATTCCAAGCAGTCTTGAATCTTAAACAAAACGAGCGAAGTTATTAATGACAATAAAATGTGGCAGCACGCCGATCGGGTCTTCCCAGGCCTGTGTGTCCGTCTGACAGCGCAGAGGAGAAGCTCTCACATAGGAGATTTCCTTTCTCCAGCACTGGGGAATGAATTCAAGTCTTCCGCTGCGAGCTCCTTCCCCAGCCCTCTCCATTTTTTTAAACAGGGTGTCACAAAGTCACTCAGCAGTTGCCCAGGCCGGGCTTAAACCCGTGATCCTCTGTCTCAGCTTCCTGAGTTCTGAGATTAACGGTCTGCAGCACCAGGCTTGGCTAGGAAGAGACTTTCAAGTGCCGTGGAAGCTTGGATGTTAGACAGTCACTTAAGGCTGAGAGTCTGTGCATGAATAACTAAGGAGTGGTAGACGTGACAGGTGCTGTGGTTGCAGACATCGCCCTTTGACCTCTGTCAGGGGCACTGCTGTGCGTGTTCTGTGATGCAGAACCACAACCCTGGCATGTTAAGTACTTAACCAGGATTCCTGGCTGCGTGAGTCAGAGGACAGAAACGATAGCTCAAACACTTGTCCCCAAACTCCAGGCCTGAGCCCAAGGTGCGCAACCTGGCACTCCGGGCGTCTGGAATGTCTGCTACCTTGTACGTCAGAGGATGTTTACCACTGCCCTCAGCCTGTTCTTCTGCTCACCACGTGCAGCTGCATTCAGCTGATACAAACAAAACTGCCTCTGGGTGTGGCCCAGCGTCCTGTGGCCTGTGGAGAAAGGCCCGTGCCTGAGAACCCCTCTCTACCCTGGCAAGCTTCTCTGAGCAGGCAGATCAGAGTAACACCCCCATCCTGGAACCAAAGCCACCCCGGTGGACCCCACCTGGCGTCAGGCGCAGCCACCTCGGCCTTCTTCGTGTCTATTTTCCGGCCCTTTTTGCATGCCGGTGATGGACCCGAGGCTCCACACGCGAAGCTGGCGAAGTGCCCAGTCTTCTGCGGTGGTGCTCTTTCTTTTGCATTTGTTCCAAGTACTATCTCTTTGGCAAAACGGATTCAGCGCACTAGCAGGTACCAGGAGCATTTACAGATACAAATCCAGCCCAACAGCAGCGGCTGCCTGCAGGCACAGTGACCAGGACCCAGGCAGCCCCGTCGGCAGGGCGCCGATGACGTTTCACCGGGGCAGCGCCCCCTCCCCCCAGAGCTCCAAGGCCTGAGGAACCTCTCTTCCTCACATCTAGGGAATGGGCATAAGTAGACATGGCCCTGTGATCCCCACCCCCTAACTGTCGCTGTGAGGACAGGGAACCGACACCCCAAATGTGCTCTTTTCCATCAGGAGTGTCTGCAGACAGCCAGGCTATCTCCCGTGGGTCAGCCAAGTGCTAAGTGTCCACAGTGGTGCACACCGGGGCGCGACTCTCCGTGCAAGCCTGCGCAGCTGCTGCCTCGCTGGGCATCCTGGGCTGCCGACTGCTTCCAGCCTGAAGCACGGTTTTGGGAAGGGCCACAGGGAGGTCACCCTCAGAAGGAGGACGCTGTGCACGGGGCACTCAGGAGCACGCTGGAGGACCAAGCCAAGGAGCCTGCAGGGACCTGGTCCCTCTGGCCGCACATGCCACCTGGGTGCAGGGTGGGACTTGGGGAGTTATACAGCTCAGCTCAGCCCTGGATCCTTTGGGAACAAGATGCCACCCTGGTTGGCGCTGAGGACATTGCCAGGGTGCAGGGCAGGGGACAGGATCAAAGGAGGCAGGAGAATGTGGAGACGACCGGCCAGGGCGCGGTCGTGGGGGGAGGACCCGGCCACCCCTCATCCCCAGGAGGGGAGAGGAGGCACGGCCCTTGCTCCCGGAGGGCACACGCTGGGCTGCTCCGGTCACAGCCCACGTCACCCAACACCATGGACATAGCCCGAAACACCCAACGCCCAGAACGTAACCCTAGCACCCCAACTCCAGGACATAATCCGAGTACCCTACCTCCCAGAGCATCTGCCTCCCGGAACCATGACAACTCGCTTCTAAAACTGACACGTATGCTGCTGGCCTGAAGGTGCAGCCAGGTAATCCCAGAACTGGGAGGGGCTGACGCAGGAGGGTCACAGGTTTGACTCTAGCCTGGGCAACTTAGTGACTTAGCAAGACCCTGTTTACAAAAGTACAGACAGGCAGACAGACAGACAGACCGACCGACCGACCGACCAGGGATGGAGCAGCATGTGGAGGCCCCTGTGCCAAAACCAAACCCAGCTAGTGCGTGGGCGTGCGTACGCACACGGTGGCGTGGCAGGGGTGCCACGGTTCTGCGCGATGCTCTGTGGTTAAAACATAATTGAAACGAGAATTTCAGCACCGCGCACAGGAGCGGACCCCGCAGGTGCGCCACGCCCACCTCCCATTAGGTAGGAAAGCGGCTCCTCGAGTCGCAAAGTATTCAAAACATGCTCTCACAAAATCCTGAAATCGTACGGCGTGTAAGTGTGAATAATTCATCAGCTTTTCAGCCGATGGCCTCAACTCTGTGAAACAGACACATTTCGCATTTATGGCTAATAAATGGATATACGTACAGGTGGTTGCCCTCTCTTCTCATATCCGGCCTTATGTCCACGGTTATATGATTCAAGTACTAAGTTACTCACTTAAATGGCTCCACTTTAGGAATCGTTTTTTCTCTGGATACTCCGGCGGGAAATTTTTTAAACTACCGCGTTATTCACCCAATCTGGGGGATAGAGGAACAAAGGAGCCGCACGGCCCTCCACAGTGTGTCGTGCTGTTTTGCATCAGGAAAAGGAGATGCAGGCACCACTCTACTGTTAGGAAAAATCTTGAGTAGCCAGCTAAAATTAAACAAATGTACTGTGAACGGGGCCTGGCGGTGCAGGCCTGTAATCCCTGCAGGTCCGGAGACGAGGCGAGACCCCTGAGTGTGAGCCAGTTTATGCAAACCAGCAGGACTTTGTTTCCAAATAAAATAGTTTTAAACAATGGGCTGGGGTGTAACTCAATACGACATCCTTAGGTTTGATCTCCAGGACAGCAAAGGAATAAGGTAAGCTCCAAAAATTCATAAATCCTTAGAACACGCTGTTCCCTGTGTGCCTCACTGTGTTTGGGGCCACCGAGGTGAGGCTCCCGGCGCCACTTGGGCACACTGGGGTGGTGACTGAGGCGTTCAGCTTCCAGTCCTGTGCACCACACCATCTCCTTGTCTGCCAAAAAATAAATAAATAAATAAATAAGTAACTGCCCCTGCTCTCGGTTGTTTTGACAATGAAATTTTGCATCTGCTTCAGTTCCTTCAGGCTTATTGAACATTTTTTGTTTATTCTGGATTGGGTTTATTAGATAAAATATTCCCAAAGGCCGTGCAGAAATTGCTGCCAGATCCATGTAAGAGGTATAGAGTGCTAAGCTTCTACTCACATATTCATATATCTATATGGAACATATTAGGAACGGTATTATCCTCACAGACACGTTTCAACAGTTACGGGAAAGTGGAGGTATTCGTAGAGAAAAGCTCACCTGAAGGCAGACAGGAGTGGCAAAGGAAGGGATGGAGGGAGCGGAGGTGTGTGCGTCCCTCCCCCCTCCCCCAGGTATCTGTCACAGCCGGTCAGCAGGAAGGCACCAGGGCACTCACAGGTCTCCCTGGATTCACAGAACACTCTTTTCACAATATTCTTTTCTCATATGAATTTGAATACCTTCAGGGTTCACTTATACTCAAATTCTTGAAAATTCAAGAAGTACTTCAAAAGTGACTCTTAAGGGTATCCTCCGTTTTTGTATTTTTTTTTCCCAAAAACCTGCACAATTCAAGGTAGACCAAGTGGCACTTAAAAATATTCAGGGGGCATTCACAGGGCCCTGGTGCAGCAAAGAACAAAACCTTTGTTGCTTGAGGGACTGGTGACTCAGCGCTGTTTAAAATCCTCCCGGGACTAGCCACGCCAAGGAATACGGCAACCATGAACACAGAAGTACCAAGTGTGAAGAATGTTTTGGGCTTTGTGTTGAGGTAATATCCCTCCCCCCTGCCCCCGATTTTCCGATTTTTTTTGTAGTATAAACAAGAAGTAACCTACAGGAGGGAATAAACAATACTACGGAAAGTGATGGTCAGAAAATCATTATCTACCAGTTAGAGTCAATTTTAAAGAAGACTGAAATTTCAGAAGTACATCCTTTCCTTGCATAAAGAGTCGAGCCTTGAAGATAAGAGATTTATTTAATAATAGCAATTTTTAAAATAACTAACCATTTTTTCCTACTTAGGATGAGTGTATGGGTGTTAGAAACACTTACTATAATACGAGTGTAAAAAAATGTCCGAGGCTATTCTTTTCTTTGCAAACCTGCTTTATTAAAGCAACTTGTTTTCTTTACAAACTCAGAGTAGCCTCCGAACGTCTGCTTAGCAAAGGGGAAACAGATGGGCCCACAGCTTCAAAGTTAGTCATCCTTAAAAAGATCTGGAATTGATTTTTAAATATACAAAAAAATCAACAAAGCACAAAATATAATGAGAAGCAGATGAAACTTATAAATTGCTCAGATCTATAACGTATTGTTAATTATTTTCATTTCATTAATGTTAGTCACCATTTTATTAATTTCAAATATCACAATTTCCTGGCCACAGAACATAAGGATACTTTCATTTTTGATATAATCATAAAATGTAAAGTGCATTAGACGCTATGAAGGAAGTGTATTTTAATCCTTAATTGGGTAAGGAAATTGTACTTAGAATGTGTCAGTGACTTGCCCTGGATTACACGAACCGGTCACACCACCCCCAGACTCCCGGAGGTCCCCCGGGATCACGTCACGTCTCCGTGCAGAACCCACCGGCTCACGTCTCTAAGCAGAGACGGGAGTTTTGCATCCGAGGTAGGCAACTCCGGGCCGAGGGGTGGGTGGTGGGCCAGCTCATGACACAGGCCAGAGGCCGCGCTGTGTTTCAGCGCCACTTACGGAACACGGGCGTGCCGCGGGATCTCCATCCGTGAAGCTTATGAACCAAAATGGGGAGTAGGAAAAGACGGCAGCGTCCCGCGCTCGGCAGATCCACAGTGCCGGCGATGGGCCGCGACCGGAGGGCCGAGCCCGTGGCAAGGCCCAGGTGTGCGCACGCGGAGCTCGCACTCTGCGGTCGTGCGACGCTGGCCGCTGTGGCAGCAGGAGGTGGGGGAGACCCGTCGCCACGGAGGACGAGTCGTGGGAGAGGCGGGAGGAGACGGTCCTCCTTGCCTCAGGCCGGAGGTCCCGCGCCAGTGCTAGCCCGGCGCCCGCAGGGCCAGCCGCTGGGGTGGGGGCTGGCTCTGACGTCACTGCGAGTTCCCTGTGACGTCACTGTGGGGGGTGGAACGCGAGGCCCGGCACCTGAGTCCCCCGGCAGCCGGCTCAGTGGAGGGGCGTCCTGGCAGGCCCGCGCGGCACGCAGGCGCCGGCGCCTCCGCCGTCCTGTGCGTCCTTCCACCCCCGGCTCACCCCGCACTTGCGGGGATCAGGCGCTTGGTGGGCCGCGCGCGGTCCCATCCGTGGGCCGTGGCCTGGCTCAAGAGCCTGGGCGGGTGTGTGTACAAATCAGAGCGAAACACCAGCCCCTGCCGCAGCCGCACTCCTCCAGGGCCTCAGGCAGCACCCCACGCGCTTGGCCCGGCACGGCCACCGGCGCGGCGCCCTCCGCACGCTTCTCTGTTTCCCGCTCCGCCCTGGGGTACCATCCGTCAGGGGAGCGCTCCCTTCCCAGGGAAACCTCTACATTGCTGAGCGAAACGGAAACTTGACGCATGACTTGGTTTGCTGTGTCAGCTGAGCGAAACGGAAACTTGACGCATGACTTGGTTTGCTGTGTCAGCTTCTATTTGCATGTTCCATCCTTGTGCTCACCGCGGGGAGTCGGGACCCGCACACAGCACATCGGAGGGGCTCGTCTTTTTTCGTTCCTTTTCGCTTCCCTGCCCTCTTCTCTCCTTCCCTTCCCAGACCTCCTTCCTGTGCCTGCAAAGGCGACTTCCCCATTTCCCAGCCCGAACGCGGAAACACCCTCCGCCAGGCCCGTGCACACCTGCGCGCACAGCAGCACAGCAGGCAGTAGCCAGGTCGGAAGCGGCCTGTCCGCCCGTCAGCAGCGGGGTGGACGGACAATGTGGCCAGGGTGCACGCAGAACGGAACGCCAAGCCACAGACACGGACGAGCCTGACGATTAGTAGGAAAACGGCTGTACTTAGAGGTCCTAATGAATCAGAAACAGATGGATAAATACTGCGCGGCTCATCGGACTTGAGACACCCAAAATATAAATAGAATGTTTTAAACTGTGCATAGTTATATATAAAATCGTGTACAAATTTCACATGGCTCACTGTAAACTACCAGAAGAAAAGACATTGTGAAAGATTGCCACTGCTGTTTTTCTACAGGATGTTATCAGTAAATCACTGTAATTATTCCAATAATGAGTTTGTGCCACCTTTTCCTAAGCAAGTTAACATCGACTTTGTTTGCACACAAAGCAGGTCAGAAGGCAAAGTGCAGGCTGGAAGCGGACGCGATGCGAAGCAGGCTCCCCCCTCCGCGAGAAGCCATCACTGCCAACGAGGAAAGGACATAAGGGTACCACCGGGGCATCCTCAGAGCCCGAGGGTGCCCCAGGGTTTAGCTCACACCAGGTCCATGCACAGCACCTTCCATCCAAGAGTGTGAGGAAACACATCTTCCAGAAAGATGGCTCAGTTTTAATGTCTGGAGAACTACAGTGGGCACATGTAACTCATCAACATCGGAAAAGAAAAATTGTAATGGAACAACCTGCTTTCAAACAACACAAATCTAGGATCAAGGATCTCTTTTGTACAATACATTGGAAAGAAGCAATTTTCTTTTGTATTAAGCTGACTTAAAGTTGGCAAATAAAAGAGACTTTGATAATATTCATAATAGAAACAATAGTATTCCTAATAGAAAATGGATGCTAAGATTATAAAGAAGAAATGCATAAGATCAGATAATGGGTAGCACGGTGAAGAACGATGAACAGAGAAGATCTGCGGAACCCAGAGGACACACAAAGAAACACAATCCCGGCCAAAAAATGCTAATTTTCCTACTCGCACTTGGTTCTGAATACATACTAACTCCTCAACAAAAATTAGAAACTTAGGGGAGATTCCAGTTGCATGGAATCACGCCTTCTACCTGGAGTTTAGGACCGAATGAGCAGCCCTAACAGGACACCAGGACAAAGCGTGAGATCTGGCACTGCCCGCCATCCAGACTGCTGCCCCAGGATGCTCCCACGCGTCAAGCCCCAAACCGGTGAGCATAAAAATCGCCTTTAAGACCAACTGAAACAAGCATTTCTGGGACGGACACACGACCACAGAATCTGAACCAGAAGTCCTGGCGTTGGCCTCAGAATTCTTTAAACTAAATTAACCTAACAATCTCTGTTAAAATTTCTGAGTTAACATAACCATGTGATATTCTATACCTCAAGTGAGGGACAAATGGCCTTAGTTTCGTATCAGAACAGCTGACACCGCCGTGTTCTTTCCCCCACGACTTCTCCAGCATTGACTGCTGTTTGGATCCGGGACACATGCCACCCTCACCTGGGTCGATGATGCCTCGGTGATGCTTTGACCCGCGTTTCTCTAACGGCTGTGGATGCTGAACACCCTCTCATGGATTTGCTCGCCGCTGGAGCTTCCTGTTTATTTCAGTTATTAACCAGGTCTTTGATTTTAAAGGCTCTATTTTTCTTCAGCTTTTTGTATACTCTAGTTATTAGCCTGCAATCTGAGATGCAGGTTGTAAACATTTGTCCCACTGTGCCAGTTCTCTCCTCCCTCTGTTGACATTGTCCTTTGCCATGCAGAAACTTTTTAATTTGATGTAATCCTATTTGCTGATTCTGTGGGCTAGTTCTTTTGCATCAGGTGTCCTATGAAGAAAGTTCTTGACGACACCCACATCTTTTATATTTTTATATTAACATTTATTTTATTTTCCCCCATTATATATATATATATATATATATATATATATATATATATATATATATATATTATATATATATGTGCAAAATTTAAGGTTTACAATGAAGTTTAGCATTTTGTGGACCTATGTATCTTGTCAAGGTGACAAGGACTTTCCCACTCTCATTTTGTCCCTTTACCACCCCCTCCCTCCCTCCCTGCCATGCCCTCCCCCCTCCCCCGTTTCACTTTGTTTTCATTTTAAGTTCCATAAAAGTTGTGCTCTTTTAGATTTTTGTTTATTTTGTCCTATAGAGGGTTCAATGTTTCTGTTTTAATAACTAAGTCTTTGATCCACTTTGATTTAATTTTGGTACATGGTGACAGGTGTGTGTCCAGATTCGTATTTCAACATGTGGATAAACAACTGTCCCAACATCACTGCACCATTTATTGAAGAAGGTATTTAATTTTTTATTTATTCATTCATTTATTTTTTGAGACACAGTCTTGCTCTGTATCCCAGGCTGGTTCTGAACTTACTATGTAGCCTAGACTGGCCTCGGACTACAGCAATCATCCTGCCTCCACCTTCCAAGTGCAAGGATTATAGGCGTGTGCCACCATGCCTAGCTTATCGTTTACAATGGAGTACTACTCTTCCATTATGACAGATTTGAAGCTTTTGCAGGTAAATGGTCACAACCTGAGACCGTCACGCTTAGTGAAATGAGCCAGACACAGCAGGTTAAATGTCACCTACTTTCTTCAATATGAGAAATTCAGAAAGCAGGCATTTTCTAGAATTGCATCGGTGTGACCGTGGGAGTTAGCGGGATGGAGAGGATGAGGCGGGAAGGGGAAGGGAAGGCAACGTGGACGTGATCTACATGTGGACAAAATACCAAGCTCACCGCAACCATTACGTGTTGTAGAAAGAGAAAAGTGGTGTGTATCTGAGCATTCCAGCTGCTGTATTTGTGTTTTGGAGCAAAGAGCTCCTATCCCACCCAAGTAGAACAAGCTTTATGCAAGATTCTTGGCATCCTGAGCTTCGAGTAGGTCTTTTCTCACCCAATTTAGGAGAGGGATCTAGAAAAGAGGGCCTGCAACACGGCCCCTCCTGCCTCCAGGTGCATGAAATTTAAATTTGGGCCTCTAACAGACAGCAGCTGCCCCCTTTGCAAGAGGAGCTGCATGGAAGTAGATAAACCCTTCTTCTATGTAGGACACAGACAACAGCTTGAGACCATACACCAAGAACAATGGTGTTTAATACAGGCTACAGGAAAAGGAAGTTACATAAGTTCTACTTTAAGAGTTTTTAAGGGCAGCATTATGATAATCCAGTTTTAAGAACATAAAAGCATTCACAATTTTCAAAACAGTATATTTCAGAAAAAAAACAGGAGCTTCACTTTCAATGTCTTAAAATCTCTAACAGCAAGGGTGGAATGCAAGAGTTTGTCTGCCTCAGTGGCAGGTGAAAAATAATAATGATGTTGAGGAAGTGGGATTGAAATTAGCCCCCTGTTTTCTAGATGCTCCCCACATCACGGGGTAGCACAATCGTGTTAAAAACTCAGTTCCCCTCCACGCACGAGCTCTAGTCCAGCCGCATTCCGAATGAACTACGGAACGGCGCTAGTGCGGTCAGTCAAAGCAGGATGCAGAACTGTGGGATTTAATGTTAATAAATACAGCCCTCTGGAAAACGTGACTGCATCACACCCAGGGTGCAGCCGCGGAAGGCGTCGCTGTAGGCGCTGCATGCTCAGCAACCTGCCGTGTCAGAGAATTTTAGGAACCAGCACATGGCAGCAATAAGGAAACAGGAAAGAGACCTGTAAAGAAGAAATACTCATATCTTGTGGCTTGAATTTTAAAGAAGTTATTTATTTGTGAAATCCAAAAGAAAATAATCATTGAACTCCTAGGGAATCCCAGGCACTGTTCCAGCTGCAAGCGAGGCAGCTCTGCCGGACCCCAGCTCCGCCCCTCCCTCCCTGTGGGGCCACATTCTGTGTGGGGGACGTAAGGATTGTTCCTGAATTGCTACATGTGTTGAAGATTAACAAGTATCATGCACTAGCTGGAGAACAGCTAGATGGAGGGGTGTGTGCAGGACCTGGAGTCGCGGCTGGCCGAGTGAGTCCTCTCAAAGGAAGAAAATTCTGACCTGAAACCTTTCAGCCAGGTGTGGAGACAGCCACACAAAGATCTTGGGAGCTAGAACTTCACCCCCACAAAAAAGGTGATCGCATCAGTAAACTCAGAGCCAGCCATAAAGCCCCTGGATTTGCAGAGAAGACAGTGCCGGGCTGCAGGGAGAGAACACGACCTTTATTTCTTCATGTCTCTCTCCTTTGTAAAAACAGCTAGCTTCCTGGAAAGCAGGGTCACAGACTATTTTTAATTAATATGGTGGGTTGAATGCTTATTCGTATGCATTTCAGTATGTTAAAAACAAATGCAAGAAAATAAATATAAGATAGTTTAGTAAGAGCCCTTGTGGATTCTTCCAAACACGAAGGAAGGTGGTGCAAAGCATTCAGCTCAGGGAGGCACGGCGTAAAATGGTAGATCCCAGGCATTTTGAGAAAAGGGCTACTTGGCCAGAACATGGAGAAGCCGAGGCCCCCTAAGACCAGCAGCCCTCGGGGATCCCAGACAGCCGTGTGCAACGGGTTCTGAGTTACGCTGTCTACACATTCTATGGCATACTGGAGACAAGAGAAAGATTCTTTCTTCTTTGTTTTTTGTTTTTCTTTTTTTAATCTGGCACTGAGGACTGGGCCAAGGGAATTTTCACTGAACTACATACCCGCTCAGTTTTGATTTTCAATGTTAAGACTGACTCTCACTAAGTCACTCTTGCCCTCAAATTTGAGCCCCGCCTTCCTCAGGCCTCTGGGTTTGTGTTACAGAGACGTGCTAAGAAGGAATTTCCAAACCTGTGTTTTCTCCTCACATCGCTTTAAAAATTTTAGGTACAATGTCAGAGGGAAAAAAAGTTTAATCTTTGATCACTTAGTAGAGCCAGTAAAAATAGAAGTTATTCTTTATAAAATCTGGAAAATATTTATATAAATCAATAAGACCACAAATGACAGCTGTCAACTTTGCTATCCTGACATGCACCTTACAAATAAGGTGACTGCAATCATGTCACATAATTCATGCGTCCCAAGAAAACATGAGTTTCCCTCAAAACAACTTTTAATCAGATGTCTTTAAGCCAACTATTTAAATTATTCATGCCTACTGTCCATGTTTGCTTCTCTTGAAAATAAATGAAAAATTGTGGACTATTTTGAAAGTATTCTCAAATTAAAAGTAGGAAAGCTGGCATATCTACCAAGTCCCCAGAGATCCAGATGTCAGCAGAACTGTGCAGGATACAGCACACTTCATCAAGGATTTATTAACACAGAGCCCTCTCTAGGTATTTTTGAACACACACTTCTTTTGCCTTTAATGAAAAATTATTTTCGTTTCACTTTAATTGCCCATGAATGCTTGGGCCAGATTTTCCATGGTGCTTGCTCGATTTCCTAATAACCCACTTGTTTCTGAAAGGAAACCAAAGAAGATCAAACGGGCATTTTTGGATAGATCAGTTCTTCCAGTATAAAATTTAGGGAAAATTTGGACAATATGTGATCCTAAATGAAGGTAATTATAATTTTAAAAGGTTTAACTCTGTTGTGGTTAGGCTCTGGAGTGTCCCCCAAAAGTCTCATGTATTCTAACGGAACCACGTGATGTTGGTGGACTGGGGTCTGGTCTGGAGGGGCGGACTGCACTTAAGTTAGGATTAACGGTGTGTAGTGGCCACACCTGGATGCAGGAGGGACTGGTTACTGGGCGCAGACTTGAAAGATGCACCTGCCTTCCTGGAGGGCGGGGACTAGTCTCATCTAGCCTCAGCTTGTCTTTCTGTTGGTCCGGGGAAGCTGCCTCCACCTCTGTCTCTGCCATGTACTTCGATTGGCGCCGGCCGCCCCTGAATGGACTGTGACCTTCGAGACTGTGAGCTAAATAAACCTTTCCTTTCCTGAGTTTGTGGGTGTCGGGTATTGAGTCACAGCAACGAAAAAGCAACTAAGACAAACTCCCAATCAGCTCTCAAATTGGATTAAAACCAGCATTGCAATCCACTGCTTCCCTGAGTAGCTTTCATTTCTCCCAAAGTATCAAGTGCAAATGACCATAAATGCTAGAGATTCCTGAGGAATCACATTTGCTACACAAAGAAGTGCGTGTTTGGGGTTTGCTTTGGTTGAAGATGTTTATAGCAAATACTTTTCAACCCCCAAAGTCATATTTGTGCCAGTGAGTATTTGTGCCTTCCCTATGGGTTAAAAGGAAGTTTGGTCATTTTGTTTCAATGTGATAGAATAAAATTGTTTACACATCCGAGCTTTAAGTTTGCTCACCTGTATAATGTATTTCAAACCCCTGGGGCTGCTGCACGGACTAATGTGTCTGTAAAGGACACCGGCCTTTCTTACAAAACCTGCTCCGTAAGAACAGAGTTCTACTTTATAGTGTTCCAAATAAGACACGCTGTGAAGAGTCCAAGAGGCGACCAAACTGAGGTAACACAGATCCATCCTAAAGAGGAAGTCCTGTCTCAGACAAGGTTGGTCCTTGCTTACAACGTTTGTCCCTGTCCCAAATATCACTGCTTGTATAAGTTCTGTTTCTATGTCTATGAATTTGGGTCATGCATCTTAACATACCTGCCACTCATGCTAATGTGTTACTGCTAAATTACACATCCTCCTGGTGCTCCCCCTAAACACAGCATGAGAGCTTACTTCATACAACTCACCAGAACGGTGACATATGGATTTGTTATTCTGTGCCAGACACCTGCCATAAAATTATTTAGTTTGCTCAGCATGTAATGGGAAAAGACAGACCACACGGTAACCCCCACCACAGCTCAGGGGCGCTGATGTTTCCAAAGCATAGCTGTAAACAGAAGCAAACGGCCATATAGGAAAGCTCATCTTGGACAGATGGAGTTGGCAGCAGATGCCTGCTCACCTTATGAGCAAGAAACGGTGACCTGGAGCCTGCCCTGCACCCTGGCACGGCTGTTCAGCCTCTGCGCCAGCCCGACGCTCCCCAGACAGATCCACCTTGCACCAACACTCTACATTAAGACCAGAAAGGGAAAGACAGCCTATAAAATTGAGGATCTTAGATTTTAGAAGAGAGCAATTCCTTTCTATTTCATAAACTCAAATTAATATACTGGTTCCTATGTACATCTTATTTCGTATAATAAGATAACATCACTCATGAGCTTTATCATATCTGTTTGTACATTTAAAGCTGGATTTCTGGCCTTTCAAACATACATGCAGATCATACATGCTAATAACTGTCACATCTCATTTTAAATACTTTTAACATGTCAATAATTTGAATTGTAGATTAAGGGAAAATGTATAGACAGGGTCAAATTCTTATATCTAAATAACCTTTGCAATATTTCCCAGTAAGTCAACTAATTGCAGAAAACAAACTAATCATGAGAAAAGGTGCAGGTTGGCAGCTGGGCCAACTAGCGTGGTCGTGGGAACTTCTCCCCAGCCTCAGTCCCAGGGCGAGAGCGTGAACCGAGGGCGTCCCACACACCGGGCAGGGCTCTGCCATGGAGTGACAAACTCAGTCCACTAGCCAAACAACCTTAAATAGAGAAGAGAATAAAATTTTCAGGTAGCAATAGATGTGAAAAATATAACATTTTGCATATTTAAAAGCAAAAGCAAGATGACTCACTACCACCTATTTTATCAAATTTCAAGGGCACTCTGAAGAACATAGCCTACATACAGTATTTCAGTTTGAGAAGCATATACTTACTGGAATGGATAAGATTATTGGAAATTCTAGTTATAAGATCCATTTCAAACATAAGATAAAATTATATTTACTTCTTGTAACAAATCAATAAAAGAAGAATTGAGTAAAAGTTTCAAATTGATTCTGTTTGTTTATCTTTGAGACAGGGTCCCTCTCTGTAGTCCAGGGTGGTCCTGAGCTCACTAAGTAACCCAGGCTGGCCTAGAACTCACGGAAATCCTTCTACCTCAGCCTCCCCAGTGCTGTGATTACAGGCTGCACCACCACACCCAGCTAGGATGTGGTGCTGGGGAATCAAACTCAGAGCACCACCCTTCCTCGGCAAGCACTCTTATCACTGGGCTATGTCCCCCGCCCCTCAAACTGCATCTAACTGATAACAACATTATAAAGAGCTAGTGTGCCCACGTAAGCAAAAGCTGTAACCACAACGTAGCACCAATGAGAATCCCAAGCGTGGCAGTAGCAAAGGACCTTCCCACACGGTGTGGAGGACTTTCATCCCAGAAAACCCAGCCCAAGGCGAAAGCACTAGGCGATGACGCATCTGACGCACGTAGCCTATCCGGCATAGCCACTTATCATCGTGACACTCCGACAACAGCTGCTGTCCCTCCTTCTGAGTGCAGGACTGACGGGGAATCACAGCTTGCTGCCATCACCCAGAATCAGGGAAGAGAATTTCCCAGCCGCGGTTGGCCGCAGAACCCTCTGAGCACTCAGTCTCAGCTCGGACTCCCACACCATGACCCTCGGCACTGACGCAAGTGAACAGAAACCGGGGCATCACCCCAGGAACTAACCATGACACACTTCCACGGGGGAGGAGATAAACTGAAGTCCGTCCAGACATGGGGTTGCCATCCGTTCCCCAGAGAAAGAACACGGAGACAGCGTCAGTGTTGACCACCACGTAGAAGGGCCAACGTGGAGCTCTGGGCAGGGGAATGCTGACTCTCAGCCATTTCTGCAAAATTAAAACTAAGGTAACAGTGAAAGCGAGGCTGCAGGTCTGAGCAGGGACAGCGGAGCGGAGGCCCGGATTGCGCAGGGCATGGGCGCCATTCTCCGTCATGCTGTAGCAGATGCTGGCAAGACAACCTACTCACAAGCCACAGGATTAACACACAAATGCCGAGCCCCCTGTAGACCATGGGCTCCACCTGCGTAGGTGTGTGCATGTAGGAGGTCACAGATGCCAAGGGACCCGGGTAGTCCCAAATATACATCTTCCATGGTCTGGATCTGGACTGTCCCCCAAAAGCCTCATGATCCTATGGATAGCACGTGGGGCCGGAGGTGAGGCCTCTCCGGAAGGGGCGGATACGTGGGCTTGACCTGGAGGGGCGTGTGCTGGTTCCGCCCTTCCTTCCACTCTGTCTGCATCACCATGTTAGGAGGATCCCTGCCGCCGGGTCCTGGCTTTGTCTGCCCCCACGCCAGCGCTACCATGTTCCACCAGTTCCAGCCCCCGCCCGTGAATGGACTCCTACCTTCTGAAGCTGTGAGCTACAATGAATCTTTCTCCCTAAATTGTGGGTGTCAGGTATTGGGTCACAGTGATGAAATGTAACCAAGACAACATTTCAGGGAAGGAGGACATTCACGTGACGACACAGGAAAGGGAACGCAGAGCTTTCTCTTCGATCTAGCTGCAACCCTAACAGCTATAATGTGTCAATGTCTATATGAAAACAAAATACCCGCAAATTTGTGAGCTCTTACTGAAGTAATTTAGACCACAATTACATTTCATCACCTAGAGATAAGGGAAAATATTGGCAACAAGTCACTTCCTTTTTCTATTCACATCAAGGTAAACTGAAAATTTACTCACATCAATTTGTGAAGTGCTTCGAAGGATCAGGGTTGGGAGAGGAGCAGTCCCCGGGGCCCAGGCGCTGTGCACGAGTGTGATCCCTCGTGAGAAAGTGAGCCGTGTGCAAGCATCGGGATGCAGCAGTAAGTGGAGACGAGTCAGTGCAGGAGTAGACGGCAGACAGATGTAGACAGGTGGGTGGAAAGAGAAAGAAAGAAAGAAGGAAGGAAGGGAGGGAGGGAGAGAGAGAGAGAGAGAGAGAGAGAGAGGGAGAGAGAGGGAGATCCAGGTGCACAGATGAGGGAGTGAACAGCCTGTGAGGCAGACGCACGTCCTGCACTACAGCCTGATCTCGGAAACGAGGCACCGGATGAACCGCTATTACTCAAGTCTGACGGAACTTCCTGATGACTCTGACACGTCTTCCAGTCCCTCCTGCCACGGGGGCCAGGGCGTCACTAGCAGCACCGCGGATGACCGAGGTCCCCAAACGCGGAAGGAGCCCTACCGTGTGCTGGATGGATGAGCTGAATTAGCCAAAACAATGTCACCGTGCAGTTCCCCAGTTATCAGAAAGGTACCAACCCCGGGCAGTTTGGGAATCAGAACAAGTAGGTAAAGAGCGCACGGACAAAGTTCCGAGGGGCAGAACACAGGTGCGTGGAGAGAAGTGCTCCATGCCTCAGAAGCAGCTCAGTTAACAGGCAGCCAATCCGGACACGCGAGCTGCTGACGGAATCCAAGTCACGGAACATAGAAGGGAGAGCAGAGCACTCGCGCTCAGGACGCCTCCCGTCACCAAAGCAAAGAAAACCATGAAAGGAGGGCGAGTTACAACCAGAACTAAGTACGGTGTCAAACCAATCATCCTCAAACAACGGGGCTGTTCACTCTGCGGAGGACCAGAGTGCCCACGCGCCCACGGTGTAAATGCAAACTGAACGGAAAGGACTCTCAGACAGAAAACGGCGACGGCTCCCCCGTGTGACGGAAAAGGAGCGAATGAGGTGGAGCTGCTCCGTGCAGAGTTCAGACACAAGAAAACTGTCACGACAGGAAAGGTGGCGGTCTGAGCGTGGGCACGGGCCGCGCTAACGGAGGCCGTGCCCGCAGGGGCGGCAGGGGGCACGTGCCAGCTCGCCTTCCCTTCCAAAGTTCACGTTGCTCAGAAGTAGCTGAATGCTGCTTGTTCAGTTTTTAATCTGTCTCCACCCCAGCTGCACAGCGCACCAAGAGCGTGTCCGTGACGCGGCCGCGTGCGCTGCTGCTCTTGGCCTGACTGAAACCTGCATCTGCAGAAGGGAGGGTGTGGCGTGGGGCACCCGGTGCGGAGCCCACCGGAGCCGGACATCTTGCTCTCCGGGGCGGTGTCTCCCCTCTGTATCCGGGGGTCGGGCGCTTCTAGTGGCCTCCTGGGTTTGTCTGTACCCCGGGAGGCAGTAGGTCCTCCCGCAGCCTCCCAGTGGTGAGGGGTTCCGTAGTGTGTTTGCTTTTTATTCTTGAGATAAACGTGTTGTTTTCCATCTTTTAGGAACAAGCCGATGACGGCCTCCGGAGCGGCTCCTCCATTTCAGCCATCTGTGGAGTTGCACTGCGATTCTGAGCTCCCGGCTGAGACTCAGTGCCGTTTGCTCTGGATCGTGGATGGGGCTGGTCTCCCGGCTGGCCCCGCAGGTGCACAGTGGCCGCTCGTGACGGAGACTTTCCCTCCTCCGAGGAAGCAAAACACAGCGCATTCGCTCAGGACCAGCTCGCTTCCTCCATGGCTGCCCGTGGCTGGGCACATTACTCTGTCTCACGGGAACATGCTTCAGCCCTTTGGAGAATGGTTATTCTTAAAACTAATAAGGGCCTGTTGGACATAATCGATTCAGCCAAGCAGACGAGTCCTGTGAGCGGAAGCTCCCTCTCGCGTCTACACGCCACAAGCCAAAAATACTACGAATAATGAACCAGAGCGCGCTCGGCTTACATCCTATGACAAGAGAGGTCAACTCACAAGAAGCTCTTCTACTCATTCCTAAGTGGGATAGATAATAGAAAAACAACAACGATGAAGATCTCATAATAACCGTGGGTCTTTGTGCAGGAAACCCACCCTCTCTATCCCCAAATACGTTGATTTTTGAGAGAGGGCTTAAAAACGTATGACTTTTATTCTTTAAGTTAGTAGGAAAAAAAATGACCACATTTCCTGCAATAGCCACTCATCAAATAGTCAAAAGAAATTCCCATGTTTTACAAAATTCTTGTTTTACTTGACTTTGCTTTGAGACATATGGCTTCTAACAGTGACCATAGAAAAGAAAAGTTACCTGTAGTCCTTTAGGTCTTAAAAGTTTCACACCCATGAGTAATACACTGTCTTGCATTTCTTTAGAATTCTCAAAGCATGAGTCTTTTACAAATATCACTGCAGGTCAGTTCACAAGGAAGCGTAACATCATATGGCCAAACTGGCAGGAGGGCACACGCGGGTGCTACAGACCGCGCAGTGCTGGCGCTGGCTGTGGTTCTGCCTCCTGTCAGTTGGCTCCTGGGGCGTCAGCCCCCACGCGGGCCGCTCACTGGGGCTCGGGGCCCAGAGTCGCGGCCATCTCGCTAGCCTGTCTCTCGTCGGCTCTGTGGCTCTGGGAAAAATACTCCACCCCTTTGAGTCCACATGTCTTCATCTAAAAGGGGACACAACAGTCACCAGTTCACAGGGCTGCGTGTACGCTGAGGTACTCCAGACTTGCGCAGCAATAGGGGGCAGCTGTTAACTGTTCCCAAACCTACGCTTGCTGAATACATAATAAACAAGTGGAGGACCGATATATTAAACAACTGGAAATAGCACCAGGGGCAGACACAGGATTCGGAGTAAAATACTAGCAGCGCCAGGGATTCAGGTGAGAACGCTCTGATTACCTGTTGTACTTAGTATTCCTGAGAAACCAGACGGAACGCGTACGTTAGGACACCTTCACAGAAAGGGCTGTGAAAAGTACTACCTAGAAATGCGTGTGCGATCAGAGGGAGCGCCCAGGGCCTGCGGCAGGGCTGCCTGCCGAGCCCTCTGCATTGTCTGCCAGGGGAGAACCCCTCCAGGCCCTCCTGTTCCCTCCACACTCCTGTCCTGTCCCTCTGCCTGGAAACCTAGCTGCGAACTGGCAGCCAGAGGGCGGAGGAGCCCACTGGTGAGTCTTTCTATTTTTGTATATGGTCCTGGGAACTGAACCCGTGGCCTTCACGTTGAGCTACAACCCAGCCCATTTTTTAGTTTGGATTATGAGAAAGTGTCTCCCAAAGTCACGAAGCTGCCCAGAATGGGCTTGAACATATGAGCCTCCTTATCACCTCCCATAGTGCTGGGACGACAGGCCTGTAGGCACCAGGCCCGGAACCATCCCAGGGCAAATTCCCAGGACACAGAGCCAGCTGCGTGTAGGCAGAGACGGGATCCACAGTGACAAGCAGGGGACGCACAGCCCTTCCTCCTCTGCTTCCACTGATCTATCTGTCTCGTTCAATGCTGGGCATCATAGCGGATATTGTAATGGAGACATAAATTCAACTTCTGCAACATGTGTAAGTTACCGCACAATACAATAACTGAAAATCAGTAAACACTTTACAGATTCAAAAGCTACCAGATTGATTAGCCTGGACCAATGTTTTGTCTTACGCATATACAGGCAGAAATTTTCTACTGATGTTTTAGCAAGTGTTAATGGTCTCCTTCTGGAATCTTTGCCGTCCCCTACCGCAGATGCCTTAAGAATCTTAGATTGTTTGTGCTAAAAATTGTGACCCTCTTGCAGAGGCAAATATTCCTGGAAAAAAGATTCATATTCTAAATTTGTGACTGTGAGAACGAACTGAAAACACAATTTGTGAAGGAACAGAGGAGGAAAGGGAACACCCAAGGTGAAGCGTGATCAGAGATGCCTGCAGCTCCTTGACCTGCTCTCTCTGAACTCCAGAAGTGCCCTGCCGGGCGGCTCAATGCCACATTTAGTTTCTACACTGTTTTTTGGTCTATGTGTTCTGAACACAATATTTTCTCAAGTTAATACATATGCATGACTTAAAATTTCAAGAGTCTTCTACAAGTCGAGTCTGAGAGTCACGCGTCCCCTTAGTTTCCCAGAAGATGTACGACAAACTGCTCCACAGTGTTTTCCTACATTTGCTTCCACTTGGCTAGCTCTTTCTAGTTCTTTTAGTTATTTTTTTTAAGCTGAGAATTGTATAGGAATAACTAGAACTAGTTTCCCATGGCAGAAGCGAGAAGTAGACACTTCCAACCTGGTGTCCCCTAATGAGACCCACCTCTACCACCTCCTGGAGCCCACCGAGGACACTGCACAGTGCAAGATGTTTTCTACTTCCTTTTGTGTTTTCATTTTTATTACAGGAGATTTTTATTCCCTTTTCTCATTTCCCCCCTCCCCTCCCAGCAACTCCCAACTCGTGAGAACATCTGGCCCTGTGTGGCCGCTCCACAAAACAAGCAACTTGTGGGGAAACATCCAAATGTTCTTGAAGGTTAATTTTTATTTTTAGTTAACAAAAAGTCAGCTACATATTGTAATTTATTAATAGCATAAAATGATTTATTTAATATTTAGAGCTTCCATTATTATAAATAAATTGCTACCCAGTCCACGTGATAGAGTACTTCTTATTTTAAATACAAAGTATGTTATAAGCTAAAATTTGATGAGTTCAATAACACTGTTAAAATCCTCCCACTTAGCTTACATATAAAAATATCCACATTTCATTTAGATTTATGTTTACAAGATAAAATCACTACTCAAGGCCATATTTGAAAAAAAAGATGGAATGAAATAAGAACCAATCTCTACGAGCATGTGGGACTATACACACGCTCATTCCTTTCTTATCCGGGCTTTCTTTAAAACTCACTTGTTCATTGAGTGAATTTTTCTTGAACAGTAGTTCAATATGTAAAGCGACTTGGAATATCAAGGGATTGTCCTATTTATTTTGTTTTCCATGAAAAAGCCTAAAATTTAGTGGGAGGGCTCTGCTGTTTCCTTAGATTACAAATATCTAGTAATGATTAGGTCAACCGTCACACCATCATCACATGAGCCGTTTGTGTCTCCCACGTATGTTCTCACCGCGTCCTCACAGGAGGCTCATGGGGCATAGTGATCCCCTCCTGAAGGGACGCCACACAAATCTTCTGCTACCTGCCCTGGCCAAACCCCTACTGAGTGTCCGAGGGGGATTTCACGTTCATGTCGCCTGACACTGGGGAGCTGCATGACAGAGTCATAAGAACAGACAACAAGAAGGAGAGCAGATGGACACTTTAGAAACCGCGACAGCCTAGAGATGAAAGACAGGGCGCAGGCATTGCTCTATCAGAGGTAGGACGTGTGCTCGCAGTGCAGGCAGAGACGCACCTCAGCAGGAGTGCGTCACAATGGAGATATCTCTTACAGCACTGGGAGACCGCCAGGACCTGGGGTGAGCCGTGACTTGGAAAAAATATGAATAAACAGGAGTGGCCAATGAGAATTTATTTCAAATTTAAATAGTTTGGAGAAGTGACTGGGGTGTAAAGTATTGTTGCCTTGAAGAGAAAGTTAGCCTCATAAATTTGGTCTTAATTCTGAAGATAAATTACAGACTTCCTGAAGAAAGCCTTTGGTTTTCCTTTGGGGTGGGGGAAGAAAATTATTCACATAACAGCTATTGGCTATAATTTTCTAGTTTCAGTTTTTGTCTAACTATGATCCCAACCAGCAAAGGCATAAACTACATGTGTCACTGACGACTCTTCTGACCGATAAGTGTTATAATAAAAACAACCGTGGCATAATTGAAAACCATGTAAACAAATAGTTTTAATTCACTCACCTTTCTTTCCACCTAAAAGTTATCAATTGGAAAATGCAGACATAGTGGATGTTCAAAGAAGCTGTGACGGTTGGTTGTTCGTCTCCTTCGATGTGCTCACGGAGGAGCCTCAGTGCATTAAATCGAACAAAACGCCCTTTCAAATTCAAGTACCCAGCAATCTATTCTAAAGTCCCTGCAATTTTTATAGGTGATGATTCGACTTCTCCTGGTTTATACCAATCATCACAGCCAGTCCTCCGTGCTATTGGGAGAATGGGCTATTTGTCTTCTATGTCTGTTTTCATTCACTTCTGCCACCCTGCCTCCCTACATATTCTAACTACCTCAATCAACCTCTGTGCCCCTCCTTTGTCCCCAAGGGAGAGGTCACAGAGGGTACAATGACACGTCCTGAGTCCAAGAACCACAGTCTATCTCCTTCCCAGAGTGCCTGGGATTCTATAATTTTATGAAAATTCATGGTTTATTTTATACTGCAGAAACTGAGACTGACTCCAGGAACTGTCAAGTGGGAAAGAATTTGTGTAAGTCATCTATATTAAAATATTCACACTTAATAACTTCTGTCACAAGAATTAGGTGGAAAGGAGAAATAAAGCTGTAATAAATAGTCTTAAGTGATTCCAATGAAAAAAGAAGGCTGAGGGGGAATTAATTATTCAGATTTTTTATATTCATTGATTAAGTTATCTAAATAAGTATCCATTACCTCTGCATTTGCTTGAGTGTATTTGAATGTATTAATCTTTGCATTCCCGGTGCCAAAAATTTAGTATACAATAGCGTGCGTAGTAGATATGAATGTTTTTGAATGAGTGAGTGGTGATAAATCAGCATCGCCAAGATCAGTTTAAAATGAAGGAATTATGATAACGATGTGATCTGAATTTCAATGTGGTGAGTTATAAAGTTAGTTTTCCTGCAGTTTCCTCTCAAGTAGGCCTTAACGTCTGGTGTTTTATCGGTGCTGTGTCTGTAGACTGTCTCCCGAAAAGAAGTCACGATTGCCATAGGAGTAGTGCACTCGGAGAGAGCGCCTTTCAGCGGCAGACACAGTAACCACGGATGTGTTCACCGATAATGCAGGTTTTTGCCTTGCAATAATCATTGTCTCTTTAAACTTCATTTATTCTCAATTCAAAAATAATTCCACATAGTTTAATGTATTTATCACCATTACCTATTGGTAGAGAAGATAACAACGAGGTTTGTTTATATGATATTTACACAGAATATATTTATAGCTAGATAAATAATTCCAAACCACAAGAGGATCATAGAATTATCCACTATATGAAACAACGAAAAAAGGAAAAAAATCCTTACTTTCCACTATGAACTTCCATAACACCATCAGCTGCTTTCCTGAAAATTTTAAGTTTTATAGACAACTTAAAAATTTATGTTTCTTGACTTTTTAACATTAGTTAGAGCACAGTGTAAGAAATTTGGGTTGTTACATACTATTGACTTCAGAATTTCTGCTACCCTGCAGCCTTTGGACACACATCCAAGGGAAAGAAGGCAGCGTGTGGGAGACTAGCCAGCAGGCCTGTGCGGCCGGGTCTACTGCAGCAGGCTCACGCTAACCCGGGTGAGGGGTGTGCCTGGTGTCCACGCAAGGCACGGGGACAGAGCAAACGGGAGCTGCTGCGTGGCCACCAGAGGAGACCGGCGCAGGACTAACGGGGGATGCGATGCCCCATCCCGTCAGCCAGGGGCAGAGACAACTAGCACAAGATCCTCCTACACACGGAACTGCACCGCCAGAAGGTCACCTCCTAGAACTTGAGAGGAAAGTCCTGGTCCCAGAGCTAGGTGGCTGAGGTGGGGCTTGGCGCTCAGGACACCAGCGTGCCACGAGGGAAAAGGAGAAGCCGCACAAATCCTCCTGGCATTCCGGCTGGTGATGCATTGTACTCTGGGCAAACACTGAGTGGATGTCAAGAACTTTCCCCATGAGAATGGGAATTATGGTGGATAATGCACGATTCAAATAGCTGGGTTTAACTCTCCCACGATGGAAATACACTTCCACACCTTGTGTTGCATGGGATACGCACAACTCAACCTGTCCATTAAAAATAAATTTGAAAATAGGAGTTCAGTGTCTACCAGTATTTTTTTTTTTTTTGAGACAGGGTCTCGCTCTGTGGTCCAGGCTGGTCCTGAATTCACTTCAGAGCCCAGGCTGGCCTTGGACTCACGGCAATCCTCCTGTCTCAGCCTCCCGAGTGCTGGGATTACAGGCATGCGCCACCATGTCCAGTTTATGTGGTGCTGGGGAATCGAACTCGGGTACTTAGCGTTTGGCTTAGTGCTTGCTCAAGCGCTTTAACCACTGAGCCATTCCTCCACCCCTCAGTGTCCACCAGTTTCATTAGGGAAAAAAAAAATTAGTAGGCTCTGTCAGACACACTTCTGATGCATAGCTGAAATCTTCCTTGTTCGATAATGATACATATCAAACTCAAATCATATAAAGGCAATAAATAAGATAGAACAATTCTTAGGCTTCTTTGATCTCACTTTGGTTGAGGAACACAAGAAGACTTAGCCAACATGGGAATAGACGATATTTTCAATTATAACTTTGCAATTTTGAATAAATGAATTCAAGTGGTTTTTGTAACATTAGTTTTTAGTAAAATGGTAAGTTTTTATGTCAAAGTTTAAAGAAAGGAAATGCCAAAGTATGAATAAATGGAAAATGTACAATTTTGTTAAAAATAAACCCAATTCAGTTTGATTGTAACATAATTAAGCAAGGTATAATCAAAGAAATACCTGTAGATATCAAGGACTGTGACCCTCATCAACTAATGAGCAAGGACCAACAGCTGATTTGTTGTCCACGCCCACCAGGCGGTTGTAACACCTCCCAAATCATCACTGGGTTTCATAAACTAACTGCAACATCTTAACTATGCATTAACTATTAGACTCCACCTAAAATTTACCTTATTTCCCAATAACATTCATAAATAGCTTAATTAGTTGCATTCTAATGTTATATAAATGCAATCTATTATGTTAAAACATCGATCAATCACTATGCGTTGACATATTTATTCTGACATTGTATATATATATTTTGGGGCATGTTTTAGAGAAGGGCATGTGACTTTTTGGGACTCAAGTCGAATTTCCTCATCACTTTCATTTTCCAATGTCAGTGGGAAGCAAACGTTTCAGCTGTTTATTTGGATTAAGAATAATATTCAAATATGGCACCGTTATCTTTAAAAATTGTGTCTACAGATGCTTTACACTTCTGACTGATCTACATGAGTTTGTGTGTTCAGTAGATATGGAAAGAGTTTACAATGAAATAGAAACACTCCTGGGACACTAAATTGCTTTGGGGAAGGACGCCATATTCATTTGGAAAGTAAGCACGTTCCCGCTGTCCACCCTCTGATACTCTAGCTAATATCTACAAGCCACTCTGTCAATACAATGAGCAGAACATTTGTCAGAGGTGTGGGGAAGGTGCGAGCTCACACAGAAATCCATTAAGTTCCCTGAGCTGGTCACAAGAATCAAAGACTTCTGGAGTCCTGGGGGGACGCGGCAGAGATCTCCCTGGAAACTCCTCCTCGCTCTAATGAGCTGCTAAGTACTTTCCCATACAAGGGCGCCTGGACTTGGGCAAGCGCAGAGAAAAGAGGAAAAAAGGAAGGGGGCTTTCTTCACTAAACAGCGTTCATGCTGTCCCATGGCATTTGTGTGACGCCCACATCATCACGACAAATATGGCGGTGCCGACGGGACACAGGAAACGGTCAGGGTGATAGAGAAAAAAAAAAGTGCACAAAAGCATGCCAATTAATTTTTTTTACAAATTCCAACATTAAGGGTTGATCGAGAAACCACCGATGACTTAGAAACTACATTCAGTTTTGAAGTTCTTGCCTTGCATGGGTCTAACTAGCTGAAACCAAAATCAGCTCTATGACTACAGATGGCCGAGAAAGAATCAAAATTTGAAGGAAAATAGACACATATTCACAAGGACCTTCTACAGCACTCAGGTTGAAATAAAACCTGTAATATGTAATTTCACTGCTTATTACAATGACCCATTCAGAAGTTTCTCCCATAACTGAAACTAACAATCTACTGGTGTGTCCAAGTACCTAAGTAAAATTCAACGCCAAGGAACTACATACAGTAACTTAACCACATCTCATCTTAGTGAAAGTTTGAGAAGAAAATGGTTGAATCTTAATTAGTAGCAATATGTCCGCCTTAAAGGTACTTCATTTGCATCTGACTTGGTCGTTCTCGCTACACCCATTCAGAAAAGGTTTCTCTGTCTCCCCAAGCATTTTCCCTCTGCATCTCATACACCCTGAAAGGGACATTGTATATGATACCTGGATAGTTCCTTACTTGTGTGTCTCTCAAGCAATGAGTCCGTACTTGTGCTGTGATTTTATGTATTTATTTGTTGACTGAATGATTGATTGTGGCACTGGGGACCAAGCCCAGGGCCTTCACCCTGAGCTGCATCTCCAGACCATTTTTGTTTGTGATTCTGAGGTGGGGCCTCACTAAGCTGCTAGACTGCTCAGGCTGGGCTCGAGTTTGCCATTCTCCCGCCTAAGCGTCCTAGGAGATTGCTGGGATCACAGGTCTGCTCCACAGGGCTGGCTTGCGGCAATTCCTGTAAAAGCCGGAGATGCCTAAGCGCCTCTCCTTCCCGCTGAGGACGTCTCAGCAGCACGCGACGCCCTCTGATAGCTTTTTCCTTGCTGTCAAAGCCCCTCTCTCAGCTGAAGGCTCCTCTCCAACTCGATGCCCCTTTGTCCACCCAATTCATGGACGGTCCTAAACCCTCTGTTGGTGTTTTGATTTTTTTTTTCCAGCATCTTCATCAGGAACAGATCCCATCGCAAGAAACCACCTGCCTCGCTGCTCTGTGAAAAGCAAACCATCACCCCCTCAGGCTCCATGGCTTAGCCCAGGCCCCTTCCTGTTTCTACCACACTGGGAATCTCTTCCTCCTCTGGCGTGTTGACCCCTCCAAAGCTCTTCAGGGAACTGGATTTCGCTTCTCCCAAAGTTCCGTTCATGTTAATAGTCTGTCCTCCTCCCATGACCCACAAATGGTCTCAGTGCCATGTAGAACGGCGAGTCCTTGCCCAAAGGCTTTCGATTTACTGTGCCCAGATCCACCAGAGGAGTCACGGTCTATGGCAGCGACAGCCTTGTGAAATGCATCTTTGAAATGACATGATGAGGACATGGGGCTGACGGCTCGACCCCTGGACTACGGTTGGAATGTGCTCTCCTGGGGTGTCGCCGGGGTGCCTCTTTACTGTCCAACCCTGTCAGGGTTTTGGGGACACCAAGGGCCGCGGGAGGGGCAGCTGGAAGGGGTCATCCGTTACTGAGTGTCCTGCGCCTAAGGCCCCATGCTCGGACACTCAGTAATCCCTGCTGTGAACAGCTGGGTTGTCACCCATGCTCGGTTATTTCATTTACAGAGCACAGGCAGGATGCACTCAGAAGAACCCGTCAGGGCCCTGGGATTTTCAGGGTGGTAGCCAACACTGCCTTCATCTGGACGTCACCAGCTGCTTTAGCCCTGGTATAACCTGACTCTGGGATATGGCCCTATAAAAGCCTTATGTATCTGGAAGGTGACTGGGCGGTGCCAGTCAACTGGATCAAATCCATTGGTGATTTCACGTGCTACCAGAAGGCAGGGCCTGGCTGGAGGGAGGGGTCACTGGCGGTGAAACGTGGAAGGGTGTATCTTCCTGCCCCAGCTTCTTTTTGAACTTTGCTTCCTGTCTCGCCATGTTGTAATGACTTGTCTAGCGAGGTGCTTAAGCCAGA
Source organism: Ctenodactylus gundi (assembly GCA_004027205.1). Lineage (NCBI taxonomy): Eukaryota > Metazoa > Chordata > Mammalia > Rodentia > Ctenodactylidae > Ctenodactylus > Ctenodactylus gundi. Next base: position 127,710 of record PVKB01002838.1, on the reverse strand, counting down.
CCGTTCAGCATGCCAGGCGTCCATGAATGGACTCAGCGCTCTGTACTGTGAGCTAAATAAGCCTTGCCTTCCTGATTTGTGGGTGTCCCAGCAACAAGAAACAGACGAATACAAGCTTTCTGCAGGACAGGCAGCCTGGCCTGTGCCGCTCTGCAGCCAGCCAGGGACTCTCTGACCTCTGCAAGTCCTCAGGAAGAGGCGGTGCTGTGTAGCTGGGACCTTTAGGGTTTAACTTGGCTTCGCAGGAGGAATGGATTTCTCATTCACAGCCAACAGGAAGTGTCATGTTGCTCTTGGCCTAATCTAGGTCGGTCTTTCCTCTGCGTGTCCCTCCTGGGGGCCGAGGACTGGACCCTAGCGCCCAGGTGAGCTTCCCCTTGGGGCACCTGCACACCAAGGTCAGCTACTGGCTCTGCGCTTCGGTGACGCACTGGCACCGCAGGAGTCAGCACCAAGCCGCAGCTCTGCCCTCACGGTTCTTCTTCCAGGGTAGGACGTGCCGGGCAGGAGGGAAGACACTTCCAGAGGTTGCAGGAAAAGCCACAGAGCCTTGTCACAGCCAATATATTATTAAATATGAAATGTCAACACATTTACTTTTAGTCTTTTCATTAATCAATTTTTAAACAAAGTTATAATTGAATCATATATTTTTTGTTTATGTTTTGTTGTTACAAAACAAAGACTGAGGAAAACCTATCTTAATGCCCATTTTAATGCACATGTTACTTGTACGTTTTCAGTTCTTTAAATTAGCATAGATTATGAACACTACTGCTCTGGGAGTGGTGGTACGCCTGTAATTTCAGCTACCTGGGACGGGGAGGCAGGAGGAAACGCAAGCTAAGGGCCAGTGTGGGCAACTCGAGAGACTGACTCAAAATGAAAGATGAAAAGTCTGACGTTCAAGACTCAACCCAGCACCCCAAACCCCTTCTCCCACCCTACACCCCACCTTCACATGCATACTCCCACGCCTCCACATACCCCCATGTACATGCCCCACCCCCCTTACACTCCCCAGCACACCAAAGACCAAAAACAAACCACTGATGACAGCATGCATCAAAAATCGTAACGGCGTGGTCAGTTGTCATTTCATAATCAGAAAAATAGAATTTAGCTCTGTTATATGACAAAGCAAACAATAACAGAAAGAAGTCCTATGTCTGTAATACAGAAAACGTCACCGCATTGAAGTATCATTTATTTAATTTCATTCATTGCCAGTGCTAGATACTTTTTCTCTAAAAAGAAATTTATAAGCTTCATAGTTTGAACAGGAATTTCTTTTAAAATGGAAGCTAGTAATATTAGAAGTACACTAAGTTTATAGCCTAACAGATATACTCAGCAACTTAATGAAAGAGAAAGACAGATGTAGACAGAGGCAGAAATAGACTTGAATTTTATTCTAAGAGTTGCTTTGAATATTAAAAAGTTAAGTGCTGAATGAATAAATCTTGAACTATATCCCAAATATTTTATACTTCTCATATATTTAATAAGGCAAGACATATTTTAAATTTTTAGAAAAATATTTTGCTGAACTTAAATCCTTCACAGACTCGTTGACATTTCACATGAAATATGTTTTTACATAGTCACAGGAACTTACTCTCCAAGGATTTAATTAATGAAATGTTTTAAGCTAAATTTTTAAGAAAATGTTTTGTCTTTAAGTAGACAGTCAAAATAGCTAGCTTGAAATAAAACATATTGTTTAATACTTTTTATTTTAACATCCTAAAAAACTGCATTCCCATGATACATACATGTGTATATTCTATTGTGTATGTGTGCATACTGCATATGTACGTATTTTACATTTATCCATTACAGAGCAGTGTGTGTGTGTGTGTGTGTGTGTGTGTGAGTGTGTGTGTGTGTGTGTGTGTAAAATATACATCTCTGTTTCCTGTATAGAAAACACCACCACCTCTCCGTCTCTTACCTCTGTCCAGATTCCATTTCACTACTGATAACATCTCTATAGAGGAAATCATATAAAAAATATACATCTCTGCTTCCTATGTCCATGGTCAGTGTCCAGATCTATACTTTCTACCGAGGACAGCAGTGTTCCCTGTCATGGCTCATCTGCTGGTATTAAGGTTATAAAAGGGGCCTGTGGGCCCTCTGAGACAGGATCTGTCCCGAGAAGGATGAGGCGCTGAGAAGGGCTTGCGGCCAGGACTTGGCCACGGGAACAGGGCCCTAAGGTCCAGCAGTGAGGCTGCCCAGGAGAGATGCTGGACGCCAGTCCCTGCTGACATCCGGGACCCGCTTGGAGAGAACCCCAGCTTTTCACTGTATTCCTTCAAAAAATGTGCTTTGTTGTTTTGCTCCCCATTTGACCGACTTTAATTTTTTGTCTGCTTTTTCTCTTTCTTTCTTTTGGCAAAACAATGACAGCACAGACTTAAAGTGTGCACAGAGCATATGTCTGCACCCTCCACACTTGCACTCTGAGATTAAAAATGTTCAGATCACAGCAAAAGGAAACACACCTTGGTAGTACGGTTCGTAACAAGCCTTTGTTTCTTTTTCTTTTTGTTTTGCCAGGCCTGCGCCAGGGTCGGCAAAGCTTTACCCCAGAACTCTCCTCCAAGCACCAGCCTTTCTCATCCTCTAAGCTGGTTAACTTTCTCCTAATAAAATACAATAAAGTCCAAGCCCAAACATTTCAGGACAACAAAGGTAGGATGCGTGGCACAAAGTTGTTACACCCCGAGACCTCAAGTAAGCAGTTCCGGAATCAAAATGGAGTTAGAACTGCGCAACTGCCTGATCGTAAGCTTGCATTTTGTATCTCTGCTGGTGTCCTGATATCCTGTTTATTTTCAGTTCCTCATCCAAGCACAGGAATGAACTCCTTCACGCGTCTCATACACACCTACCAGGCATGGGCATCCCACATGACGCACATGCTAGAGAGGTAATAATAGCATTGAACAGCTATTATACACTAGGTAGCGAGCGCAGTGACTTCCTGAATTCCCCATGTTTTACTGAAAATAAAACCCAAAGGTAAGAAGGTTTGTTTAAAGCCAGAACATGACACTGGTGTTCGGGTAGCAGAGACTTAAACACGTGTCAACCAAGGAGAGAGAAGCTGTACAGATGTACAGCATTGCATCAGACGTCCCACTGGAAGAAAAATTTTAAAAGATTCTTTCACTGGTGACCTTCTCCTTTGAAAAATCATCCCTCCCGACAACATAAAAATCACGAATTCACCCACTATTTCCATGGGCATAAGACTAAGAGATATTTCTTAAGTTTCAAATGCTTTGAGTTTGAAAAGTGAGACCAATAGGCATTAATTTTGCTATGATTGTCTCTTCATATTATGTGAAACTTTCAGCTTTAGGAAGCACTTTTAAATGTGAAGTCCCTATCTTGTGACAACTTATCAGTGATAATCTCTCGATTATCCATCCGTGAGACTGTGCACATCCTGCATACTGCTTTTGTAATAATAAATACTGGTAATTACTATTTGCTCTATGCAAAACTTGGAGCAAAGAATATTTTAAAGTCCTTCTGGACAAAAGTACTCAACTACATAAATTAAAAATTCATGGAAACTTCAGCGTACATGCCATCACACTAGACTCATTACATCTCCTTAGACATCACATTTACACTATCAAGCAGAAAGGGTATGGAGGCATATTATCTTATTTGAAACTTAAAGCAAATTAATTTTTTATTATTCTAGCTGTTGTCATTCACTCATAATTCATGTTTGTATAAATTGTCTATTTGTGCCACAAACAGTAAAATATCTGAGCCTGGGTAACTTATAAAGCAACACAAAATTATTTCTTAGTGTTTCAAAGATTCAAAAGTGAACGACCGAAATGCAGTGGGTGTGGTGGCCGGTGAGGGGCTCATGCCAGCATCCAGGCTGGTGCACTGCCCCGCGCCCTCTCCTCTGTGCTCAGCTTCTAGGTTTGTGTGTTGCCCTCAACCCTCCTGTAGCCAAAATCATGCACAAAGCTCCTAATCTCATCTATGAGGGATGTGCCTTCGTCACGTCTCCGTCTTCTGAAGCCCACCGCCTAATGCTACCTACCGGACCTTCAATTTCAACAGAAAATGCTTAAAGGACACGCTCCCTCACATCAAATATCACAGCTCGAGGACAACCAGCCCTGCCGTGGAAAGAAATTTGGTCAATTTAATCAATAGTATTTAAAAAGAGACATAAATAGTCATCATTGACTTTTAAAATTTGACTTAATCATTTATCATTGTGTTCTTTACTGGGTAAAAATAGGGAAGATCAATTATGTTCTCAGAAAATAAGGTAAAGCAACATGTTGGAATGTATACGTTTAAATATATTGTAAAAATAGGATAAATAACTTAGCAAGTGTTTAAATAAAATACTTTTCTGTATTGTATTATTTCTATTAGGCTGAATAAAATAACTTAAATGGTGGCTCACATTCACCAGAGTTCCTCTATTTAATTCGGTGTGTATCTATGCAAAGCTGATTGTTCCCTACACGTCTGTGTGCCCCTGGCGGCAATACTTACAAAAGTTTCATATTGCTTTCAGAGATTTTTGCAACACTATGAGTTGGCTTCAAAACATTCTAAGAATTCATGCAGACTACAGGCAACGCTACGTAAACGAGCGCTCTTCCACTCAGCACTACTTCTTAAGAGGCCATCTTGAACACTTGACGCAGCCCAAACGCAAAACCGCTCGCATTCCTTAAGCTCCTCGGGTGCTTTCTCAAAGCTACGACTTTCCCTTCTCTGAGATGCTCCTATAAAAGAATTCGCCATAAAACGGCTGGGTTCAAAGATCAGTATCTCTAGGAAGATGGTCCTCTCCCTTCAATCAGAGAAATTGCTCATGGAAAGCCGAAGGCCGGAGAGAAATGGCCCGTGAGAGCTCGCATCGTAGAGATCAGCAAACGTCTCCAGCAGCAGCTTGACGGTAGGGTTAGTGGTGCAGTGGGCGGCTTCTGAGAGCGTGGTCTTCAGTACAGCCCACCGCACCTGCTCACAGCAGACACCACACACAGCTATTTGTGCGGAGTCAGAAGGCCCAAGTCCCTGAGCCCTGGGCCTGTCCAGGGCTCGCTGCAGAAGGCCCAGGGCCCAGGCTGCTCCTCAGGGACCGAGGTTGTCCTGGAAACCGGCCGGGAACAAGGAACTCTGCCAACTGACCCACGGCCCCCAGCGGATCTATGCATTTTTATGCTTGTTTTTGTAAACTTGGTTGTTCATAAGATTTTACGCAAAGATTCAGCAGCCTGTAATTCATTTGAAAACCTTCTGTTCAGAGGATGGATGGGCTGTTTTTTTTGCAGAGGGAGGCAGCAGGAAATGAGAGATTGGATTTCCATATTTCCTGTGCAAATTGGTACACTAGGCTGATATTTCAGCAGACAGTGGGCTTGGAGCGATGTCCACAACCTATTCAAATCTCCCACTTCTACAAATTAAAATATACTCATCCCTGCTTCCTGTTAGGAGGTCAGTCCAAAACAGTCCCCCAAGGAAGGCAGAAATTATGCCAGGCAAATAAAAACGCACATCCATGGCATTTGGAAAACCTTGCCAACAAACACTGCGGACAGCCTTTAGAGCTACCCGTTTTTGTTTTTGTTTTGTTTTTTCCAAATAGAAGCTGCCGTGATTGCCACGTTACTACGCTATCAGGCATTCTTTGCTTGTACTCTATCCCGGCCAGATGAAATTTTTCGAGTGTCTAAAACATTGGGAGAACATGGAAGAATGACAAATAATTCCAGTTTCGGCCTTCGCCACTGCCACGGCGGCCACTCACGTCTGTTGACCCGTCCTGTCTGTAAACTGGCCACTTGCGAGAATGTCCTTTTCGTTTTGAGAGGGAAAGCTGTTCCACAACTCCCACTGACCAAAGCAGGGGCTGGGGTGGGGCAAAAAAAACTCTAAAGGCTTATTTCAAATTTTTCAAATTTAGAACTACAAAGGAAAATATGCATTTAGAACATGCAAAGGCAAGCCAGGGGCACAAGCCCGCAATCCCAGCCCTCTTGAGCTGCTTTCCGTATCACCTAGAATAAAACTGAAACGCTACGTGTCCTCTCCCGCCGCCGGCCTTCCCGTAGCATCGTCTTTCCACGTTGCTTCTTGGTTTTTTTTTCTGGCGTGAGAAATCCAGCCCAAGGCCTTCGCGCAGACCGCGCCTGCAGCACTGTTTTTCAATTAAAACCACATTTCTCTTTTATTAACTCTTGTCAATTGCAGGGACAGGTTTCGCCGAGTCGCTTCTCCGTGTGCAAATGGTCTCCCTGGAGCACACTTCTCCCCTCGTCCCCCCCACACCCCCCCGAGGCCCTCCGCACCTTCACACCGCCAGGCCTGCTTCCAGTCGCCCCTGCAGGGCCGTCTCCGCCTACGGCAGAGCGCGTGCCATGTGTGTCTTTCTGTGTCTGACGTGCGCGGCTCAGCATGATATCCTCCGCTTCTGTCCGCGTTTCCGCCAACGACACTATTCCAATCCACTCTTATTTATGGCTCAATAATGCTCACATATGTCTAATTTTCTTTTTCACTTTTCTGCGGACAGCGCCTCAGCTGACTCCACAGCCTGACTGGTAAATTGTGCCGCCGTCACCGCCGGCATCCTGGGTTCTCTTTCGTGTGTTGGCTTTGTTTCCGGGTCTTTGGGGACAGGACCTTGCTGAGCTGCTAAGCTGGGCTTTCCTGGCTCTGCTGCCGCTACTGCCACGCTGCTGGCTTGGTCACCTCTCCCAGGACCCCGCGCCCAGGTCTCTGGAGCATCTGCCCTGGTTCCAAAACGGACCTTGCTTCACCCCAGAGCCCTCTCTCGCGTTTGAGTTCCCGGATGCTTACGACTCTCCACTTGGTCAGAGAGAAGCCACGTTTAACATTTATTTGTTCACTTTGACTCTGCGTGGGACCCGCGCCTCGTGACCTCGTGGGTCGGGCAGTACCGCACGCCCGACCGTAGCGCAGCTCCGGGTCCACCGCGGCGGCTCGGTGAGCCCTTCCTGATCTAGCCAGCTCGCAGCCGCGGGCGGCTCCCGGAGACTCCCAGTTTGGGATGCGCGCAAAACCCAAGTTGACTTTTGGAAAAAATACATAAGGTCATGTGGCACTGTCGTAGAATGAGAAGAAGAGAACTGAAGCGGCGCGTGACGTAGCGACCACGTGCTGACCGAGCAGCCAGCGCCTGTCCTTCTCAGGGAGAGACACTCTCCAAATCATGAACGACAGGGCTAGTAGGGTGTTGGACACGCGAAACATCTGACTTTTAAATGTTATCAAATGATTTTTTAAAATCACATGTAAAACTCGGAATTGTTTCATTTTAAGTTGTATTAAGTTTTTTGTGATACTGGAAGCTGAGCCCACGACCTCTGCGTGGAGTTGCATCTGTATTCGTATCGAGAAGGAAACTCTTAGTGGTATTTCGGTATCTGTACGCTACGGTCCTCAGGCTTGGCCCCAGATGGTTTTAATCATGCTGTGTTTCCATCCTTTGCTTTATCGTCCCCATTAAGAGGTGAACGTGGCAAAACTTGGAAGAAATGAATATCCTGCGCTGTCCCAAGAACTGGGCGTTTGTTCCTGACGTGGGCACAGGCACTGCACGGTGGCAGTAAGGGGCTTCTGGAAGCACAGTGGCCACCTTGCAAAGGGCAGGCAGTAAGTGCATCGCAGCGGCAGCTTTGTTTGCAGGGCAGGGACAATACACTGGTCAAGACAAAAGACAGGTGGCATCCAATCCCCAGATCCGGCTTCGTCATCAACACAAGCCACCTTCTCCCTCTCAAACACACACTCATATTTTTGTCAAAGTGTAATAACAATGGGGTCGCTGCTTATGATTCTGTTGTCTCTGTGCCACAAAAGAAGGGTGCAATATGTTATCTGCACTTCAAACACTTATGGCATAAATCTATCATAATTCTGGAACAAAATATTTTCCCCGACATTTGAGAGTCTTTTCAGAGCTTGCCAAATCACTGGCCTGTCCTCCACGGGAGCTCTGCAATGACATATTTGTGGAAAGAATACTCAAGAAATGACAGGAAGGTGATAAATTGGTGCTTGGTTACTGCCATTTCCTGTTCCTTTTTTTTTTTTTTTTTCCTATTCCTATCCTGTCCCAAAGAAATGAAGGGGGAATCAAGGATCCCAACAACGTCTACTCTGTCTCTACGCAGCAGTGGCTGAGGATGTGGTGAATGGGCATTTCAGGTTACTCAGGAATCCTGAGGGAAGCAGACATTTGACTTGGAGTGTGTGTTATGGCCTGGATTTTCCGTGTCCCCCAAAAGCCTCAACTACCTGGATGCTGGGGATTACCTATGGATACCAGTTGCTGTTGGGAGATCAGGCCTCGCTGGGAGGGGCAGGAGCTTGGGGCTTGAGCTGGAGGGCACGTGCTGCTTCCCCCCTCCCCCCTGAGGTGGCTCCCCATGTGCATGTGGGGAAGAGCTCTGCTTCAGCCCACCACTGCCAACCACCCGTGCCTGGACTGTGTGAGACGTGCTGAAACTGAGCTGAAATGAGTCTTTCCTCCCTTAAGTTGTGGGTGTTGGGTGTTCTGTCCCAGCACCGAGAAAGCAACGAAGACAGTATGTAATAAAAAGGGTTCTGGAAAGACCTAAGAATGGAATGAGCAGTAGTTCATGGCTTCAAACTAAAAACCAGCGTGATTCAGTAGAAGAGAATGCTTTTCAGTGCATCTAAAGGGGGAAGGGGGCGCTGGAGGAACGGCACAGCAGTTAAAACACTTGCCTTGCAAGCGCAAGGCCCTCAGTTTGATTCTTCAACACCACATAAAGATGGGTGTGGTGGTGCACGCCTGCAATCACAGCACTTGGGAAGCTGCGGCAAGAGGATTGCCACAAGTCCAGGGCCAGCCTGGATTCCATAGTGAGTTCAAGACCAGCCTGGGCTACGGGGTAAGACCCTGTCTCAAAAAAAAAAAAAAAAAAAAAAAAACCCAAAAAAACCAAAGCAAAACAAATATACAAAGAGCTACTTAAGATTAAGGAGACGAAATCTGCAAGGAAAAAATAAGGTTAAAATAGCTGGTGGAAATGATGAGCTCAATGGTGCAAAAGTTTTTACAGAACTAGGACAATACTCAGCAGCATGTGTCGGAGGAGGGGTATGAAGTGACAAGCTCCCCGAGGGACACGCCTCGAGGTCAGGCCGCCTGCCCGGGCAACACTCTCTGGGACCTCATGCAAAACCCAGAGGCCACTCTGCTTCCTCACTCTTGACCTCTCCTTCTCTGGACCTGAAATGTTTTTTATGCCCCTTTCTATGAAACTTCCATTGGTATGATGCATGGGAATTTGAATTTCAGAATGAATGACCCTTGGTAAACAGAATCAGAGTGAACAGAAGTTTACAGGGACCGTGTGACCTACCACCTCCGTGAGGCCGTGGGAATCATGTCAGGCCACAGAGAGAACAGCGGTTCCTAGATGCTCGTGCATTTAACCGTCCCCGGACAGTGGCCTCAGAACAAGTGGGAACCGCACATCCAGTTCTCACCACCACCGCTGCCTTTCTCTAGCTGTGGCACCAGCAATCAGCAACGTCTTCCAACATATCTACTAATCTTTTAATCAGATGACTATGACACAATTTTCTGGGCTTGAGATTTAGATTTCCTAATATGGTGACATTCTCCTGAGACTATTTCTGAGTTGAGTCCTTTTTTTGAGACAGGGTCCCACTCTGCAGCCCAGGCTGGCCCTGAACTCACTAAGGAGCCCAGGCTGGCCTTGGACTCACCGCGATCCTGCTGACTCAGCCTCCCGAGTGCTGGGATTACAGGCGTGCACCACCACACCTGGCTTATGTGGTGCTGGGGAATCGAACTCAGGTACTTAGCGCTTTAACTGCTGAGCCATTCCTCCAGCCCCAATTTCTGAGCCTTTGCAATAAAAGAAACATCAGACTCTTTAGCTGCCCACATGTTTAGGTTTTGAGATATGGTGAGTTGTAGCTCATGCTCTTACCGTAATTTCTTTGATAATTTTATTTTAAAATGTTGACTCACTGTGCATTGGAGAGTATTCTATGCCCCATGTCATGAACCAAGTTGTCCCCTCCCCATTCCTGAGTGGAAGCCCTCACTCTGTCTCTCGGAACGTGACTCTGATGAACCAGGCCATTTAACCAGAGGGGTGACCAGGCTGAAACGAGGCTGCTGCTCAAGGCTCCACGCCAGTCGATTTGTGTCCTTCTCAAAGGAGGGCATTGGGAAAGAAAAAGAGGATCCAAGTGTGGACACACATGGCGGAAAGGCCACGTGTGGACACAGAGAGGGTGCGACCCCCAGGAACCAAAGATAGCGGACCGGCGTGGGGGAGACTGTCTTGCCAGCGCTTTGGCCTTCGACTAATGGCTGGCAGGACTGTGAGAAAATGCATTTCTGATTTTATCAGTGTTTGGAGTGTGGGTCTTGGTCATGGCAGCCCCGGCAAACACACAGAGCCCTTCATTTCTGACTGTGAAGTCATCAGAGCAGGTTGCAACGGCCTAGAGCACCTTAGGTTTATAACTGTCCTTGGCTGCACGGAAAGGAGAAAAAGAAGGGGGAGAGGACGGAGGAGGAGAGGATGACAGCGCGATTCCCTCTCTCTCTCTTTCTCCTTCTCTCTTAGGACTGAAAAGGCCAATATCACCTGAAAAAGACTGCATTTCTAGGAGAACGCCTGCTTCTCAATTCAGCAATGGTGGGAAGATACCTGTAACAGATTAACAATGTCTGCCGAAGTAGGAAGTGTCAGATCCTATCCTGTTGAATTAGAGATGGCATTTTAAAACAGTTGTGCTCTAGACTGCAGTTTCCAACACAGAAAATGGAACCTGAACTTATATGACATTTAAAAATATTTTAAAAGTATGACTTTAGTCTTCCGTTATCCAGTCATCCTGGGGAAGTGAAAAGGGATTGGTGAAGTGTTCTTGCAAAACAAAGTGCACAAACAGGAAACATTTCTGTCACAGCACCCAAAACGAGGCGGCGCAGCACGGCTGCTGTCACTCTCCGTGACATTTGCGATACTGGAGCAAGCAACGTCAGGAAGCATTTCGCCGGATACTTCCATTTTGTTCCTGTCAATCTTACCGTCTCGCTGTATATCCTCACACTGCACTATATGTTTACTTTATTTTTAAAGTACACAATAAAGGGCAGGGGGCGTAACCCAGTGAGCAGAACCCAGGCCTGGGAAGTGCCAGGCCTGGGCTTTGATCCTGAGCCCCACATAATAGTTGGGCAAGGTGGTAACACCAGCATTGTGGAGGCTGAGGCAGGAGGACTGCTGTGGGTTTGAGGCCAACCTGGCCTAATAGTGAATTCAGGACCAGCCTGGACTACATAGTGAGACTTTGTCTTGAAATAAATAAATAAATAAATACATAAATAAATAAATAAATAGCTCATGATAAATTATGCTACTGTGTCAAAGTGTGCTTAATTCAAAATTAATAAATTACAAGCATATAGATATTTCCAGAGTATATTTGAAATGATAATAATAACACAGTTATTTAAACATACCATATATGTTACATTTACATATAAATAAAATATTTTTAAATTGAAGAGAATTTAAATCTAATGTCTTTCTATAGCATTCTAAATTTTGTATTTAGTGTAATTTCTAGAATTGGAGCAAATTAAAGAATAAGCAGGTCTGTGTCATATGTAAAGCAGGTATAGAAATGTATGTAATAATGTCATGTATGTGAGGAACCCTCTCTCTCTCTCTCTCTCTCTCTCTCTCTCTCTCTCTCTATATATATATATATATATATATATATATATATATGAAAATTGTCCTGAAGTTGTATCATTTTAAGAAACTCATGTTCAACTATGCTTCCTGCATACGTCATACTACGTACATCATAAGTCCTCGCTTCCAGTGTCTGCTTTTCACATTTAAGTGGAGCTATAATTAAAGATGTTCACATAAAAATCTGCACGTGGAATTGTTCATATGTTTACAATTTTTCCTCCTATCTCTTGTAAGATTGAGCTTTTAAGAGACTCCTAATGTTTTGAACTTCTTATAAAAATTATATTCATACTTTTTAGATAAAGTTGTATGATATCTAATCAAGTGAAATAGTTTCCTGTGATGAGCACATTTGGACTTAATTTTATTTAGGGTTATTAAGACTGATACTTAAAAGTTGTTTTATGGGTGAAATATAGAACTGACTAGGGCTGGCATATGTAGGAGAGCGATTCTGAGTTTACAATTGCACAGGTGACCACGCCTCGTGTTGCACAGAAGTGACTAAAGTGAGCCCCGAAAGTTACTTAGAAAAATCCTCGCAGTGAGGAAGGCTTGGCTGCCACAGCTTCAGGGAAGCAGCCCCCGGGGCGCCAGACCCCGCCGTGTGAGCACCAGCGAAAGCCTCGACCTTACACTCCATGTTAAACATTCCTCAGAAAATGAATAGACCCAAATTACTATAAAAAGAATTGCGGTGATAACAAATTTCTTGCAAAGCAATGACCCCAAGCCCTACGTTTCTATAGCTGAAATCACTTACACAAAGTACAACAGTTGATTAATGACCTGTAGACGGAAACCTAGTTGTGTGCCACTGATCACATCACGGGACTTCAGTTTGAAACAAATTAAAGCAATCTTCTTCACAGTATGACAGGCTGAGTTGGTGGTCTCCACCCGAGAAGACAAGAAACTTAGCTTTGGGCTATTAGGGATGTGATACAGGGACACAGATGTACAAAGTTTATTTCATTGTTCTTCAAAAATCATCTCTGAACCTATTTTAATATTTATAGGTCTGCATCTAGCTTAATAAGCTATGTATGACTACTTCTAATTTAAAAGTTAATCAAAGATGTAGGAAATTAGCACTCAAATATATTCAAACAATGTTTAATCTCAATTTTCTGGTTAAAAAAAAAAACCCTACATGACCCAGTATTGATATTACAGTCTGCTTTGCTCATCTACACAGATCTCTCAGCAAGCTACATGGTCTTTATTCAGGGCATTTATTTTACATAACTCTCTTGTTTTTGAGATGGGGTCTTGCTCTGTTATCCAGGCTGGTCCTAAACTCACTATGGAGTCCAGAGTGGCCTTGAACTCTTAGAAACCCTTCTGCCTCAGTCTCCCAAGTGCTGGGATTACCAGGATGCACCATAATGCCTGGCAAATTATTTTGATTCTAATGCTACGAATAAGGATCTTTTCAGCTTGTTACGTTAATTGGACATTTGATAGCGATTTTCATTCATTTAGTAAGTATTTTTTCCCATTACAAAACAGAAAATTTGCTAGCATATGCTAAAAATAATACATCTTCCCTCACATAAAAGAGAGGAACTATGAGATGGAAAATGACTTTTACTAAAATTTGCACAAGGCTCTGTGATTCTTAGAGCCCTTTATTTAAACCTTGATATATCTGAACACCCTCTCCAGAAAGCACACTTAACTCCCTGTCATAATTACTTTTCCATTGCTGTTACTCAACACCCAAACCCTACAACTTTAGAGAGGAAAGATTTATTTTAGCTCACATTTTCAGAAAGTCTCAGTCCACTCAGGGATGAGCAGCTGGAAGATGGTGGAATTGCATGGCGGGGCCGCAGGTAGAGCCAGAGCCAGGGCTGGCACTCTGGAGACAGAGATCCCCACAGCATAAGAGAACAGAAGCAAGTTTGTGAGGCACCCGCACAGGCACGCGCCCTTCCCAACAGTCCATAGTATTCCCAGGAACATGAGGCTTTGGGGGACATTTCAGGTCCAAACCAGCACATTCACATTCTATGGGTGAGGAAGGTAAGGCAAAGAAGTTGGAGGAATGAGCATGAGTCCCCAGGAATTTATCTGACTCTGGCACCCTGAGCATGCCGTCACACTACACCGAGCTCATTCCTACTCGGAGATCATACCAACATTTTCAAATCTCTTTGGCACGTGATTCATTACAGTCCTTGAACAAGCCTGTGGGGCCAGGACGGGCCTCACTGCGACGCTAACTTTACAGGGATGGATGGTCTCATCTGAAGGAGAGGATCTGGCGCTACCCAGGCAGACAAAAGTAAAACTCAAACATTAAAAAAAAAAATGGCATAGTTCTAAAATCACTTATGAAAGAATAGTGCCTGGGGAACCTGTACGTAACTTCAAAATTTCACCAGAAGACCCTTAGAACTAGTAAGTGCAGCAGAGTGGCAAGATATACAATCAGTGCTCAGAAATCAACAGCAGCCTGCGCACCCACAATGAACTCGGTGAGAAAGACGTCGGGCAAGCAATCCCACTCATGGTAGCTTCAAAAAACTGGACACCCAGGAATTATCCTAACCAATAAAGTGAAAGGCTTGTACAAGGAAAATTACAGTACTCAAGAGAAAGAAACCAGAAAGGATGTTAGGAAACAGAATTCTGTTCGTGGACAGGCAGAATCAGTATCATCAAGACAGCCATACTACAGAAACTGACATGCGTGGATTCGCGGCAATTCTTATCCAAACATCAGCACCATTTTTCACAGAATTAAAACTTAAAAATCCGACATCTATACATAACCAAGAGAGACCCGGAAGAGCCAGAGCGATCCTGAGTGGCAGGGGCACAGTGAGGGGCGGCGTGATTTTGCATTTCAGGAAAACTGCTTATCCACGTGCAGATGAATGAGCTTAGGCCTGTATTTTGTGCTACTGTAATAAAGCTACATCAAAATAGCTCTAAAACATACACATCCAAGCAGGGCTCCGAATCTGCTGGGAGACAAAATGGGTGAAACCCTTGCAGACACACGCACAAGTAAGAACTTCCCGTGAAGATAAGGAAAATAACAATTGTGGGGAAAAGAAAGAACAAAGAACAACGCGAGCATTATCACCAGACGTCTCACGCAGCGAAGCTCCCCTGAAGAACACCAAGAAGCAGCAGATGTGACGGCGTCGAGTCACAAAGCTCCCGCACAGCAAGGAAGATCGAGAGAGTGCAGAACCCACCGAGTGGGAAAAACTATTTCTCCAGCTATAGACTACTATCTAGAATGAATAAAGAACTCGAAAACATCAGCTGCTCCGAAATAAAAGATCAATCAAAACACGGGCAACTGAAACGCAGAAGCGCCTCTCGAATTCAACAGAAACGGTCAGCAGATGTTGGGAGAGTGGGCAGCATCCTGGGCCCTAGAGGGACACAAGTCAGAGCCCCACGGAGGTTCCATCTCACTCTAGTAAGAACAACTATTAAGAAACATTCACACATGGCAAAGCTTAGGGAGAGGGCGGGGACTAGGAACTCGTCCACATCGCTAGCGGCGCTGTTGAGTAGCACAGCCACTACAGAAGCCAGTATTAAGATTCCTAAAATGTTAAAAACAAAAATCCCAGGTGACCCTGCTACACTTGCTGAGTATCATTCTGAAAGAGTTCAAGACCCCATACTTCAGTGACACGTGCGTGTCCGTGTTTATAGCAGTACAACTCAGCTGAATCCTTGGAAGCAGCCCATATGTTCCTCTAAAGATCAATGCGTGAAGAAAATCTCCTTTGTACAGTATTAGTATTAATGCCATGATGAAAGATGCATCTGAATCATTTCTAGGAAAATGGATGTAAAATGCAGCCATTATGCTAAGTAAAATAGGACCAAAAAAGATGAAGTATTGCATGGTTTCAATTACACAAAAAACCCAAAATATACATGATTAAAAGAGCAAAAAGGAAAGTAGATTCCTGGAAAGAGGAGACAGAGTTGCAGGGAGTGAGGGAGGGGGAGGAGGGGAAGAGAAATGGAAGAAAAATAATTTGATGAGACACAGAAATGCACCAACTCCTCCAGTCGAATGTAATCATTATGTGTCTCAAGCATATATTGATAAAAATACAACTACGCAAAAATGGAAAGGACAAATGGTGAATGTGACTCACACAGCAACACACCAGTGCAGACAGCCTGTTCCCAAGGCCACTCCTTCCCTCGGCCCCGACTTCTATGAGCAGAGTACTGACCCCACTGCCCGGTGCTCTGCAGCAGGTGCGTGTCACAGACAAGGAATGAACGCATGAGCCCACGTGCTGCCGTGGCACATGGAGGACGGCGACGCTAAAGGGACACATGCGGTGTGAAGGAGGTGAAACTTCAAAAACAGAATTCATCACTAATCTACCTCTCTGTTCCTTGTGGTGATGGCTCCAGGTGACAGATGAGATAAAAGGTGCCACAGTGCTGGACAAAGAGGGCAGAATGGCTTCCACAGGAAGTCATGTGTGGATAAAATCCACAACTAATGTGTGTGTGTGTGTGTGTGTGTGTGTGTGTGTGTGTGAAAATGTCCTGCTCTGGCAAAGGCTTGTCACAGAGTCACAGATGGGACCTGCCACTGTGACTGGCCAGTAAAATCTCCAAGGATCCTGTCAACTACACCTGGGTCTATTTTCATGCTATCACAAAGCCAGTAAAATAATTAAATTAAATTAAATTAAATTAAAAAGCTGCAGAGTGTGCCTTGATCCCAGCATCAGAAATACGAAATACTGGTGACTGTTATCTAAAATGATTTTTACTCAAATACAACATTTTTCTTTTAAAATCTCATCAGCCATTTTTTACTATGTATTATTTGAAATTTCATATTACATCTACACACATGAAAATATCATGAAATCATGCCATGATCATGCCATGGAAAGTGCTGTATGTTTCTCATCTGTCCCCAAACAAACAAGAGGATAGGGGTTCCCACTGAGTGATATCCGTGGAGAAAAATACACAAACCTTTACACGCAGCACAGCGGGCTCCGAGGGAACACTTCAGACTCCTGAGTGCCCTCAGGTCCTGCCACCGTCGATGGCAGACGCGGCATTTTCGCATCACACTTACTGGTTCTCCAGCCCTCCTGGGTGCCCGCAGTCCTGCAGCCCTCAGAGATGCTGTCTTGCGGGCTCCTCTCAGATGCGAGATCACCAGGAGACCCCGGCACAGGCCCATAAATCATGTCAGCCTCCCCCCGGAAATTCACCCGTGAACAAAGGCTTCTAGGCACTAAACGCGATGAGAAGCAGATGCCCACTCTTTCCTCGTGAGCTAACCAGATCCTGAAGGAAACCTGGTCATTCCTCACTAAAGACTTAATTAAATCAAACCTGAAGGGTTCTCACAGCAGCGTGGCAACATTCGATATTGTGCTACATACACACACAATAGCAAACCAGGCAGGAAGACTGCCTGACCGACTCCTTAGCCAGCTTGTGGGGAAGAGAGGGCCACCGTCCAGTCACAGGTCCAGGGACCGAAGAGAGCACTGTCCCCTGCACAGCCATTAGCTGGGGCGTCATCATCGTGGCTTCCCGATAGCCCATCCGTGTCACAGTGTGGCGGCGGTGTGCACCATAGCCAGAACTGTCCCTGACTTCAGCGGCTAAGTCTCAGCAAGTCCAGCGATCTCACCTCCTAGGAGAGGTCAGCCAGTTTCAGCCTTTTGCAGAGTTGGAGTCCCCCGCTCATCTGAATGGGTTCCACCGGTGTTAAGGACTTCTGACAGGGTGCTGGCAAACCAGCCTGTCCTTCCCAGGGGGGTCACATCAGGGGGTCCTCACCGGGGGTCCTCACATTTCCTGTAAAGTGTCGGCCCGCTGCCCCTGTCCTTGGACATGTCCTACCTTTCCTCCCCACTGGATCCTCGCCCCGCTGGTGACCTTGTCAGGACACTGGGCACTGGCCAATGTGCCCAGGGTACATTAGAGAAAAGGAGCTTTATTTTCTCTCACTTTTGACCTAATGTGGCCCCATGAATTAGCTTCATTTGTTTGCTTGTGGTACTGGGATTGAATTTCGAGCCTTCATAGGAAGCTACATACCCAGGCCATTTGTTTTTTTTAATCTCCATTCTGTCACAGTCCCCCTAAGTCCCTAAACTGTCCAGGCTAGACTCGAAGTAGCACACCAGCAATCCTCCTGCCTAACTACCCTCGGCCCCCAGCACCGGGGTCACAGGCCTGTGCCACCAGAACCAGCTGCGATTTAGCCCTTCAACAAGGACTGTAGAATAGGTATTACAATAAAGACCACTTTGGCTGGCGGCGTTGCAGAAGACATCTGAGCACTGGGTGTGAGGTAGATTTTTTTACATCTACAGATTCAACAGCTGAACTTTCAACTTGGTGGTCCATGAAGGTGAAGCTGTCCTTCTCCCGAGACTCAGATGTGAACCACATCTGTTAGAGCGGGCGGTGGGGGGTCCTCAGTGAGAGTCACAGCAGAGCGCAGGGACTAGGATTCAGACACCACTATCGCTTATCTTTTTCTCTGTGCAGAATGTGTGTGTGTGTGTGTGTGTGTGTGTGTGTGTGTGTGCGTACCTATAAATGTATATGTTTGTGGAGAGGGAGAGAGAAAATTCCATGTTTTTATTTGAATAAAGATATCTGCAGTGTCTAACTAAATCTGGGATTCGATGGCAGATGGTGAACACCAAGAACCCATCATGGATGTAGCTAACTAATTATTGTCACCTGAAGTTCTATTCAGCCCAAGATGCCTCCTTACATGGCCCTTCAGATGATCACTATTAATCTAGCAGCACAGGATGGAGGCGTCTCTATTTCCTGTCCCTTGTCTACGATTTATAAAAAGGAACCAGAAGGATCTTTAATATGTATGTTACCATGTTAGTATTCTACAGTGGAGATATTGTTAAAATGAAAAAAGATTCCTTGCATTATAAAGATCTGAAATATTTAAGGGAAAGGGGGAATTAGACTTATTTCCAACCACAAAGGAATTAGGTACCTTCCTTTATACAGCGGCGTATTAGCCTTGAAAACATTTCTGACTTAATTCCGAATAAAATGCTGGACGTCTATAATGTACACATTACTTGAGAACCTAAGAGTCCATCACTTCACTTCAAATTTACCATTCACGACAGTTCACGGTCCCGCTAACCTTCTGCTAGGATTGCACCACACAGAAAGAGGCGATCGAAAGTTACTAATTCTCTCTCAGAAGTGCAAAATCAGCCTGAGGTCCTCATTTGGTATAGTTTCCTGACACTTACGTTTGATAAATATCATAGGTTTAGGGTAGGCTGGTTTCCACAGCAACACAAACTAGGGTTAAGCCAGCTCAGCTATGGAGTCAGAGGGAAGAAACCCGTGGACATGCTGGGCTGACGGGTGTTGCAGCGAGGCTAGTCTGCAGACGCACGGCGGGGCGGCCTCCAGTGGAATGGCTCTCCTCAGCTTGAACTTTCAGCACACGGGGGCATTCACTCTGAGGGGAGGCAAACCTATTTTGAGCTTACATTTCCCCATCTGTGAGTGCCCAAGGTAAGAAGCACGACGCGACATGCGACATGGGGGGACAGGTTCCCATGAGACTCTGTTCCACTGAACCAAAGCTCCGAAGGCATCATTTGTCAACAAACAGTACGTGCAATCCACCTTCACCTAAAGTCAACATTTTCAAAAGCTACATTCCCAAAACCAAAGATCTGATTAAAAACTGGGCTAATAAATGAATATGCAGTTCTCAGATGAAGAAGTTCAAATGGCCGGCAAACACATGAAAAGACGCTCAACATCCTTAGCCATTAGAGAGACACAGATCAAAGCATCACTAAGATACCACCCAACCCAGAGAGAATGACGCACATCAAGAAGTTGACCCACGCTCAAAGCTGGCGAGGTTGTGAGGAGACGGAACCCTCTTACACTGCTGGTGGGATTGTGAACAACAGGACCACCGTGGAAAGCAGTACGGGGATTTCCTCCAAAGGCTGAAAAGAAATATTCTGTTCTATCTAGCAATACTTCTTTTGGGTATCTTTCTAAAACAGTTAAAAGTAACATGCGATAGTGATACATGTATACACATGTTTATAGCGGGAAGACTAACAACAGCTAAACTGTGGAAGATGCTGAAATATCCCTCAACAAATCCATGACTACAGAAAATGTGGAATCTGTACACACTGTGCAGTATTCTTCTATAAGGACAGATAAATTTGAGGCTTTTGTAGGTAAATGGACACATCTCGAGGCCATCGTGTTTAGAAAAGTGAGTCAAACACAGAAGACAAAGTATCACATGGTTACTCTCATATAAGAAACTCAGAATACGGGCATTCTATAGAACCAAATAAGCATGACAGTGGGAGCCAGGGGTATGAGGGAGGGCCACAAAGACAGAGAGGAGGGGGTCGTAATGCGGACACAGTGTACACGCACACAAAACACTCAAGCTCAATGTCACCATCGTGTATCATATATATATATATATATATATATATATATATATATATATATATATATATATTAGTAAAATTGGAGGAAAAAAATTACATTCCGTGAAAGTGATTTTTAAAGGGCTTCATGTCTTATTGTTTTCTCATTTTACAAAAAGCAAGTTTGATTTCTCAGTTGAAATGTCAGGTTTATAATTAGAATCCCCTTGATACAAATTTTGTCTGGCCTGAAGACAAGGGTAGCTTCTCAATGATTTGCAATCTGTAATATACCAATTAGGTATAACATCACCGAACCTTTCACATTATAAATTAATTTATACTACTTATTTTTCTTTTGACCTTTCCAATGAAATAATAAAATATTTTAAAATGTGAACTTTAAGATTTGTAAAGCAAAACTTGTGAGGCAAGAGAATTTATTTACATAAGGTATTAAATTTTTGAGTTGATACTCCACAATTTTAAGTACTTTTCAAAATAGCTTTCATATTGCTACTGAGGTATGAGACTATTACAGACATCTGAAATGCAGAAAGCCCTAAAATCCACCTGGTCGAGGTGCATCTTCCCCGAGCAAGCTGACTAATTCCCACTTTAGCCACAGGATTAAGGCTATAATTTAAAACAATGAGTTTAGTAAGTTTTATAATTATAATCAGTTTGAAACTATAAACTTCAAATATCATGATAATATGCAACTAAAATGAAAAATAAGCCTTATTTCTTACTCACAAAATTTACCACAATAATTACTCTCCTTTTTTGAGACAGGGTCTAGCTCTATAGTTTAGCTCAATAGTTACTTTTCTTTCATCAGGTTGTTTCTATTTTCATAAACACTTCATTACCTTCTTCACATTTTTATTTTAAAGCAATGTTTAGCAAAACCAGGAGGCAAAGTTCAAGAAAAAAGCTTCAAAATCTGATCTATATGAAATATAATGACTTACACGTGAATACAATATAAATTAAAAGGGATTTAGGCCGTTGGATAAGGAGGAAATTGGGTCAGTTGAAAAATTCCACTTGCGATCTCAAGATGAAAAATCTCATTTACTCAGGATTTTCACAACTTCGGAATTCATGACAATTAGGGCAACGACTCAACTGAAGTTTGCATGAATATTTTGTCTGAAGAAAAGTTTCGCTCTACACACAGTTGTCTTGCTCCTCGTCTTTCTCATCCTGATGAGGAGGGTGTACGTAAGTTGGTAGGTACCAACAATGAGGCCTGGAATTATATTTTACCAAAGGAAACAGCTGGGGAGAGAGCTCTTCGTTCATCCCTAACACTGTGTTTTCGCCAGCTACATTACCACCTCCTCTCGGTTCGCTCCACAGATGGGATGTGGACTGTGGGAGGGAAGAAGGGTGGGCTTCGCCACGTGTGAGAGGTCTCTCTGCGGGCATCCTGAGAGGCGGATCTTAGCCATGTGTGTATGCACGCAGTTACCAAGAAACTGGGCTAGTCTTCAGGGTATCTGAAAATAAACACGATTAAACCTCTGGCTCAAAAAGACACAATAGTTGTAACTGTAAGTCTGATACACCTGTTAACGGTGATTAGCCAGGCACTGCAGTAGGACGAGGTCCACGGCCATCCACAGGAGGGAGCAAGTCTACACTGTGTGGCCTGGAGTTCGTTACTCACTCTCACGTCTCCGGGACACATCGGACTCCTGCAACTCAAGTAACGAGAGGCTGATTTTCGTGCATCGTTACCAGGCAGCTGGCCATGGCAGAAGGGCCTGGAGGAGTGGCCGCGGGAGGACAGCTGCTAGCAGTGGCAGGAGGGCCTGGTGGAGGGCCTGGGGCTGCCGACCAGGCGGCAGACTGGGGAGAAGCCACGGCAAGCAAGCACACGTGCTTCCAGACCCCACGCCCGTGACCCACCCTTCTACACCAGGCCCTGGCTTTCAATAGTACCGAAGATCAATGGATTAGCCCACTTGACCCATTTAATCCCCATAATCTAACTATGTTCCCAGTACATGAGTCCCTTGGGAGCCTTTCCAGATCCCACCCAGAACACAATCATGAGGACAGCACTTCCGGTGAGGGATTCGGCAAGGCGAAGGTCCGCTGCTGAGTCACGGCTACGGTTGTGTCTCCCCCTTGGCAAAGGCTCTGCCCCAGCTCATTGTGGAATCGGCCTGTGCTCGTTGTCACTGCTCACCTGCATCATCAAAGGCGCCTCCTACCTTCTCTGTCTCTGTTTCCTTATCAGTGAACGGGGATTGGAGCAGCAGTAACCTCGAAGGGCAGTGGAGAGGAATGAGATCGTGAAAGTCTAAAGAAAAGCTGAGGACGGTTCTCAACCCCAGGCAAGCCACAGATGGGCATGAGTGACAGGTCTCAACATTATCAGTGCCTAGGGTACTTCCGGGTCCTGGCAAGGCCCTGAAAACTGGAGACCCTGAGCTCTCCAGAAGTGAACTGGAAACTGTGTGGACAGTGAGAGTCCAGGTGTGATTACAGCGCGGAGCTTTGTGTTTCCATTTTGGAGGATGGAGACTCAGGACTCAAGACACATCTCCAGTAACATGAGCAGGGCAGACAAGGAGGCTTGCCTGTCTCACAGACAGATCCACACTCACCAGACTAGGGTGGGAACCCAGCCCTGACCTCTCTCCTAGCACCGTGAACAGAACCCCTTCTCTTCCTTTGGGAGCTGTGTGTGACAGGCGGTTCCCTTGCTCATCATAGGCAGCAGTTAGGATCCGTTTTCTTTCAGACGGCACGAGCCAAGGGACGCAGCTCCAGGATAAGGAGACACTCAGGAAAGTGGCTCTGTCCTGAGCCCCACAAGGGCCCAGCCCTGCTGACAGTTTAATCTTGGCCCAGCAAAACTGACCTCAGACATCTGGTCTCCAGAACTGAGAGCGGGTAAGCAAATGTGAGTGCTTCTCAACCACCATGCGTGGGGTTGTGGGTTGCAGCAGCCACCGGAAACCAGCCCAGCATGATCACTAATCCTTCCTTCCTTTCTTTCCTGTTTTTCTTTCCTCTTTCCTTTATTGTAGTACTGAGGATTGAGCCCAGGGCTTCACACTGAACTACAAGTCCAGCCCATTTTTAGCTGTGATTTTGAGGCAGGGTCTTGCCCAAGCTGGATCTGAACGTTCTATACTCCTGCCTCAGCCTCCCAGAGTGCTTGAGTGACAGGCATGCACCAACATGCATAGCGTTTCTACTCCTTCATAGCCTCTTAAAAGTCCAACCTCGAGCATGAATGTTGTGAGGTTTGTAAATATCCAGTTAAGAAACACTTGGGACAGAATGTTGCTTTGATCATTTACGTGCTCACTCCATGTGGGAGACACGCACACAAACTCCATGAGTAAGACACACATGCTAACTCCACATTTGAGACATACGCCGGGTCCGCGTGAGACACACTCATCAGCTCCACGTGGGAGACACTGCAGTGGCTCCTTTCCACACCCACCACCAAGTCTGTGCTCACTAACAGGTCAAGTCTCTTTTTTGCTACTCACACAGCCATTTGCATACCTAGCAGAACGGATACTTCAAGACAATGATCAACTAGCCATCAGAATAAAACACGTGCTATACGGACACAGCCACATGTATTTCTCTGATTTCCTCAATTTCTTCCGGCTTTGCCTAAATTCATCTCACGGCAGAAAACCAGCATAGAGTCAGCCAGGATATGTAGCATCCATCTGATCTGCTTGAGTTCTTGGAAGATGTCCTGGCCAGGCAGGGAAAGGCGAGGCTGTGGGAGCAATTTATCTAGACCAGACAGAAAAACTTAGTACACATCATTAACTTTATATGCTCCGAGTGATCAATTTTCAAAGTCAGTAAGCCTGGCAAAGGAGAGATAGAAAGACATTTGTATGGATGTAAAATTTTCTTTTAGAGCAAAGACGTCCTGGGCAAAGTAAACAACTTCAACAGAAATAAAAAGGAGGCACTCGATTTCCCAGGAAGCAATCTTGAAAGGCCTTCTGGGGCCTGACAATCAAAAGACCTTCCCCAAAACAGAACTCAGCATACAACAGAGCCCACAGCATCGCTGTGAATGAACATGATGGCGCCCTGGAGGAGACCGAGGCGTAAGGCTGACCGGGACCCCAAGCCTCGCCCTCAATTGCCAGGGTTCTATCTCTGCTGCTTTATGTGCTTGGTAAGTTTTCACTGAACTGTTGCCGGGTATTCTTTTGGAGTAGACTTTATCTTTTACGAATCTGCCGTGATTGGCAGCTGTGCTGCACAGCGGGCTATGGTTCTGTGGAGACACATCATCACACCGGTCCACAGTGCGCCTGAACCTGCGCTGTCATTTGGTTTCGCCCCTGAAGCTCTCACTACTGGCCGCAGTTGTGTACGTCCACTCTAGGTCTTCCCGCCTTCTGCTCCCCACCCCCTGGCAAGCTCTCCGAGGGCACTGGCCTCTGTCGTCTTTCTCCGGCCATGTTTCCAGCTCTTTCTGGGCTCACGGTCGGCAGCCTACGGTGTGACCCTGTGAATGCAAGAGCAGGGGAGGGATGAGCCAAGGTCTCAGGGCCGGCTTCAGTCAGCTAAGGGACTTGCTCATCAACGCCAATATCCGCATTTTATTATCTTAAGGCATGAGACACTCCCAAGGCCCGTGGTATTGTGCAGCAGGCATACTTGGAAATCAAATGAAAATAGATAATTCTTCTTCCACTCAAAATAAGGAACTCTGAGGCCACGCCCAACAGGTTAGTACTCAGCTGACCATCTCGAATGTGTAATTGGTTGTTCACACAAGTGCATTTTAAACCATTTGAAAACTATATCTTAAGTAACTCGACAATTTATTGAACTCAATAATTTAATTCTTTTAAATAAAATTTTATTGGATCCCAGAATCTAACTTGATATAGTTAGAAATGACCAAAAAAAGAAATTTAGAGAAGTCCAAGAATTTCATGTAATCCCAGGCTTACGGTGAAATTTATTTAAAAATAAAGATGAAGAAATGTCTGACAAAGGAAATTCTTAAAAATAAGACAGCAAGCAATCATGTATGTTGACAATACCAAAAGGGAAAGCTAGAAAACTAATAAAAGTGAGACGATTGATTTGGATTAAACTGTAGAAAATGAGGCTGGTGGCAAAGGGCCGTGGTTAGAGCGCTTGCCTAGGAAGTACACATACTCCCTCAGAACCACATACGAGCCGGGTGTGGTGGCACACACCTGTCATCCTGGCACCCAAGAGGCTGAGGTATGAGGACTGCTGTGACTTCGAGGCCAGCTCAGGATACAGAATGAGCTGAGGATCATCCTGGACTACAGAGTGAGACTCTGTCAAGAAAGAAAGCGGGACAGGCTGAAGTGTTCTCTTCCCAATCCTTCCCTTCTCCCGATACAAGTAAGTACTCACCCAAGTGGCAACCTCCCTCTAAAGTTCCAATGACTACATTACTCAACGCCTACATCTAAACAACAGAACAAATCCGCAAGACTGCCGAGCAGAAAGCAGATGAGCCAGGATGAGCGCTCGGGGATACTTTCTTCGCTTTTGAAGCAAGAGGAACCAAATAAAAAAGTCAAGACACGATCGCACCCCTAAAATCTCATGGTGGATTCGCACACGTGAGCAAGTGCACCGCGCTAAGGACGCCACGCCGCTGCACGGTGCGGGCTTTACGCTTTATGACCTGATGCAACTCCACGGTAGACATAACGGAAATAACTGACAATATGATAATATTTTATACAATACTTCACTGCAAATTTAAATTGTCCAATATGTTGTGACAAAACATAAAAATGTTAAGTAGAAATAATACACAAAGCAGAATAGATTTATGAGAAAATACAGAAAAATATATCCAGACAAGACACTACACACGTTATATACATATATATATATATATATATATATATATATATATATATATATATATCTTATGTCTTCACTGCTTCATAAATCACATACGCATGCATGCACATAGACACACACTCCAAAAATGATGGAAAGACAAATATCATGATCTCTCTACCTGCTATGCTCTAATTAGGAATTATGGACCTTGGAAAAAATCTAAACTTCTTCTGAATTTTTGCAGTTTTTGGAATGTATGTGCACATTTATAAAATGGGAATAAATAATACAGCATTTCTAATATATATATATATATATATATATATATATATATATATATATATGTAACAGTGTTCTGGCATGTGAATGGTTTGTTGAAAAAACTTCATAGTTGAAAATGTCTGCAGAGATTATGACCAGTTCCCACCACCGTCTCCCCCACAGGAAGCTTGCGGTGGCCACAGCTTGAGGCGGGCTAACCTATTAGAATCCTATCCTGAAAATCTGGCAAAAATAATCTGGGAAAAAAGAAACCGTGAGAAGTATTCCTTCTTCCTCACCCAAAGCAAACACGCAAACAAGATGCAGCTTTCGCCCTGTCCTCACTGACGCGCAGAACAATGCAACCAGTAGGGAAGAGGAAGATGGGTGGGGACGCCCTGCACCAGCGCGTGGCCACAGAAATTGGCATTTGTTTCCTATTTATGTGCATATTCGGTGATCTCTAAGCATAAAAATAATTTTCTTATGTGCAATTACCTGAGGCATCAATCTCATTATAAGTCTGTTATTGCTGGGGTGCGTCACAGACATAGAAGTTAGAACAAAGCCAAGAAACACAAAAGACTGTTCTGGGGAAGGCCTGCCGTCCACTGTGGGAGGAGGAATGGTAGTGCCCGCGTGTACGCTCCACCAGCTCAGGCCAACCTCTCAGTGGAAGATACAATTGCACATTTTCAGGTCGTATATATGAAATGAAAACTGGAAAATGAGATGGAAAGATCTGCCCAGTTGTGCACAGTCAGATCCTCGTATGTTCTTTGTTCTGTTTGAATGTATACCTCAACTGTAAAAAAAAAAAATGAAGAATTTAATGTGGGGAAATATATCGAGTATATCACATGAACCTGTCATCCTTCCCCCTTCGGAAAACCATTTCAAACCCAGGGAACATAATCTCACTATGTATGCCTCCCTGTACTCTGTGGGGCTATTATCAAATTTATTATTACTAATTTTATTTTACCCTCCCTAATTTTCAGGAGAATTCTACTCATTGTATTGTAGTTATTTGGGGGAACACATTATTCTGAACTGCTACATATCTACGTGTTTAGATGCTGAGTATCTTTAGATAATTGGATGATTATCTAATCACATAAAATTGAAAATCTCACAACTCATCGCTTATAATTTTTAACCTCAAGTGAATTACCTATCTCTATACTTCCTAAAATGCTTTTCTTGACTGCAATTATTAATTTAAACATCAGTTCTAAAATTTCAATGCTTTGAATGTCTCTATATTATTAAAGCCCTTTGACCTATAATTAGGTAACTAAAAATTACAGGATACCTAATATTTTTTAAAATTTTATCACATCATTTCTTCTGATAATATTTAGTTTGTATGATTTCATTCCACCAGAGTTCGACTTCCCTTTTGATCAAATAAAAGGCATCCTGACCACCGTGGCAAGCCAAGAATACTTGGAACAGGAGGAATGTCCTCTCTGCCACTGGTCGTTGGCTTCTCATGGGTGACATACACGCAGGAGTTACCCAGTGGCCATCCAAAGTGCTTTAGACAAAGGCAGAGAAGGAAGTGCTGTCCCTGGCCTGGGCGATGGAGTCATTTGTCTTCTTCCCATCTCCCCGCCAACCCCCAAGTCTGGTTCCTAGTTGCACTGGAAGGGCCAGGAGGCTAAGGGTGACGTCCCCAGGGCATTTCTCTGCTGACTCCACGTGGGAGTGGGCAGAGGTCACAGCCGGGGCTCTGCTAACTCCGGTGGAACCCTCCGTAGGCTGGGCCAACACAGCGTGTCCCTGTAGACCCTGGGGAACGTGGGAAGTCCCTTCTCCTGCACCTCCATCCTAACGGCTTCGCTCACATAATGGATCTTAGTGGCTTTGGTTATGTTTACAATTGTTTTAGAAATTATTTCATGGGTGTCTGAGGTGATGCACTTTCCCAACTACCCTGGCTCCTTCTGAGGAGGCCTCAGCAATGGCTTTGTCTCTTCCTACCTCAAGTTCACCTGTGGCCATCTGCCTGCTGGGCGTCCCTCACTCATTGAAGCCCATCCTTCCGTGTTGATTTAAATTTCGAGAGACAACCCGGGCCAGCAGAAATAGCCCAGAGCTGGATGTCAAAGAAGGCAGGTCATCCTCTTAGTTGCTAATTATAAGATGCTAAGCTAATGACTTAACCTTTCCAGAGCTCATTTTCTTAGTTACTTCCCCACAGTCATTAGCACTGACATCATCGTGTGTCTGGTACAGCTATGTAGCTGCCTGATTTACGGGACTTAACTCCACATCGGAGACATCACCAACCTCCCCACTTTTTCTCCTGCTTCCCACGTCCCGCCGAAGCTAAGCAGCGGCGGAGAGGCCAGCGGAGGGCGTCGTTCTCCACTTGGACCTCTGACTTATTCCTGCTTCTTTTCTTTACAAGGCTTTCAGTGGTCCTTGTGCAGGACGTTTATTGAAATGTCACAGGGTGCCACTCACTCTTAGAAACGCTTCGTAGGAATTTTCCTCACGTAACTCCTACAGAGTAGGAACAGCATTCTGCAGAGCTCAAATAACTCACGTAGCTCGCGTGGAACCCTCTTTACGCGGGCCGACACAGCAGGACCCCGCAGGCCTCCTTCAGTGGGGGCAGGAGAGCAGACCCTGGCAACGTGGGACGTCCCTTCTCCTGCACCTCCATCCTAATGGCTTCGCTTACACAATGGATCCTAACGGCTGCTGGTTATGTTCACAGCTTTTTTTTTTTTTTTAAAGAAATGATTACATAGGTGTCTGAGGTGATGCACTTTTCCAACTACCCTGGCTCCTTCCGAGGAGGCCTTAGCAATAGCTTTGTATGTTCTAGTGGACAGCTAGAAAAAGCCAGGGCCCCCTGGGTCTTGGCATGGCAAGTGGACAGCTAGGAAGGGACCCCGGGCACTCTGGATCTTGGCGGCGATGTTAAAGACTTTCACTTATTTTTAGAGCAGTAAAAGTGTCCGTGTCCTTTAGACGGAGTGATCCCATGTTTCTCTGTCAGGAATGAAAACTGATTAGAGAGGCCAAAAGTGGAGATCAGGAGATCAAAAAACAAAACAAAACAAAACAAAACAAAAAAACAAACAACAAAAAAACCGGTGCCCACACGCAGCTAATCCATGGAATTTTCTCTAGTCTGTTTCAGTCAAGTATAAAGTAGTATATAATCCCATGGGTACAGTTTGAAATGATGTATTCAATTTACTCAACTGAAAGACCAAATCAAATTACAGTCTGGGGTTTCAAATCCAAATGAACACTGAGTTTTATTAACAGCAAGCCTGCCAAACTGATTAGGAGAGCTACCTGAAATCGGCTCTAAATAGTGAAAATACTGTATTTATTTTAATTCCTTGCATCTAATTCAACTTGGTAGCATGAACACCTCCCAGCAGTCCCTCCCTCACCAGCTCTTTAGGGATATCCAGAAGTAGCCACATGTGATAATAACACAAACATGTATTAGGAGTCAGGAGGTTCTGCCAAAAATTCTTTTTTCCAAACTATTTCCTAACTCTCTGAGGATGAAAAATGAGTTTTGAGTATTTAACTGAATTCTGACTTTCCTAAACGTCAGACACGCTGTTGCGCACCCAGCAGCACTAAGCTCTACCACACCGTCACAACGCGCTCGGCGCCTGCTGGCCAGCCCAGCTGGTCCTAACTCCCGCAGAACCGTACGACATCACCTGTGCTGGCCTGTGTCCGCCACCACCCCCTCCGGACCAGAGAACCTCGGAGTGGCTCAGAATCTATGGCGGGTGTTTTGAAAGGAACACTCTTGAGTCACGCTGCACCAGAAAGTGCTGTAGCAAGTTCAGACTCAGCTCCTTACCGTGGTCCTTGTTAAATCCCGTGACACAGCTGCTAGCAGGATACTCACGTGACACTTAAAACATGAAGAGAACAGATCAAGCAGAGGAACCCGCCATCGGGAACCATGACTGCAGGTGTCCTGATTCTATTCAACAGTAACACGAAACAGTAAAAACTTCTTTTTTGTTATGATAAACTGACAAGCTTAATAATAAGACTGTACTCAGTGTTTACCATTTTTACCCTTTTGACTTTATAAACTCTAACCATGCTATTAATAAATGGTGCGTGTTTATCAGATATGATGAGGGAATTTGATCTGTGACTTTAGACGTGTTCCTGATTTCCCGTCTACTGAGATGCTATGTAGTTTGTCAAGGTCTTGACAAAAATATTACTCTAACACGGTTAAGGGTAAGTGAAGCCTTCCTGCCTTAACATTTCCTTACTGTTAAAATTACCGGCCAATTAAGAACAGAGGGCAGAGAGGAGTGAATCCTGCGGCCGTCCACACAGTGCCGTTATTATCAGCAGCACCCCTCTCCTGTCTCGTCTGCTGCAGCCTGTAACCTTCCTTAACATCTTGTGCCTCTGGAGAGCCTCTCAGGACTTCACCCTCAGCTGATCACACTTCCCAAACCCAGTGCCCACGTGGACACCAAAGCCTCTTTCTCAGCCAGTGGCCTGTTCCCATTTGCGCTCCTGCTCCGCACCCGCGTGGCTACCCACTGGCGTGACCGCGTACCCACTGGGGTCCTTTCCCAGTGGAGCCTGAGCTCACGCGGTCAGGTGCTACAAATTCATTCGCTGAGAGGCAATGGATGCTTTTGGTGTCGACTGTTTTCCAGACTCTGGGGACCATATGATGAGAGAAATATTCTTTCCAAGCCACAGGATGTCGTGTGGGCTTGGCAGGGATGGAACACTCATGAAATATGCCGTCCTATAGGCAAAATCCAAGTTGGCAATTAATGCCAACAAATTTAATTCATAAAGTGATAAATTAATGTGGCCTATACTTGTACTATTTCACTGATTTTATTCAGATTATTGTGTCACTGGATTTTGCATATTAAAGTCCCTCCTCAGACATGCCAAGGTCAGGGGTCTCATCAGCCAGAACACACAACTCCTACTGCACCTGGCACATTGTACACAGACACATAGGTATTTCACAGATGAGATCTGAAGAAGCTTTTTTCAAAATTAAAAATCATTAAAACAAAGCATAAGTTCAATAACTCCAAACAGAATATTAACCATAATAACATTTTTAAAAGTTAGAAGGGAATGGAATTTATATTACAATAAATGGCTAATTACATAATGAATTTTCTAAAATCAATACTAGCATACAAAAATAGAAAGAACAGCACACAAACAGATAACAGGACAAATTGCTCTTCAAGATTCGTAGGAACTAGGTACTATTTCATTTATTATTAGGGAAGGGAAAGTAACACTGTATGGACTTTTTTTATTAATGGTGTTATAAAGGTGCAACACTTTTTTCCGGTAACTGCTATTATATGAGTGTGTACCCACATGCTGGAAACTGGACCCTCACAGTGACAGCCCTGGGGCGGGCCCCTGGGGCCAAAGCAGGCATCCCTGGAGTGGGCTGGTCATCACAGAAGTGGCCCCTGGCCTTAATGGGGGCCCTTGTGCCCCTCCATAAGGCAGCCCAGCTCAAAGGCCCTGCCACATGGGGATTCCGTGGTGTGGAATTCCCCCGCCTGCAGAAGTGTTAGAAATACACACCCTTTCCTCACCAGGTCCTGGTCCTGGTCTTCGGCACTCCGTGACAGCGGCAGCTCGAAATGGAACCACAAGAGACTTTGCTGACACAAATGTGGGAAACGGAAACTCAAACTAACGCAGAGTCCTACAAATCGAACGGGAAAATTAAGCTCTACGGAAGTAAAAATTTCCAGCTACTGAAAACGGAATGCACCTTTTTGGATTTTATCCCACAGAAACATGTAGACCTACATGTGCAATCCTTCACTACAATGTTATTTGTACTCTGAAACTATGTGAAAATGTCTAGCAAAATGTCTAAGAACTGGTGTGTAGCTAAATTATATTGTATCTATGCAGTAGAATGGTGGCACCAGTGAAATGACAAGGTTATATACACATTTTGAAAAATCAAATAATACACTGCTAATAAAATAGTGAGGTATTTGATAATACCTCTTCTGACTGTAAAACCAGCACTTATTTGCCTTTTCTGGGCTAACCCACACTGTGTGTCGTCCATTGGCTTTTGCAAATCAGTTTAGAACTTGCGTACTACTCTGCAAGGCCCATTTTACAGGTAGGAAAGTCAATCAGTGCCATAGCTGAAGGTACCTTTCCACACAGAATCTCCTCCAGATTTGGGTTTATAAAGGGTAACGATGTCCAAATGTAAGGTCTGAAAACAGCATCTCCCAGGATCCTTCACACCAAGTGACTAACACACAGTTTTCAGGTACCACAGCAGTAGAGGGTGTGAGGAGCTGTATCCGCCCGCCCCGTGGCTGTACCGCACCGCTGGGGAGCAGAGCGCGAAGTGTGTGTTCCCTAAGTGTATGCGTGGTGCTTTGACCACAGGCAGCAACTCTGCCTTCCACCATCTCCACACAGTTTCTCTCTGGAAGAAGATGCTAAGCCTTGTGAACGGGGAAACGCTGGAGCCGACGGCAGCGAATCCATCGTTGGGGTTTGGCGTGGGGACCGAGATCAGGGGAAGTAGCAGGGTCTAGCTCTGGCACCCAACTGTGGCCTACGCGAGTTTTCTAAATCACTCCTGAGAGTGAGTATCACACAGCAAGTCTGGAACTGTTGGAAACACATTTTTTTATAATATAAGTGAGAGTTAGCTTTACCTTTCAATTTTTTTCAAGTTTCCCAACTATGCATACATGTGTGCACACACTTGAGTCAGATTTTAGATACCAACAACCACTGGTGGATATTGAGTTCAACATATAGGAAAAATTAGGATGACCCTGGGTGCTCAGGGAACCACCTAGTGCCTGTGGCCAGAAGTGCGGATGGCGGGGGCTGGCCAGAGTGGCGGGCCAGCAGCAGGAAGGGTGGGTGAGTCTGTGTGGGATGACAAAGAGCCTCCACAGAGCAGGGTCCTCAGAGGACCCTGGTGTGGAAGGTGGCTGCCGTGGGAGGCCATTCCGGACACTGGGCCACATCTGAGCGCCGCTAAGGGGCTCTTCAGGGTTTGCTCTGCCCGAGGTGCCATGTCCTTTGCATACGTCCCCTCGTTCTCGCCATCTCAGGATGCACTGAGCTCTCGCTCATGAACTCTCTGCAGAAATGCTCACTCAGCTCCTCAGATAAGGACATAAGCCATGAACAACCACCAACGCACACTCCTGGTGCAGACATGGCTCCGATCATACCCAACAATTAGTGCCAGTCAGTTAGCTGCTGTGCGCTCATCACCACTGTGGGCCTCCACGGATTCGCAGTGTCTTTGGCTGTAAGTGGGCTGTCAGGTGCCCAGACTCCTCCACAGAAGCTCTCTCTCTCTCTCTCTCTCTCTCTCTATATATATATATATATATATATATATGTATGTATGTATTTATGTATATATATATATATACACATAAATATATTTATTATTTATGTATATATACATTTATATATATATATATATATATAGAGAGAGAGAGAGAGAGAGAGAGAGAGTGTGTGTGTGTGTGGGTGTGTGTGCGCGCGCGCTATTGGGGATTGAACTCAGAGCCTTGAGGCGGACCTACACCCCCAGCTCATTGTTGATGTTTGAAAGAAGGTCTCATTTAGTTGCTAAGTTGTTCAGGCTGGGCTGGAACTTACGATCCACCTGCCTCAAAATCCCAGAGTGCTGGGGTGACAGGCCTGCGCCCCTGGGAGTAGCTGGGTCCCTCACCCGGTGGGACGAGGCCTCCTCTCTCCTCTGACCCTGGCGGGGGCACTGTCCAGGGAAGGACTCAGTTACTGCTGCTTGGTGGGTCTGGATGCATTCTGTCTTGTTTTCTTAGAGCTTCTTTCCAAAGTTCTAACCTTTGACAAGTTATGTTACAGGCCAAAATTTATATTTCAAATTGGCGGTAAAATAAGTAAATAAGCCAAAATCATTCTGAAAAAGTACAAGTACATGCATTCTCTAGAGGCTAAGAGTCTGCACTTTTTAAGCATTACTTATGAAATATATTATTACGGTTCAAAAGCTATATGTTAGAAATTAGTTTCAAGCCTATCTGTTGAACATTAAAAAATACTATGGTAGTTGTGCCCACTTCTGCTCAATAAATAAGGAGTATCTGGTCCCAGTGGTGCCCACATTCTCTGTCCACATCAACTCGACCTGCTTTGTTTTTATTTTTATGAGAACAATGGTCAGATTTTTTAACATGATTTTCCAGTGGAAAAGAGAGCATATTTATCATTGCTCCAGTTAGAACTGTACAATTTCTGTAGGATGAAAGTACAAAATAAATAATATTGCTCCAGGCTGGGCAGGGTTTGAGGGTCTCCCAAAAATCCACCTGCTGAACGGCTGGGCCCAGGGTGGGGGTGATGCCAAGATGGTGGACCCGTTAGAGGCAGGAAGCAGCAGAAGGAAGGAAACCGGATCCTGGGGCTCCTACCCCTGACCGGGTTCGGGATGGAGGACGGGTGGCGAGGAGGGAGCCTGTCGCCTGCCCTGCGGGTACCACTTAGCATTTGCATGTGGCCCTGCCCAAGGGCACCGTATGCTGTGAGGCCTTCCGCGGAGCTCAGCGGCTGCCAGGAGTCGGGTCTTCAGCCTTCAGAACTGTGAGGCACATAAACAAACCTCTTTTCTTGGCGACATTCCTCACCACCAGTATCTTATCATGGCAACAAAAGGTAGGCTAAACCAGGTCCTGCACTAATTTCTGGTGAATGTTTAGTGCTACAACCACAAACCAGTCTTTATGAATGAGAATCTTTTATGTTATAAAGCTGACATTGAAATCACTTCCAAAACTCTTAGCCTTTCCTACTGCCTCTCAGTCCTACGTGAATTATTTACTCACTGCTAACACCAGCTGTTTTCCTGTTTCAGCACTTAGGCAAGGCCTGCTGCTCTAAAATGTGTGTGTGCTTTGATTTCATACGCATGGCTTCTTTTGATGATTTACTAGGCATTCTAAAAGAAATGTGCAAGACATTTTTCTTCTAATACATCAATATTTCCTATAAAATCAAGGCCAGAAATCTGTTTGAAAATATGGAGAATTTCTTTTAAAAACATTCAAAATCATCAGTTGGTTAACATAAAACGTTTTGAAAACCTAACATAAGGGATCCAGAGTATTTCATGAGCAGCAGTAGTCATCTAAGTCCATTCTTGCACATTGACGTGGGGAACAAAACACGTATACACACGATTATTACTCCACACTCTACAGTAGGGTGGGTAAATATTATTTAAACTTAGTAAATCAACAGAAGCACAGTAAGAACAATAAGGTTTAGCACTGGGCAAGTCAAAGAGGAAAACGACCCACTGAGAACCGGGGCATCTGAGAAGCACCCACAGGAGATGGGGCTGGGTCGGGCACCCACAGGAGGGAATCCTCTGCCGGAAGAACTCAGTTATGCACACAGAGGAACAGGCCAGAGCCCCCCACCCCCCACAGCCACTAACGCATCGTGCTAGATTTCCTTGCTGCGGTCACGAATTACCTCACGCATCATGGCTGCGGATGTTCGCCTCTGACCCCAAAAGCAATTGACACAATGCAAAGCAGAAAAACGGGGTCACATCCCACTCCTCTGTACAACGAAGGAAACACCAGAGTGACAGGAAAACCTATAGGCTATGAGAAACTACGTGCTGGTCCATTATCCGACCAAAGATTAGCATTATAGGACATTGAATGAAATCAAAGAACTTAATGAAAACCAGCAATGCAATTATAACGTGGGCCAATCATCAGAGTAGATGCTTCTCAAGAGAAGGAATATGGCAGATGTGTTTCGAAAACACCTATTACCATTAATCACCAAGGGAACCCAAATTAAAGCTATGATGAGATACCATTTCATCCCAATTAAAAAGGCCGTAACATATAATAAACAAACACCCCCCCTCCAACAACAACAAAAAAGACGAATGCGGGCAAGGTCGAAGAAAAAGGAAAGTTTCACACGCTGTTGGCGGGGATGTAAATTAGCACCACCATTGCAGAGAACACAGAGGTTTCTCAAAGAGCTAAAAACACACTTCCCACTGGGAGTCAGCTCTCTTGCTTCTGTTGTATACACAGCAAACGAAATTAGCATAGCAGAGTAGAACTTGCACACACAAGATTATTGTGACAATATTCACAACAGCTAAGGAATCCACCTAGGGTCAACCAATAAATGAATGGAAAAAGAAAATGTGGCAGGTGTACATCTATATATACACACATGGTTAGATAGCTGTGACTGCTGGAGAGATTACGTCAACTTGTGGTAATCAGGAATCATGCCTGGATTAGGTTTTGGGGACCACGCCTAGAACAGGCAATCGGGAACCAGTCCGGATTAGTGTGTGAGTGATTTATGGGCCAGAGGATGAGGAAACAGCACCCGCCTGGATATGGGAGGCCAACTGGGAACTAGAACTATATACAAGGAAAGAAGATGGAAGATCGTCACAGCTTCTTCCTCTGGGAAAGCTCTCGCCTTCACAATTGTCTTCGGATGCTGCACGCGGCAAATCTTCACCACAGATTTGTTCCAGTCTCGACTTGGCCTGTCTGTCTGTCACTGACGTTCAGTCACTGACCTTCGGTCTCAGGTCTTTGCCGCTGTTCTCTGAATAGCCGAGATCCACAGCAGATTCCCACCGGCTGTCCTGCCGTTCCGGACGAGTGTTCTACTTGGCGACTGAGCGGCCATCGGACACTCCAGCTCTCACCTGTGCAGGCCACCATCTTGGACTATCACTGTCCTTGGATTTGTAAGCCTTCCAAATAGATCTCTTTTTGCTATACTTTCTGTAAATTCTGCCTTTTGAAAGAACCCAAACTAATACAATAGCCACCATGAAGAATAAGGTTGTATCACTTGCAGTTAAATTAAAAGAACTATAGGATATTATCTTAAGTAAAGGCAGACACAGAAAGATAACAGCTGCATGCTGTGTCTCCTGAGGTGACTCTGGGAAAAGTCGACATGAAGATGGAGGAGTGAACGCCAGAATTTGGGAAGGGGCCGAGCGTGGGGAGGGTAACGGGAAGATGGGGGTCGTTCTTGCAAGGTGCATGCATGTGTGGAAATATTACAATGAATCTATCAATCTATAAAATGAATATAAGTAGACAATTTAAAAACCTACTTAAAGATGCTTAAAGACAAGAAAGAGAATGATCAATTGAATGATAACTTTAGAAATAGCAGAACTGAAATAATTTGGCAAAACTACATAAATACCACAAATATAACCAATCAGAGATTATAAAACACACAATTACAAGCAACCCAGTTGGGAATCAAGTGACTTCAAACCAAACAGCACGCCACTTAGCACATTATTCCAAAAGCCCCAAAACCCTCAGCTTCCCAACATACATGATTTCTCAAGTAAATTCAGGGCAATGAATTATACTTCATGATTAAACATTAGCTCAGCTCCTATATTCTACAACAGACTTAAGAAGTTGAATTGAAAAGATCAGAAAGCTGGTAAATTTATGTTTTATTGAATCACACCCACAGGATAAACAAAATAAGCTCCACAAAAGCCACAGGAACCTGTCCTCCCTTCTGTTTCAGTCCTGAAGACGTTTCTCTTTATTTTATCAACCCTAACAACTTTTCTCCATAATAAAGAGGAGACTATTTACCTCTCCCGCAGGATCCCCATTATCACTGGTGTGCCGAGGACAGGGGAGCCCAGAAACGCCTTCTGTGGAGATGAGTTCCTCAGCTGTCCAAAGACTCAGGCGATGTGCATACAGCTGTTTCAAGGTGGCAAATGATATGAGTAAATTTCAGCCCCAGTTCCCTGTCAGCCCAGGTTTCAGGCATTCTTTGCTTGATAAACAGAGCACACGGACAGGTCTTCATGTTTTAAGCAACAAAACGTGTTTGGCTTGAATATAAGAAATGTAACTCATATAACGTCTTCCCCCACCGTAATTTAATCAGTTCTCCACTAGCAATAACAGACTTTCTACCAAGTTTTTGGTGAAGCTACTTTTGGAAGTAGGAGATATATATATATATATATATATATATATATATATATATATATATATATGCATTGATGAATTCTAAGGTTCAAAGAAAACAGAACGAAGAAGCAGTGACTGGCCTGCCGGAAAAGTCCTGATGCCTTCTTGCAACAGATGGTGCCAGCCCTTTCATTTTTGGAAGAACTAGTGTCATTTGCATCTATGTAAGTACTAGGTCACCTGATGGATGACAGTTCTGGCTTCATTCTAAAAATACTGAGCAATTTTTTTTGAGTTTTGGAGATTTTATAAGTTGAAGATGGAAGACAACCAAACTGTGCATTTTTTTGCCATATATAACTGTTTTGCCTCCATACAGAAAAGAACACGTGAAGCTTGTGAAAAGCTGCATGCACTTGACGGTGGCAATGCTTTGTAAGAACACCAGTGCCAGTGATGGCTCATGAAATTGTGTGCTGGTCAACTTGAAATCAATGACACTCCTGAGTCAGGGAGGGATGCTGAGGTTGATGATGATAAAACAAAGCATTGGTTGAGTCAGACTCAGGTTACATGGCACAAGAGATTGCAGAAGCACTGAGCTTCCGTTACTCAAGTGTTCATGACCCCCTGGAGAAGCTGGGGTATGCGAGCAGCCTTGGCATTTAAGTTCCTCATGAACTCAGAGAAGTTGGTTTGACAGAGCAGACAAACATCTTCAATATTTTCCCTAAACATGAGAAAATGGCCCTTTTCTGAACTGAGTGATAACTGGTGGTAGGAACTGGATATCTTACAACAATGTGCTGCCCAAAAGATTTTGGTCCCAATGTGATGACTCACCTTAAACACCCTTGAAAGCAGGCACTCATCAGAGGAAGGTGACACCCTCAGTGTGGAGCGATTCTGTGAGCGGCAGGTGTTTTGAGCTCCTATCAAAGAACCAAACCGCCAATCTGAACGTGTGCTCTCGGCAATTGGAGAGTTTGAGGAATCCATCACTCAGAAACATCTAGAGCTCGTTAATCCTCAAGGAGTCGTGTGGCATCAGGAAAACACAAGACCATAAACCAGCCGGATCGCTCGTCAGGACGGCTGGCGCTTGGCTGAGCTGTGTTGCCACGCCCACCACACTGGACTGACTTTACGCTGTCAGACTTCCACTTGTTTTGCTCTCTTCCAAACCCTTTGTGTGGTATAATGCTCGGTTCAGATGAGGCTATACATCAGCACCTTGTTCAGGTTTTTTGCTGATAAAGACGGGTCTTTCTAGGAATGAGGAATTATCAAGCTCAGTGAGCGATGGCAAAAGGTTATGAAACGAAACGGTCAATATACCATTGATTGATCTCTGCTCTTTATATAAATAAATGACCTTTGAAAAACACACAAAATTCATCATGACATTTCTGACAGCCCAGTACAAAGTCAACCTGGGGAGTCACTTCCACATTCTTCCTTCCCTAGTCGTGCTAACACATTGGTTTTGAGGACACAATTTGAATTCTTCAAAGAGTGATTTTGTTATGAATATATTCATTGTAGGGGCTTCTAGAGAACACATAATTAAGATCTTCCAGTTATGAGTATTAAGAAAACATAAATTGACAGTTTCTTAACTTTGAGAGTAATAGTCCCTGATCATACCGTACTTCTGGTAGTGATAATATTTTCTAAGCATAAATGATATTACATGGGAAAACAAAACACTGTGTCTGCAATTGGAATCAAGTCTCGGAAAATGATGACGAATGTCTTTCTAAGTAGAGCACTGGGAGAAGGGAAGAGAACTTCTTTGGCTTAAGAAAATATCTTAGAAAATTACAGAAACATCTCAATCCAGAAAAGGAATACAAAAATAGGTGGCTCAAAGTGTTCGTGTCAACTGAATCTCACCAATGATCTTCAAGGAACAGAGGTAAATAGAACAGCAGAAATTATGTAAATCAAGGTCAAAAGGTACCAGCTCGAATAAATTGAACAATATGAGGGCATGTTACATGTTAATGAAAATCACTCCAATCAGTGTCTGCAGCAACGATGCACCAGTTAGTTGCCTACAGTGATGTGCTTGCTGGGCGTCTGGCTTCGTCTTTATTGAGGCTGAATAGAAGCTCACTAGATTCATCATTCTAGATGAGTTTTTGGCCAATCTATTTGCGTCTATACAAATCCAGGAAAAGTCAAAGAGCAGCATTTGTCTACGTTTCAGGAGACAGTTTTAAGTCAGGATGGAGTTAGGATGAGTGGATGGAAACTGTCCTCTTAGAGGGCGCAGCAGGTGCAGATGAAGCTGGGAAGAGGACCACCGAGCCCTGACCCGAGGGCACCCATGGCTCCTGCCTTCCTGGATAAATGGAGTCCAACCTGGGCGGTGTCCTCCTCCGTGAGTGGTCACGTTGAGTCTCA
The DNA here is from genome assembly GCA_004027205.1 of Ctenodactylus gundi. Lineage (NCBI taxonomy): Eukaryota > Metazoa > Chordata > Mammalia > Rodentia > Ctenodactylidae > Ctenodactylus > Ctenodactylus gundi. Next base: position 86,943 of record PVKB01002838.1, on the reverse strand, counting down.
ACACAATGGCTTCAAAACACCAGGCAGACCACATGACTCGTGCCCAACCCCGTGCCATCCTGGTGGTCCCATGCCGAACGTTTCCTTATCTCTCTGAATGTTATCAGCTGGTGTTCTTTATGGGAATGTACTATGGGAAGTATACGAATCTTGAGACAGTCCCTGGGCATCGCTAGATGCCCCAGGAGTGAAACCGACAGCAAGAGAGAACCTTGGGTGACTCCTGGCACCTATGAGATGCAGGCAAGCGAGAAGCAGAACAGACGCAAACCTGTCGGAGGGAAGCTTCGCGGGGTCCAGCCCAGGGCCTCGGTGTCCAAACAGGAACGAAGGAAGTTATCTGAGGGCCTGGATATAAACAAGGACATAGGTCGGGCATCATCAGAGCAGGGCCCCGAGCTCGCGCTGGCGGCTGAGCGGTTGGAGACCGAGCACAGTTGCTTCTCGCCCCCGAGGAGCCGCGCTGCTGCTGTATAATCCACAGAAGGGAACTATGCTGAGTTGCATTGTTCCGTGAAAAGTGTTCGGAAGTATATTTTTATACTTGCACAGACAGACCCATATTTGAAAATTCATCTCCATAAAAAAAAAAGGCTTTAAGATATTGCCAGGAGGATTTGCAGGATGGGGAGGGCAGATGTGGGGCAGCGTCAGCAGCCCTCAGGTAGGGCACCCCGTGACCAAAAGGAGGCCGGGGGTGACCGCCTCTGCCCTGCCCTCCTGCCCCCCATGGGCCGCCGGAAGCCGGCCCCACAGCCTCGAAGCAGGCTGGACTCTCACCATCTACCATAGCGGGAGGCGTGGCAAGCCACTCTGCAATGTCGGCTTCCCTCCCTCCTCTGGGCCTTTCCTGAGATCCCTTTCCAGATAAGCCATCTGGAATAAATCCTGCCCTAGGGTGGGCTTCTGGGAAAACACAACCCAAGATGTGGAGCTGTTTTATCACTATCGTGGGAGATGTTAAGAGCCATTTTAAAAAAATAACAGAATTTTAAAGATTAAATAAGAGAACAGAGAAACCCTACCACTTAGGAATTGGAGAACTTATTATTTTATTTTTGTCTTTATTCTCAAAGGTTGAAATATTTGCAGGTAGTAGCCGGTGAAATGACTAAATCGTACGGCACATGAGTGAGACCATTCTGACAACGAATAACGTTCCCGACCTCTGTATGAAGAAGCGTGTGCACTGAAATGACACGCACATTCCATCCAGACTTGGAAAAACGAAGTCCATACGAAAACAACAGGTGTGTCAACTCACCAGGAAGCAAACACACACATGGAAATACTGACCCGGTGAAAACATGCAGTCGCAAGGGCTTCCTTTAAAAGGGAATTTTCTTTTAAGCAATGAGACTTCTTGTAATACAAGGCTTGCACCAACCTATAGAAGCCACTTCAGTTCCTGCGACCCTTTCCACCGACAAGCGTTTTAGAAACAGGAAGCTGTTCCTTGCCTCCCCTCGCCCTCTTCTCTCGGTTTCTCTCTCTGTGTCCATCAAGAACAACATGCATTTGATGAAAACTGAATGGCCACCTTCGTAGATGGAAAGAAACACACACTGCAAGGAAACCTCGAGGCAGTGGAGTTGGCGAAACACCCCCTGAAGGAGAAGACACCTCATCAGTCAGCCCGGCCCAGCAGGCCGCAGCCTCCTCCTCCCTAAATCCAAGCGGTCTCACCTGCAGGGCAAGACGCTTTGCTCACAGACTTGTAGATCTATTTGCTGGAAGTATCAGTGACCTCCCTTATTTTGAAATCACCTTGGAATTTGTGCTGAAAAGATCATGCACTCATTTTCCAACTATTGGAAACGACCTCCCCACTTGATAGCTGACTAGCGGAAGTCGCTTCGCACTCAGTGTTTCCTTTTCCCGGGAACCGGAAACACTACCACTTGGCTGGCTGACACCTCGCCTCATGGGGCCATGTCCTCAGAAACCTCTGCACAGTCTGACAGACCAGCTGCCCGCTCCTCTGCTGCCTGCCTCTGGAAGCACCGAGGTGCAGGTGTCAGCGTGTCCTTGAACTCCCGGCGACTCCCTTGTCAAGGGCTTGTTTCCACCCTGGGTTTGCCTGGCCACGCACACAGGCCACGGAGCGCACCTCGCTCTGTAACAGGACCAGGCCCGCCCCCGCACCTGCATCCGCCTCCTGCCGCCCACCTGCTCCCATGCCTTCATTCCCAAAGCCCGTGCGCACTCTCGCCCACCGTGTGGATATCTACTCATTTACAGCGATTTGTCTACTTATGTTATTCCTTCTGGTTATTTATTTTCCTTGTACATCATTGAGAAAAGGCCAAGCGTGAAATTGGAGCTGCAAAGCAAGAACAAATTTATGGGTATGAAAGAGCGCCGAACCCTCAACAGGTGTGCATCCAGGCAGGCGGGAGGCACTGAATGAGTCACTGGACCTGTAGCATCGGTAAATAACACGTACAATGAGGGATGTCTGCTTTGCAACATTAGGTGTATGAAATGAGAGCAGAGAATAAAAGGCAACTTTAAAGTGTCATGTTGAGAGAATACTCATATAAACAAAGGTGGGCTTTTCATTAATAATTCTGTGGGTTGCAACACCGTGAATAAAAAATTTCAGGACTGGGAAGCCAAGATTACACTGTGTCATGTGTCAAATTCCACACAGGTCACACGAGTTAAGACACGGGGAAGAACAGAACAAAAGCAAGAAGTTTAATTAGACAGAACGACAGTCACGAAGACGTCAGCAACCTTAAGCCAATGCCACTTAATTACGCACCAGGAAAAACGCTTAATACACACCAAGGTATATTTAGACAACACGAAGGACGCGTCCTCATGTAAGACACCCTGCCTGCACGGCCCTTGCTATCAGCTCTGCTGCGAGTACAGTGTACTGGAGGGATTGCTCATTTACGGAGATCCATCGCAGTCATTATGAATAAATTTTTTTAAATGCCAGAAAGTGAATTACCGGCACAGTTTGCAAGGTAGCCATCAGTAATAAAAATGCCTGATCACATTTTAAGAAAAAGGTTGAAACACAAATTAGCCAGAATCTAAGAAAAGAACATGGTTTCGTGCGAGCACCGTGAGCTTTGGGCCGCCTTTCCTCCGTCTGTGAGCTAAGACAAGTGACTGCACTTCTCCAAACTGACGTCTCTTTACTTTCACTACGTTAACAATTGCACCTTGCTACCTAGGCGTGCCATGTGGACAAGAACCTGTGCCTTTGGGTCTTAGAACAAGCCTGCATAATTCACACCACGACACCGTGTGTGGTGCTCAGCCGCCATTAGTCGTATTACACTCATATCAGCAGCAAAACCTGAAGGCCACAGCCACTGGCATCTAGTTGACGGACGTGCCCACAACCGTGTTTAAAGGCGTTGTGCCGTCAGCCTGCGCCCCTGGCACAGGAACCACTCTCCTTCTAGGACTCTGCCTGCGCCCACCCTCCCCTCCTGTGTCTCCATGCAAAATAAGCTGCAGTGACTGTCACTAACCCTAAGTGCCAACAGCCTTTGGGGTGGAGCTGGCATGAGCCCCCACTCACACCCAACCTTCCTCAGAGCGTGCAGAGCACCAGCCCGTCATTTCGGCATGAGCCTGTGGTCTTCCCTCATAGTCCTAGACTTGGTTCAAAACCAAACGTGGAGTAATTGAAGTTTTGGACTGTTATTCACAAGGACAGGACACTGATGTCCTAGCTGTGTGGGATGCTGTGTGACAGTGTTAATGAAGACCTTCCACAGAGCACCTGCCTCACAGGTATGTTCTTGGAACGGAGATGTAAAGGTTCCTCATGGATGTTTGAAAAAAAATTGTATTTTCTGGTTATCAGCTACAAAAATATTTATGGTATATGCACATGACTTGCCAATCTTACCACTGATATTTTCTGCAGCCTTTGATATGGCATGGAAAGCACCTGGTTCCTCTGCCATGCACATAAAAGTGCTCAACAGGAGCTATGATTTTATATAATTTAATGTCCCTGTAATTGTGAATTTGTCGATTTCTCTTTTTATTCCTCTGAGTACTTGTTTTATATATTTTAAAGCTATTGAAAGATGCATAAAAATATATAATTTTTAGTGAACTCTTTTTCAAATTTTAAAAATTGCCTTTGCTTTATATAGGCTATTTATACTGAATGTTATTCTACCTGCTATTAAATATTTCCAAGTCTGGAAAGAAAGGTTCCACCAACAGTAACCCAAAGACTAGCACGATTACAGTATTTTTATCTACCGTTAACCGGCAGGATTATTTGCTCATATCTCCCACGAAATGTGACTGAATCAGTTCTTATGACCTTAGAGACACACAGCTACAGATTCATTTAGCCTAAAGAAAAAAAGGCAATAATTTGCATACGTGGGAAATCCAGTTTCTTAAGAGGAATGCCGATTGCGTAGGTAATGGGAACTGGAGGTCACACATTTTGAGCACTTGGGGGACCAAGGAGCTGTCCCACGGTTCTGTGAGGAACGGGGAGCGGACTGAAGCTATGATGTGCTCCAGGAAATGGTTGATTTTACTCAGATTTTCTAGCGACCATCAGAGATAGGGAAGTAGGGAAATGGCACAGATTTTAGAACTTCGATACTTCCCATGTGTTCTGTCTAAATACTTTAATGAACAAACGATGGTGGAAGTATTTTCTAGAACAGGAAAAAAGTTCGGTGCAATGACTGAGGAAGGCGGTCCTGCTCTTTCAGCTTGAAAACACACCTACTGGCCGCTTCCCCTGGCAGGGGCAGTGCGGCCTGTGTGCGGGCCTCCTGGCTGGAGACCCTGGTGGAGCCTGGAAATAAAATCCAGGCTGCAGCGGGAAGGAGAATTGGATGCAGCACATTGAACAAGTTTCGTTCCTTCTTTCTTCTTACGTGTTGCCTTTGAATGCTGATGAGTAATCGTTGACTCCTTGGCCGGTCAGAGAAAGCTAAGAAGTAAGCTTAGGAAGCTGACGCAGCACACACACCCTACACCAGCTGCTCTGAACCCTCTCCCAGCTGCTCCCTGGAGCCAGTGTGAAGCACAAGTGAAAGCTGACATGGTGTCCAGACACACAGCTTACAGTCATACGTGGCCATAAAAACTTCTGAAGTTGTGCTTACAGTCACAAACTCTTACAAATGACACCACCCCCCTCCCCCCATTTTCAATGCTGGCGTCCTGCCATGTGGGTGACGTGGCATCTGGGGCAAACACCTGCACCTCTAAGCGAGTCTGGATCGCACAGACAGCTTCAAACCCCGGAGCCAGTGTGTCAGCTATGCGTTAGGGAAGAAGACAAAACTATTCTGCACCTTTGAACATATCCATGATCTTCCTGAAAACTCCTACGTCACGCCTCGCCCGCCCCCAGGCCTGCGCCTTTCCTACTGGGGATGCCTTCTGATTTCTCTTAAACATGACACGCGCCCCTAGGAATGGTCTCATTCTCTGAGCACGATGTCTGGGTGCCCTTCTCTGCTTCAAATGAGACTCTTTTTTTTCTCATATCACACGAATTTTCATATTTGCATGCACTCCCAGGATTTTGTTTTATACTAACAGGACTCATATTTAGAAATGAATATTTTAATTTAGAATGTTCTCATAAGTCCTGAGCTAGTGCTTCTCAAACAGTGGCCTGTGGACTGACCATAGCCATGGGCAATTCAGATCTACTATGAGCTAAAACATTGTATAAACTGTTTTTAACTCCTCTGTCACTGACTACCTAATCCTAGCTCGAATTTGATGACTACCTTTATCTTCTTTCTTTCCACTTCTGTTTTTTTTTTTTTGAAGTAGAACATGCTTGATGAAGAGCTAAATGTGCTCACTCACTTTCTCCTACCAACGTCTCTTGGGAGGCCACGTTGTCGGTTAGTACTGCTTTCCCAGGTAATTTTCCAACAGACAATTAAGAGTACTATCTGTCCAGAGGAAGCACTTCATTTCCCGTCCAATGAGCTCCTTTATTAATGAATGGTAGCATCTAACAATGAATGTTACCTTGTGTCTGAATGAATACTTTCTGAATATTAATCACAACATTTAAAACTTAGTGATAATATTTCTTCCTGTGCTTCACAATCTCTTGTACCTTTCTGTCACCTGTTCTATTTTTATTTCTTGAAGAAAGTCACTACCACTCTATCTCTTGGATGGTCTTCATAGCTTAATCGTAAACTAATGTTTAAGTTTACTTTAAATTTAATATTTAAATCCCAAACAATATGAGTAGACATCTCTGCCATAAAAACTTCTGAAGTTGTGCTTTCTTCAAATCCCGTTTCCCTCTGACCCAGCCCACCATCCATGTGCCTACCAGTTACTTTTCTAAAATGCAGTTATTATGGTAATTATGGTAATTAATTGCTTTAACCTTCCATGAAGTTCAAATATTTAATAATAATGAAAAATTTAAAAACATAACGACAGTGAAATTAGCCAGATTTTACTGAATGTTTACTAAGCCCCTACATTGTAGTGAATATTGATACACATAATTTTAATTCTTGAAGGTATTAGGGTTAAGATGTTAGAGACAAGGAATCTGAGCTTTAAGAAGCTGAAGAAATATGTGACTCCACCCGTGCCGGCCAGGTCGTGTGTGAAGGTAAACACGGCAGATAGAGGTCGTATCCACGTGCGAAGGGCCCAGATTCCTTCTCCTGCAAACCCTACCAGCCCGCATTTTCTAGGTTCTCCGTCAATGCCATCGGCTCCCTGACTCCCCCACGAAACGCTGGGCCCCCGACAGCCCAGCCACAGACGCTCCTGGCCCCCTGCTGAGCCTGATGCTTCACCTTGTCCCATCTGACTTCCCCTCGCCATGGCCACCCTCCTTCCCAGTGAGACAGTAATTAACCTTTCAATCTCTATTAAAATTTACTTTCATTTAATTTCTATTAAAAGCCAGTTCGGGTTTACTTCTTCATGTGTTCCCCAAGCCATGAGGCACAACCTCCGTCCAGCAGAACTTGCTCAGCTCCCAGGATTCCAATAGAACCCAGGCTGGTTACCTGCCGCAGGCACTAAGCCCTTCCTAGAAGAATCTAGTGACAGGTCAGTCAGCCCACCACCAATCCAGCACTTCCGTCCCCTGCATGGACTTGTAACGCAAGGACATGGAGAACAATCTAGAGAAATGCACAGGATGGGAGGCTTGCCCAGGCATGGGGTACAGTGGGTGGCCGGGAAGAGGCCCCTGGGCCCGGCACAGGACCTCTGTACAGAGGGCGAGGGCTCCAGGATAAGGAGTCCGCTGGGCATGTCACCTTAACTATGACCGTGTGTCATTTACCCGCCTGAGTAAGTTATATATTCTGTTATATCTGGGCAGATAGTTAGGAGACAGACAGAGAGGAGTGAGAGATCTGTATCACGCACACTTGCACCCCGAAGCTCAGCTACTCAGAACTATGTTCCCTCTTTTCCTCCTACAGCTAGCACAGGGTTTATTCAGAGCATTACCAGAGTAGGTCTGTTAAATACAGAAATAAATAATTTAATGAGGACCTAAGAATAAATCTTAACAAATGGATCATTAAAAATAAGGGGTAATTTCAATAACATTTAGCAAAGTGGAATACTGAGGCTTGGAGGTAACTCCAAAGGGCAGATCAGCAGGTGGAGCCTGGTAAGGAAGGATAGGCGCTGACCGGAAAGTGGACAGGCAGACTGAGACAGGGAAGGACAAACAGCCAGCGAGGCAGGACAGGAGGACGGTCAAGGCAGAGGGGAAGAAGCCTTTCCCACAGCCAGACCAAAGAGTCACTGAAAGCCCAACGGGAAGGCCAGAGTTCTCCCCGTGCACCTGTGTGCCCCAGAGCAGCACAGAGCTAAACTCATAAGGGGGTGGGGGAGGACGGGACAACACGGAAGAGCCCTACTCGACGAACAGCCAGCCTTGAAACAGCAGTGTCTTCCTCCACCCAGATCCCCTCTCTGCTGCCTCAGAGCCTTATGACTGCTTCTGCACCGCGGTGAGCTTCGCTTTAGCTCTGTTATGGGTCGGATTTCCATAGGCTTGTTGTTGTTACTTTGTTTTTGAGACAAACAGGACCTTGCTCTGTAGCTCAGGCTGGCCTAGCACACTTGTCAGCCCTCCTGCCTCGGCCTCCCAGGACTGGGATTCCAAACCTGTCCCATCACACCTGGCTGATGTGAGGCTGGGGAATCACGTGCAGGCCCCCGTCTTCGCTGGGCAAGTGACTTAGCTGCCAGCTCGCCCATCACCATTCTCAGCTGCCGCAAGACAAGCTGGAATGTGGGGACCGGTGGGGGTGACTGAGAACCCCTGACTCAGGGTCCGCAACAGAGGCTGCGCCCAGCTTCCAGCCGCTGGGGAGGCGGCGGCAGGGGTGGAGGCACCATGCTGGGTTAGAGGCTGAGGTGCCTGTGAGGCCTGGCGGCCAAGCAGGGTTTGTAAGGATGATTTCTGCCCTACCAGGGCTCCACCTGCCTCCTTGGCACAGTCCTTTACTTACAATTAGCATTAACCATTTCAATTCATGAAAAAGTGAATCTAACGTGTATACGAGGACGGGCCAAACACCTCAGGGCTTATTTAAGTATTTTTTAAAAATATTACTAAAGTGAAAGACATATTACTGTGAAGCCCCTCAGGACACTACTGCTTGCTTCAAGCACAGGTACCAAACCACCTGGAGCAGCCCTGCAAGGCCTCTCTGCAGAACGTCTATGACCTGTGATCCCAATCGCGGGACTCAGGCTAACCAGCACAAGTGCCTCCACACACATGTGGCACTGTGGCCTCATCCACATTAGCATTGGATCTGGGACCGTGTGATTTCCGGCCCCTCCCCAAAGTCAAAGTGACCACAAAAGGTCAACATTTTGAATGGGTTCAAATCCCAAGGCAACCACACAGTGCAACTAAGGGCAGTCTGCGAGGAGGCCTTCCAGATCCGCCGCACACAGGGGCAGGAACAGGGGCAGAAGGTCCTCGGAGCCGCGGGAATGTTCTGGGAAGGATGCCTGGCGGCGCCTCTGACACTGTAATAAAGCTCACGACGTTAGCCACCAAGGCTGACTTATGATCACGTGTGGCATGCCTGAAGACGACATCTTCAGGAAACCTCAGTAACGCCTATGTTCTCACGCACAGTGCCAGAATCAGGAGTGGGCAGCTCTCGGTGTTCCCTCGGGCTGAGGACGCACAGCGCGTGGTGACAACACGACACGGGCTGGCTCAACCGGTGTCTAGCAGGGCGGGGACCGCGCCGAGCCAGATCCTCCACAACCTGAGCAGCGTCGTGAGGGGACAGGTTCACCCCGACAAGCGGCCAAGGAGGACGTTCGACTAAATGTGCTTTACGTGTAAATTACTCCCATCACCAGCAATTCCATGAGTCAATAGCTCACATCTTCCAGCGCTCCGAGTGGCGTGTGAAGCGTAACACCCCCCGTAGGCGTCGGCGTCCCGCTACGGTAACATCGGAACTTAACCGATGGCGACGCTACATGTCTTAGGGTGCACTTGAACATTTTCTTCACTTCACAATTAAATTTACAGGGCCCACTTGCTCACACAATGGTTGTCATCGTAAGATCGCAAACGTATTTTGGGATCATGGGAAACAGGCCCACCAGCTCCGCAGACAGCCCCCATGGCCCAGTTGGCTGCCTCTGTTACCACTGCTGATTTCCAGGGACAGTCTCAGCCCCCTTGTGAGTCACCCCAGAAAGTGACATGGACACAGGAAGCACAGTGACATGGGGCAAGCCCTGAGCTGTGGCAGGAGCCAGGAAATCAGTTATGTGTTTCGTTTGTCCTTTGCAACAAAAACTAGCCACAGTCACTAGGTCTTCATCTTGTTCAGAAAAGCTCAGGACCTGTGACGCTGCAGGCAGCTCGGCTGAGGCTCACAAAGGCAGCAATCTGAGAGGACTCCTGAGCCTGCGGGACCAGGCATCTCCTCGACAGGACCGGTCGCCAGCCACGTAGAGACCGCCCATCCCACATTCGTGCCCCACTTGGCCGGCATCTGCCAGCCCCCTGAATTTCACTGGGAGCGTAACTCTGGGGAAGACCTTGTGCTACACTACATAACACGCTGCAGTTTTACCTCCTCCCCTAGAAGCCCAGGCACAGGGAGTCAGCCTTGTTGTACACAGTCCATCACGGGGGACCCCAAATTCCACAGCTGGCTTGAGTGAGGTAAGGGCACCTCAGACCCATCTGGTACAGTGCACCAGGTCTCTGCACACTCCTTTGGGCCCATCAGAAATGTAGTTAAGCCCCTACTGTGGGGCGTGTGTGTGTGTGTGTGTGTGTGTGTGAGAGAGAGAGAGAGAGAGAGAGAGAGAGAGAGAGATGCACAGCAGGTGCAGTGATTTAGGGGGCCTAGGGTCAGATCAGGTTCTGGGAGCTGTCCAGTGTAGGTGGCCAAGAGAGAGCAAGACCCAAGGCTCAGCCTGGGCAAGAGACTTTGTGAAACTTTAGCTCTAAATCAAAGACAAAAATCGGGCTGGGATGTTAAATACGAATACTGAGAACTGTACATTGCTGTCTTCCTTGCATCTTTAAATGTCTATTTTTAATAGCTCTATTAGATTTAAAGACGCCTTTGATAATATATACAAACTGCTTTATTACAGAGAACGTGAAGGAACCTAGGTCACTCATCAAAGTTTTATTTGAGAATAAAAACATCAGCAGAATAACAAACTTATTTCTCGGTTTCTATGTTATGGATTTAAAGTAGCACAGTAATAAATCTAGATGATTTTTGGTTGATGTGTTAGAAATGACTGCACTGATTGAATACTTCGGCTATTCCTTCATACTTCATTAATTTTGGCTGTTTCTCATTTTGTTTTCTGTCATGCAAAATACATTTAAAGAAACATCCACTCCTCATAAATTTTCAAACCTCTTTGGAAAGAAAAGAAATATAGTTTCCCATAAATGTTATCTAATTTATGATTCCAATGTTTGGCGCTATTAATTACTACCTTTTTTGCCACCAAGTTTTAGCTACAAAATGACCTTTATATTTTCAATTTTTTGCTGTTGAGATAATTTACAGTTAACCCTATATGACATCGGTTCAATGAAAAATAGAACCACTTTCAGTCTTTCTATGGAACCTGCAAAGGTGACCTACTTACCTTTAACAAATTATTTGAAGTAGGTTATTGTTCGCCAACCTGAGCTTATTCTAATGATGGTACTGAAAATTAAAAAAAATACACCCCACTAATTCTATCTCCATTCACTCTGTTGCAGTATCTGTAATTCTTAATGACTTACTACAGTTTCAATTTTAATATTCTGAGTTTTCCCTCTGACCACTCGAGTCACTCCATGAGTCACCTGTCAAAATCCAACTATGATATTAGACACCCACACGTGACTGTGAACAAGCAGCCAGGTGGCTTCCAGGGAGGTGACACTCACCTTCCTCTGGGGAGCTACAAACACTCAACATGGACTCCAGTTTATAGTGAGTCACCACCGAATCCCAGAGACCATCAGAGTGCACCCATTAGTCTTCCAGATCTTCCTGGTTCTAAGACTCTCACAAGTGTGCAGAGAGGAGAAGCCGCCTTGGGAGGGGGTGGGGGTGACTGAAGAGGCAGTGACATACAATGTCAAGTCCCTCGTGGGCGGCCTGCAAATCCTCATTTCGGTGACGCTCCCTCGGCACCAGCTGTAACCCAATTAAACTCCACAGTGCACAGGTGTTCACAGAATGACTAACACAAAAGCATGCCTCCCCTCAGGGCTCTTAAAAAATTAGAGTTCTTTAATTTCCATACACCTTCAAACCCAAAAACCAAACAATAAAATATTGGAGAAAAAAAAGAAATTAGATACAGCAGGGGAAAAACATAATCAGCATGAGCTATAACCCAATTAAGCTGAATAGCACACGGTGCTCGCACAAGAGCACGCGCTCAGAACGGCATGCAGGCGCATCAGCTCTCCTGAGCCCAACCTGGGGTTGGTGGTGGGTGTCTGTGTGTCTTAAGGCTACGCCACGACAGGGTTTTCTGAATTCAAGTTTTCAAAAGAAGATTTATTGCAAAATACATTAGAGCGAAACTAAGCAGAGATTTCTATCTCGCGGTCCCAGCGCTGGCACTTAGCGCTTGCCATACCCGCATTAGCTCAGCAGAGGCATTCAACGCAGGTCGGCATTTCCCTTTGACATTGTTCTGATTTCATACGTGATCCAGAAAAGATTCCTGCTATGCAAGAAAAGAATTCAACTATTTAGGGTACTTTGCATAATTTTTGTCAGTTGTCTTAAAATCAAGACTCAAAATATTAGAAAGATCTACAAGAGGTGCCTCTAGCCGGTACGATATGTGCTTACGTCCGACTGGTGTCAGTACCTAGACATCATAGTTGATTTAGTTCAATGTGACTGAGGAAGGCTGTCAGCCCTACCTGTGATCTAAAGAGCAGAAATAATTGTGTCCGTCTTACGTCACTGATCTTCAAAGTATGACCACACATTAGGAGCAACCGCAGCAGCTGAGATCATGACCCGCCCGTGCAAACTCGGTCCTGTCTCAGACTTGCTATATCCCAGCGCAGGGCTCTGGCCAACCCTTTCCTGTCACTATGAGCAAACCTGGTGATTAGTTCTGATATATCCTCGAGTTTGAGGACCAGTAACGACGCCTGCCCTCCAATACACCACAGCAACGTGCTAACACACTTGTGTGCCAGCGTGATCTTTGGGACCCATCACAGCAGATCATTGCCTGATTTTTCCACCTCCATGCACATGACCAAATACAAACGCATTGCTTCTAGTCTAGGACTTCTAACTACTGGGGGAAGAGCTTGCTTAAACCACAAGTAATAATTGGCTAATGAGGCAGCGGGGCTGAGGTGCCCACCAATGAAAAGCCCAGAGACGTGCAACCAACTATGACTTGAAACATCACGGTTATCCAGACATATAAATTGGTCATATTATTCTCAACAGGTTCATCTTTAAGTGAATTATATAAATAAGAGTCTTCTGAAATTAATTTTAAGATTTAATACAACTTGAAGCTGCATCTCTTCTTCCACTTTAAAGTCACAAGAATTACCACCAGGAAACAAAAGGAAAACACACTGGACTTGTGTCGTGCAGAAGTGTGTTTATGTTGCATGTGTGTTTTATAAGTTGAGTTGTCTGAGTACTTCTGCATAGAGGAAGATAAGTATTGACACTTGGTGATTAGGGTTTTTAAGTCATATCATAGGAAGTTTTTAACAGCAATAACCTACTATTTTCAGATCAAGTGTTACATCTTTTGCGAGATCAGTTTTTTTAGTATTTTTATCCAGAGATGCAAAAGTTGAATAGTTTTGAGAAATTGTTTGACCTAGATTTAAAATTCAAATCTATGGTCGCCGTCACCTGTTTTGGATGCTACCGAGTATGAATGTGATACTGAAAAGAACCAGAAAGCGCACACACACGCACACACACACACACACACATGCACGTTAATCCTAGAAGCTCAAACGTTGGAAGATTAACAATAAATCGTCAATAAAAATTCCCATTGCTAACAACAGTGGATCATCTGTTCCTCCCAGGTTCACGTGCAATATTTCATAGGGTAGACTAAAAACACTGTTTACATTTGTCATAAATTACCCACAGTGTGCACTCAGAAATTAAGCAAGAAGTCAGGGACGGAATGACAGCAGGAGAAATCCCAAATCCTAGATTGGGCGGCACACCTTTATACAACAAGCAGGTGAAAGACGAAACCCTAAGAGAAATCGTAAAATCCTTTGAGTTAGGAAAAACTTCGAATGCAACTTGTTGACCTTTGCGGCACGCACTGACAAAGAGCTCGCGGGGAGATTCATGTCGCTGAGCTTGTACCCTAGGGAAGAAGACTGCCTCACAGCAGCCACTGAGCCACCACGCCAGCAAATCAGAGAGAGAACGGACTAACGTTCTTTGTAATCAGCACTAAAGTCATCAAAATTACAGCACAAAAATAAAAATGTAAGACAGGAAGTCAACAGAGAAAAATCGCCAAATCCAAAATCTCACTCTGAAAAAGATTTTCTAAAAAATCAAAAGTCCTCCAGCCAAGATAAGTGAAATGACAACAGAGAAGGGACAGAGCCCCCTGACCGCAGGTGTGAGATGGGCCTGCTGTCCAGGCCCTGTGGGGACTAGCAACCATTCTGTGCCCACACTTGGGAGGACATACAGGGACACGGGCCGTCCGTCCCTTGGAAAAAATAGCTGCCAAAACTTGCCCAGGTGGAGACAGATCATATGTATGAGACTTTATTAAAAATGTGAATCAGTAATTGATTACCTTTCGAAATGGACAGTATAATGCCAGATGTGATCACAGGTGAATTCTAACAAACACTAAGGAGGAACTTAATCCAAGAAGCTTTTTCAAAAGACAATAGTACAGAGAGAGTTTCTAGTGTATTCTATGAGTCCTGAATTACTCCAATACCAAAACTAGAAAAATGCATCAGAATAAAACAATCCAGCATTTCTCCCAAAGATACACACAAAACTCTTAAAAATATTAGAAATCAAATGTAAGAATGTGTAAGAGGAATTGCACAGGATGACATATATGTGATAAAGTATTTTTCTCTTATCTAGACAAAAAGGAATATGCTATTAATCAATTATTAAAAATTTAAGGATATAAATCAAAGCATCCCTTATCGCGGAACAATCAACAGAGGAAGTTACCTAATGCTTGGAACGTTAGCACACAAAGCCCAGGCAGAGACGCCGCTCCACCACTGATGCCATCTCTTCCACTGCCTTGTCTAACTCGACGCTCGACCGTGCTCTGGTCTTACCTGCGCCATCGGAGCTGGGAACTAGTGCAGCCCAAGAATCGCAGTCTCCACAGAGTCCCCCCTTTGACGTGTACTTACTGAACCTCTGTCAAATGGTGAACTCTGACATCATTCCACTGACGTAAAAGAGCTTCGAACGCACCCCCCCCCCACACACACACACTACAGAGGGCTGGAGAAGTATACAGGAAAAACATTTAAAAACAAAGTAAAGCGGCCATGTGAGTCATGAGAGCTACGGAGTAGAGAAACAGAACGACCACACAGACCGAGACAGCTGCTGGGACAAGGCAGGTGCTGACAAGTGCAGAGGAGGCTTGGTTTCGGGAGCCAGGGAACGGAGAGGAGGAGGTGAGCAGAAAGCAGGCAGCAGGTGCAAGGGGGCCCGGCACGCCCTGCTGGGGACACGGTGGAGGTCAGGGCCACGGGCGCCGCAGTCTGCGGGCTGAGAAGGTCACGTGTGGTGCTGGGTGTTCAAAGGTGGGTGGGTAACGTGAGGACCGAGAGCTGGGGGAGAGCTTGGGTGTGTGCAGAGTTCAGACACTTCAGGACTGAGACGGGGCTGACTGCGGCAGGATGGGAGAACACATGGGAACAGCTAGGAGCTTTCCTGCTTGACGTCAGGGGAAGGAGTGGAAGGAGACGGGGGGGGGGGTAGAAAGAGAGAGAGAGAGGGGTCACTCAGGGGCCCCGGGGAGGCTACCAACATGGCAGAGCTACCTGGTCGACCCTAGCGCTCAGAATGTCCACATTAAAGTAAAACAGTTCTAACGGGCTAGGAATTTTTAAAACAAAACTAGTGATTCTGTACTCAGACTTTGCTATCTTTTCCCACTCAGAAGCATAAATCTCATCAATTTATTCAGGCCATTCAATACTAATGTTTACTTGAACCCTATTATGTGTTAGGCAAACAGTAGGCCTTGAGAATACAAAGATTATATAACTTAAAACTTGATTTGATGGAATTGACAGGCTACTGGGAGGAGGGAAATTGCATTGCCGTAAGTGCTCTTACAAAAGTACGGAGAAATTGCAGTGAGAATTCAGAGAATAGGAGCTTCAAAGTAATGCTCACTATGCAGCGGGGTTTTTAATCCCTCCGTTTTGGATCTGTACATTACAGAAAAGTGAGACAATGGAAAGGGGATATGAATAATTTAAATGATACATTTACATTTTCTTTATTAATCAGAGGCCCAAGGAATACTCAAATACGAAAAGGCAAGAAAAATGATAATTTGTGGAAACAGAAAGTACTATCAAATAAAAGCATCTCCAAGTCTTCGTATTTCTTAGGTATGCACAGGAAAAAAAAGTAGTGTATTTAATTCAAATCTAGTATGGTTTGAAAAATTCCCAAGACATATTTTAGGAAAATATGAATTTACATATTGGCAATATAATTTGTTCCTCGAAAAACCAGTCCCCTAGTCGCACGCTTGGAGTCCCTGCACCAACCTGGCCTCCGGTGGCAGCCTGCGTGGGCCACCCCACAAAGCCCAGCGGGCCTTCCTGTGGGCTGATCACATAAATGGACACTAAGGCAATATTTTTTTCCGAGTGTCTTCGTCATTTTAACATGTTCTCCTTGAGTTCAGATAATCAATGCCACAAGCCTATATATTTTCATTGGTATATTTAAAAATCATTTCACGCAATCACAAATTGAAAAAGAGTAAGAAGCCTGTAAGTCACCCAGACACAGACACGCTCACGCACCTCCGGCCTTTGGCTTTACGGCCTCTGCGGACGTGTACATCTCCACAACCCTTCTGTGCTTCTGAGCTCAGCGTGCGTTTCCAAAACGCATCCCCTTGAGCCATCGTATGGCCGTTACCAGCTGCAGGTGCGTGGGCGAGAGGGCGGCGCTGGCCCAGCCCCACAGTCCGCTGCTGCAGCGCGCTGCGGCCATCCCGTCCTCTCCTCGCAAGGATCTGGTCCCGGGTGAGCGCTCGCCGGTGGCCGTGGCTTCCCGGTCGCCTTTCCCCTGGGATGCCCCGTCCGCCGTTTCCAGCGCGGCACTGTCGTTTCTGAACAACGCATGGGGCGCGCGCTTTTCCACATGCTCCGCATCTGGAGTTAGCCCGATGCTTCCTCGTGACTGCATGCGGGCGACGCGGCCCCAGTGGAGCAACACGTGAGGAACGCTGCGAGATTTCTAGGGGTCACGCGGAGACGCGCTCAAGGGCCAGGTGCCCTCACCAGCGAGCGCCTGGGCGAGGCGTTGTCTGTTTTCTGAGTTGGTGTCCGTGTGCCCTTTTCTGAGGTTGCTTGCAGTCTGTGGAAAGGATCTTTGCCAGCATGCTCCTGAGGAGGGGACCCCCGATCCAGCAGCCATTGGTGGTGCCTGCCCTTACCTAATCTCCGTTTGTGTGGCTGCAGCATTATTTTTTAATTCTAGGTCCACCTGCGTGCTTTTCAATACGTCCTACTGCATGGAAGAAACTGCCCTCTTCTACGCTTGCCTAATTATCTAGCTGTCTAATTGCAGTGTCTTTAATACTTACAAATACTCATAAATTCTGGTGCCCAATAACTTAGTCATTACTATAACTGTTGAAGTTTCCATTACCTCAGATGTTACCAGTGGGAGGAGCTCCTTTATGATGTCTGTGTGTCCTTTTGATAAATTCCTCTCGTTTTATTTAATACAAATTTACGTTCCGGCAGAAAACACTTCTCCAGGTCTTGTACCAGACTCGCGCTGCTCTGGTCCTGTAACCAGCCATGTGCTGGAGAAGCCCAATGTTCTTCAGATAGGGCACGATGTTAAACCAGACGTGGGCACCGAGTGGGCACCGAGTGGGCTCGTTATCCACGGTGTTGGCGCTTGGGTACTTGAAGGAGCCCGGAAGCTGGGGGTGGGTTTTCCTTTCTCAATTTTTTCCACTTCTATTTTAGTGACTTTCCACCTCAGGGACACAACCCCTGATGCCCAGAGCTTAACGGAATAGAGGTCCATTTATGTTTCCGCTCATGCTTCCAGAGGGGCAAACCAGGCGAGCTTGGCCAGCTCCAAGGGAACGCCAGTGACGGAGGAGGCCGCCCTGTCCTGCTGACACTCCCAGGTGGCCGTCCCTCCACCCAGGCCTCACCTCTGAGGAGCACACGAATTGGCCCATTCTTTACAAATGCATTTACCATGTGTCTGCTGTAATTTATTCAACTCTCCACATTTTAATGTTTCCAATATTTCAAACTACAAACAATGCATACATGAAAAATTTGTCTGTTTATTACTTTTGTTTTTTGAACCTGTAACTTCAGGATAAATGCCTGGAAGTGGCATTGCTGAATTGAAAGAGAAACACACATTTTTTAAAAGTTGCCAAATTACATTCTGTAGAATTTTGCCAGTTCTCAATCTCACATTCAATGTAAGAGTAAGGTTATTTCCCACAGCCTTGCTTCCAGAGAGGATTTCCACATTTTTTGAAATTTTTCCAAAAGCATAGGTATCTTAGCAACTTTTTATTTCATTTATTTTCTGTTTTATTCTTTGTATGTTTTACATATTTATTTTTTATCTTAGATTGCCAAATAAAATTGTGTAAATGTATGAACCCGGCCATATTAAAAACTGCTAGGAGAGTGGATGGCAAATGTCCTCTTATTAACAATGAATTTATTTTTACATACTTAAAATAGTATTGAAATATTTTGGGGAATGATGGTCTGTGTTTTATAAGTATTTCTCTTCATTTTCATTTGCCTTTGACTTTGCTTACGGTACATTGTCACATCAACAATTTTATGCCCTGTCTCTTAAATTTAGCAATCCCTAATTTTATGCATCTGGATATTGAGCAAATTTGTACAACATTTCCTTAGACCTATATAACATAAGCACTTATCTCTGTTTCTTGTTCTACAACTTAGAAGTTTCCTTGTCCATGTTTAATTATCTGAACTATTTTAGCTTATTCACGAATCTGATGTGAGCAATATATCTAAGTTTACATTATCCTACATGACTACCAATTGTGCTAACTGCATTTATTTTGAAAAAAAAATAGTTCAAACTAATTCAGAAATGTACTTGAAAATGTAACATGACATGATATTGCACTTTAATAAAATTAATAATGGTAACATTTACTGGTATTTTTGTTAAGATTCTAATTGCTTCTCAAGTCAATTTATGGTTTTCAGAGTGTAAGCTTGACATTTTCACCAAGCACAGCTTCACGTAGCCAGATCACAAGGATTTGATCGACCTGGGTGTTGATTTCTGTGCTCCGGTAAAGTTCCAATTTCATGTCAGTTATTTACAGTGACTCCTTGGGATCCCTTCCTACAAAGGATGACTAAATTACCTGGAAATACTTAGGAAAAACACCCACTATGCAGCATCTGCAGCAGCAGCAGCTCGAAGGGGGTGGATTGTCCAGCGGGAGCCAAAGCCGACTGGTTCTTCCACAGAACAGCAGGTTCCCCACGCGCCAGCCACCGCCTCCCTTCCTAGCAGTGGGACTCAGACCCCGTCCACTGCTGAGACCTGTCACTCTGCTCAGGGCCTCCTGGCCTTTCACGCACGATGACGGTGCTATCCTAGAAGGCACCAGATCTCACTGCACAAGCTTCCGTGGCTACGTCAGCAAGGTGTTTCTTTCTCTCTGATGTCTGCTCCATCTCTGATCTGAACATTACCTTGTTCCATCATTCAAGGTGATGGAGTCGTTCTCTCTGAGAGACTCCAGAGGGAAACCAGCAAAATAAGTGGAAGGGCCTCGCCACGCCCCAGGCTCCCCAGCTAGACTTGACCTGAGCCGTACCTGCTGGCCTTCCACTGGCCAGACACGGCCACTGTCGACACTACACACCCTGTCATCTGACAATGGGTGGGGGGCTCTCCTAGAAGGAAGGGGGCGATCCCAGGGGGGGAGGCAGGCGTCCCGCCCCGCTGGACTCTGTGCCGCCCTCCTGTGAGGAGGTTCTGCAGCCACCACGCCTGACCTGTGGTGACGCTGCCTTCTGCTGCTCCTGAGAATTAGCTGATTCCACACATGGATGCATCTTAAGGCTCTGCTGGATCTTCGAACGGGACAAACTTATGGTTAGTGTAAAAAAAAAGGGCCATTTTTACTCTTCAGGAAAATAGTGTTGTGAATGCTAGAGTCACTCATTTATTTTTCCAGAATAAGATAAACTAAATAAAATAACTAAAAATATTTACATATCTTTATAAAGTTGTGTGTTGACTTTGAATCCAGAGCACGACAGATGAGGTTAGGTTCTAAACTACAGATGAAGCCCCGTGGAAGTTTGATCATAGACATAGATCTTAGGTACTTTAGGAAAAGAACAGCAGTAACTAGCACTTACGCTGAGTTTGCAGGAGAAAATGTGTAAATATGCCAAGAATTCTAGTAGTAATGTCAAACTGGCAAAGGCAAAAGGCAAGAAAAAACCGAGTTCCACATGGAACAGGTCTGTTATTTCGAGCATGATGGCCTTCCTGCTGTTACGTTTGCTGAAGGGTATAAAACCACCATTAAGTAGGAGCCAAGAATCATGGTGCACGCCAAACGGAACCTATGACTGTGAGTAAATATTTGAGGACGTCGAATGTAATATTAGCTGCTGCTCAGCAAGAGCAACAGTCAGTGTAAATGTTGAGTCTGATCCCATTTTGTCACACGAGCTTCAGTTTCCGCACGGAAACCGATCGAGGTCTGATACCCCCGTGTACCAGTTCTCCCAAAAGCAGGCAGTTGGTCTGTATCATAGCCATTCCATAATAAAAAAGGAACGAGAAAATACATCATGCAATCCGTGAAATTTTTTTCTTTAAATTTATCCGTATATGGAGAAAACATTATCACTGGATTTCTGTTTTGCAAATATGCACACAAGAAAATGCACAAATATTTCTTGAAAGTATCGTAGGCTTGCCAAATGTTCTTTTAGAGTTCCAATAGAAGAGCCCATTATGAAATGATCATAACTTTCTACAGAGCAGAGGAAGGCGATGGTTCTCAAGAGAAGAGGGGGGTGGCTGGGAACTATAGGGCAGAGATCGTCTGAGATGGGAGGTCAGTAGCCAAAAGGTGAAGGCCCGGAGCTGCTAAAATGGCTCAGCAGTTACAGCACTCGCCTAGCAAGCACAAGGCCCGGAGTCTGATTCCTCAGCATCATTCAAATGGGGTGTGGTGACGCACACCTGTAATCCCATGGTTCCGGAAGCTGAGGCAGGAGGGTTGCTTTGCGTGTAAGACCAGCCTGGGCAACACAGTGGGTCCAAGACCAGCCAGGACCAATCTAGATGAAAATGTATGACATAGTAAGTAATGTGGCCACATGGTCCTTGTACCGGAAGGGAAACGGAGCAGAAGCTGTGCCTAGGCCACACTGGCTACTGATAAGAAAGGCGCCAACAGGATTCCAGCAAAGGATGGGAGCAGCACAGAAAGACCCGCTGCACGCCTGCCCTGCCTGGCTCCCTGGCCAGGAGCCCCTTCCCCCAGAAACCTTCTGCGACTCCTGTCCTTACAATCTACAAATCCAGTGAACATATACATTTTATGAGCCTTTTAAGCACTGCAATCACTACGAATTAACCTGTTGAATTTAATCACGATTTTCAGCCTCAAAATAAATGCAAAACCAACCAAGTTTCCAAATTATATCGAGAGGTCATGTTGTTTGTTATACTGATTATATATACTGAGCCCATATTTCCTATGCCAGGGAATAAAAATAATTATGTTTTTAGGAACCAGAATCTTCATCATGAAAGGATTTGTTGATACAATTTCAAGATTAAAATCCTGCTTTAATGTCGCATTGAATATGAGTATAAACTTAGCGTGCACACTCGCATGTGTGTTTGCACGTGTGTAGTCATCTGCTAGGTGTGCTTCTTCCCGAAAATAAAAACCAGGAGGTTGACGAAGGTTTAAGAGATACATCAAATAACCGCAAGGCCTCTCAGAGAAACCTGAGTCAAACTCTTGAAGGAAGAGGCCACGGAAGAATTATCCACCTGAGTGGTATGTGATGTTATTCAAATCCAGCCCAAGCGTTTGCTCGTGGTGACAGTACTATGATGTTGTAAGAGAAGAGCGCTAAGTGTTCGCAGGTGAGTGTTGCCGTGGCAGAATCAGGTCCACGCCTCCGCAGCAAGAACTGGGCGAACTTGGAGGAAACGTTCCTGGCCGCGAGCTGGACGTCGGGGCACCCAAGTGACGTGCACACAGGAAACCAGTCTTTCCACTTTTTTGTGTATATTAAATTTTTATGCAGTAAAATTTTTATTTTTCATTACCCTCAAATATTGCTTAAATAATGACTTGCATGGAAACGATAGGAATTGAACAGATTTAAGGTAAAAAGAAATAGTTGGCATCCAGTACCAACTCAATGAAAGCATCCTCATCTGTTGAGAAAGAAGCAGTATATTCACACAAATCACGGCCCGAGGCAGAGGCTCTGGCCCCACACGGGCTTCTTTCGCAGAGGTCGTGTACCCCACCTGCACCGACTCTGGGAACCTGCCACGGGCTGGGATGGCGCCGCCCCGTGAGAACGCACTCCGCGTATCTGAAACACAGACCTGCCAGCTGCAAGAGTGAAGTCTCTGTGTTGTCTGCATCTTAGACGCTGGCATCGGCCTCCACCTCCCTCCCCAGCTTCCTGCCCACAGTGGCCCTGACCAATACTCCTGACAGTCTGCACTCTATAAAAGTTTTTCGGATGAATTAATTAATATGAAATTAATGGCTTAAAACAAATGTCTTATATAATTTAATATCCCTTTATAAATTAGTAAGCTGGAAATTTGCTTATTACATGTATGAATTATGATTTCAGCTTTGAAGAGTCTTCTGTCTTATTAAACCTAATCACTTCATTGGTTTGCCAAGACCATCTTAAATATTGTCCTTAAATTTGAATAATTATATACTTTTTACAGCTGCTATGAAAGATGGAAAATCCAGTGCAGTATTAAAATAATACTTAGACATTTATTCTAGATAAGAGATAAATAATTTGGAGTCACTTCGTGATATATTTGCTAGAAAAGTACACAGTGCTACGAAGTGATTGGCACAAGATGGAGGCGGTGGGGAAAGAGTGGTCCCAGGCATCTGGCGGCAGCTCACCTGAGAGGGAGCCGGAGGGGGCCAACCTCGCACCCGCCCTTACTAGCGATCAACTTTGTGACGGTTTCCTACGGGGCGCCCAATAAGTTCTTTGTTCCATCAGTGAAGAAATAAGCCAAACTTAACATTTCTCTTTTGGAACTCAGTAGTCCGCTGAGCCGGAAAACGCACCAGTGTTTACTATGTGGGCATACGTGCTTGTGTTGATGTGCACACATTCACATATTTACTGCTTACTTCGGATGACTTTATTAATACGCTGTTGTGCTGTCCCCATACTGCTCTGATTACACACATGTACAAAAATACCGACAGACAGCCTGTCCCCAAGCAACTAAAATGCTAATGTCCTTTAAAGCTGATGCAGTATAAATAGAAATGTGATGCTACGTAAACTTTCCGCAGACACCAACCATCTGATGGAGGCAAAGTCATCACCCATCCCATGGGCCATCTGTCCCCTAGGTACGGGACACCACATCAACTTCACAGAGCTACTTTCACAAGCTTAAGAGTTATACAACCTCACTTCTAAACAAAGATCAAAGAAATCCCAGTGGGGAAACCTCACTCAGTGGTGCTAGTGGAGAAAATTAAACCTGACGATTTCATACCTTTATACCAAGACCGGATTCATGACTCTATGATAATTATCTTCAAAATTTAGGGGAAATGCAGTGAGTAATAGAAAATAATCCCTTGACAGAAGACAGGCAGTCACAGATGAATAACCTGAATTATGGATGGTCTACACTTCCAGAAGACAGAGCTAATAAAATACGGAAAGTCATTAACTCAGCAATTCCTTCTAGAGAACTTTCTAGACTGAATATGAGGCTGAATCCTCCATGCGATATCATTCAGTTAGGAGCAGGTGAGATAAAGTCATGAACGAGTGTTTTCAGGGGTAAGCAGCAGCAATTCCTAGGGGGGATCCTACAGAATGTCAAGCCCAGAGCCACGAAGCAACTGCGCAATACCTGGCCAGGGGGAGACGCAGTCAGCTGTTAGAAGGAATCAAGTCTCACCACAACCGTATTTCACTTAAAGTTATTTTTTTTACTTAAAATACTAACTTCTAAGGAAAATGTCTCATCAATTTAATTTAAAAATTCTTATAGAATTTTTAATATATCAAAGAGAATGGAGGCAAACTGCCTTCAAAACTGAAGGAAATTAGCTACTAAACTGTGCTACCTAAAACAAAGTTAAACGTATAATCCAAGGTACAAGGATTTAAAGACTTCATTGGAACAAATGCTTTGCACTTGGTGCTGTCATTCAACAGCTCTGCCAGATTCAGGTCTCACAGATTCTTATGATAACTCGCGCTCCCTTAAGGCCACGTGTCACAAAGTTAAATCGTATCGGTACTCTATCAAAACACGCTAAGCTGTCAAGAAGACTGTAGAGGCCGATCAATAGAACACACTGAGGACACAGAGAGTTCTATGACTGGAACCTTGTTGGGGACTGTCCTGCCTTCATCCAAACTCCTTTGAACCCCAAACTAATAAGCCATTTATTTCTAAGCCAAAGGGTAAAAGGATCACTTTGGACCTGAAATAATTACTCCTGTCACTTAAACTTAGTAGAGTGATAAGATTTTGATCTAAGTCTAAATTAATTGATTTTAGCCAAAGAGCACGGTGGGAGCACTTGTCAGGGTCCGTGCTGTAGCCATCCCGCCCCGCTTCATTAGGGACCGCAGGAGAAGGGAGACACGGAGGACGCGTTAGGAGCTGGGCCCTCCAGGTTCCACGCAGCCCTGAGGGGTCAGTTCCGCCCGAGTCAGCCTCTCTCCGGTCTCTCCCTGCTAGTTTCGGCAGCTGCATATTTTCTGTCTTCTCTGCCTCGTACCTTTGTCACTCAGCTGTCCCCAACACATCTGGTCGCTTCCACCGGCTCTGGCTCTTCTATTCTGACTCAACTCAGCAAAGCTGCATTTCACTGCCAGGGCTGAGCTCAGGCCTGCGCCCGGCTGCAGTCCTGCAGGTGGGACCGACAGAGCCCTCGCTGCACCGCTGGGGCGCGGGGCTGGAAGCAGCTTCAGTCGGAAAGGGAATGAGCCAGACGCACAGGAAAGGCTCCCAGGTCCTCAGGGCAGCGAGCCCCGGCCAGACACCGGCTGGGGCCTGGGGCTGCTCAGCCACCAGCCTGCACACTGAGCTACATCTCCACCTGGCGTTTGTTTTCATCTTGGTTTTTGAGACAGGGTCTCTCTTAGGTTGCTAAGTATGCTATGCAGAGACCAAACCTTGAGTTCCTCCTGCCTCAGCCTCCCAGAACGCTGGGATGACAGGCCGGCACCACCGTGCCAGGCTTGGGCTGTTCTTTTAGGCATTTGCACCGTATTTAACAGCAGTACATGCACATGACTGAATATAAATCTCAGTAACTAGTTATTAAAATTTTAACTTAATGTAAAAGTGAATTTAAAATATTTTTTCAATCTCACATTCTTAGGCACATTTGAAACAATTTAAAATGAGATACATCTATAACGATCAATGGGAAAGATCTCCCAGGCATTTTATTTTTTCAAATGCTTTATTAAAATATGATTTAATGTCAGTGCAACGCTTGTCACAGTATATCCTAACACCCACTCATTCTTTTGGTTTTAGAGACAGTGTCTCGCTCTGTAGTCCAGGCTGGTCCTGAACCCACTATGCTGGGCTTGAGGTCACTGAAATCCTCCTGCCTCAGCCTGCCAGCTGCTGGGATTACAAGCATGCTCCACACACCCAGCTACCCTGGGGTGCGGGGGGTCGAAGGTCCTTGTGCTTCCCTGGCAAGTACTTCAATCCGAGCTACGCTTCCAGTCCTCATCCGTTCATCTTTAAAGTAAATATTTTTCTATGTCAGAATTTGCTTTACATCTCCATTAACAAAGAGCGAATATTCAAAAGAATTTTAATCCAATCTTTACTCATCTCAATATTAAATAAAGCTGTATCATGGGAAGAAACACAAATTATGAATCTTACAGAAACATATGAAGAAACTAGGACTATCTCACCTGGAAAGAATTAGCCTGTGGGTGTCGGTTCAGGAGCCTCCCAGCTGTGTATTTCATTACACATACTCACAGAGAAAACTACATGAGGAAATTTTAAAATTTTGTATTACTGACATATAGTTGAAAGCTTCAGAAAAAGAAAAAAACAAAAAGCAAACAAAATAACAACAAGCCAACAAGACACAGCACAGAGCTTCAGGACGAAAGAGTCTCCACTGCTGCTTGCAAGTTCAGTGGACTAAATGAACTGGAGAAAACTTCACTCTGGGTACAACTGGATTAGCAAGTATCCCAACAAAGGCGTGTAATTCCCATTTAAAAATGAAAACCAAAGTGAAACTTGGGGGGGGTAGGGAGAGAGGGTGGGTAGGAGGAGGGACAAAAGGAGAGTGGGAAAGCCCTTGTCACCTTGACAAGATAGTAGGTGCACAAAATGCTAAACTTCATTGTAAACCTTAAATCTTGCACTTATACATATCAATAAAATGGGGGGAAAAATGGGAAATGCATGCATGCACATTAGATCATGCTCAGGTCCTGCAAAGTCTGTGGCTTTGATCCCAACAAGAGCTTTACTCTTCAGTGACGATGACTTAGTGTCACAGGGATGTTTTGTGTTTGAGTTAGTTTTTTACTGCTCACATAAAGAGGCAAAATCAGCTGTGAAGAAATTTTTCTTATATTCCACATTAAAGCAAATATTTAGACTTATACTTCTCTACTTATTAACATTCTAAATTTTAGCATCCTAAATCTGACTGATCTTTATGCATTTGTCAATATTTAAACTCCCCATGTCCCCTACGCAAATTTTCAAACTGGCAAAATGCTCGGATTGACATGTATAGCATTGACGTGAGAACGCACACCGCAGGGTCTCCTCTCCCCAAGCAGGGAGCGCGAGCATCTGCCAGTGGCCCTGGCCCCGCGAGGGCTGTTCCCTGCAGTCAGGTAACGGTAGCCCTTCCATACCGTGCCAGAAAAGACATTACAGTGACATTAAAAAAGAAGTACTTGCACTTTTTATGCGTCAATTTAAGAATTCGTGAAAATAAATAACCTGAGTGACAGCCTTGTACACAAGAGAGGAAGCAGGGTATTACAATCAATAACTTCCAAGTGTGTGATGTATATATTTATTTTTTCTTTAAATTTGCAGGGTAATAGAAAAATCTGTATATCTAAGACAAAAATGCAAATCAATTGTTCAGATATTTTAATTTCTGGTTTTCTTTTCTTCTTCCTCTTCTTCTTCTTTTTTTTTTTTTTTTCTTTTTGAGAAAAGTCTTGCTCTGCAGTAGCCCAGGCTGGTTCTGAGCTCACTATGTAGCCGAGGCCGGCCTTCGACTCACAATTCTCCTGCTTCGGTTTCCCAAGTGCTGGGATTACAGGCATGCACCGCCCTGCCAGGGTTTATGTGATGCTGGGACTGGAACTCAAGGCCTTGCGCTTGCAAGGCAAGCACTTTAACGGCTGTGCCATTCCTCCAGCCCCAGATGTTTTAATTTCTTTTGTCAGTTTATTTTAATGGAAAAATGTGACCCCTCTTTTAATGACTCAATAAAAGGTCACACGAGAAGCAAAGTCAACACATATTAGACTGTTATTTTTGTCCATTTCCCAAAGGTTCCCTTCAGAACTTTTAGCAAGCTGCCACAGAAGTATTAATAACCTGGAAGTTGTCACTCCCATCCTCACAAAAAGAGGAACACAGAACAAACCAACAACCCCAACTCTTTTCAGATCAGAGAAGAGAGGCTATGGGCCACTCCATTGCCCCGGAAATGGAAGGGACAGTCATGTAGGTACAGGGACTCAGGATTCGGCGTGGGCCAGGCCAGATCGGAGCCCACACTGTGGGTCAGGCCAAAGGCAGAACCTATGCTGGGACCGAGAATCCCCGTGGGAACACCTGAGCTGCACCTGCTAAAGGCTCAAGTCAAGTGAGGACGTCTACGAGGTGTGATTTCAAGTGTCTTTTTGTAGTGTCCCTGTGAGCACGCCCATGCAAACCTGGTGCCACGGGGTGGCGGTGGCCCCACAGGCACCCAGCACAAGCCTTTGCCCTTTTTTTATTTGTATCATTGCTTTTTTTGTCACTGCAGTAACATAAACTTTAAGAATTTTATCTCCTGATATCAGTCATTTTCCACTGCATTTCTAAAGACTGTTGTAGCTTTGTGTCATACTTAAAAACACTAGAAAGACATTTTCCATATTTCCCACTCCTTTAGGGCTTAAGTTTTCGTGTTAGTCTTATGCTGGGTTTAAAATCACAGTATTTCTCCATAGAAGTGTATACAGTACAAAACTGTTAAGTTTGCCCAGATTTTACTTCACGTTCCCTTATTAAAAATGTTCTTACCTGGTATTTACAGCTGGGGACACGGGGACAATCTGGGTCAGCACATTCTTAGAGGAGGCTCAGAGCATAATTCAGATTCTGGCTCCAGCTCTTTGTTGACCCTAGCATGCTACTTCCTCTAAGACTTAACAGGCCGTCTGGAAGGGGAACACTGCTACCCATCCAGAACACGTGCCCACGAAGGAGGACACTAGGGACGTGGGAGTGGGGCTTAGCCCTGCAGATCCCAGGGATGACTGTAAAACGAGGCGATAAAATAAATCAACATGTTAACGAACAAAATAAGTAGAGTAAAACAGTCATAAATTGGATGACATGCTCTTCCTGCAGAATTACACCCTATCCATCTTCAGGTAGACTGATCTAGTTAGGCACCTCAGTCTTGGATTCTCGCCAACCTCATTACCGTGCTGGGAAACTGGCGCAGGAGGACATCGGGGCACAGAATTCCGCCCTTCCTCTCTGATGAGGCTTAGTTGCCTCTTTCTGTTATTTCGTTCTTTTCCCCACAGAGGATAAGGATTGATACACAAGCTCATAAATGCTAAAGGTCACTTGAGAAACACCTGTAGTGCCAAGGACCCCGAGCAAAAAGCTTCAGAATTTCTAAGTAAAAGAAATATATTCAGCAAGTCTTAGTTTATCCTAAACGCACATACTAAATATTACAGTGTATATCCAACAAGTTTCTCCACCAGAAAATTATTTAAGCTACTTTAAAATCTAATTTTAGTTAGTCATATTCTGAAACTAGTAATTAGAAGACGCTTCTAAGCTGAAGCTCTGTGAGGTCCCAAGTACGCCTTCCTAACATTGCTTTACTCCATCCCTAGTTCAGAGAAGCAAATCCACAGAATTCCACAGCACATTTGTGTTTTTCCTTATGACGCCCCTTGGTCACTTTCAATTATAAAGAGAAAATTATGAAAAGAAAATGAAAACCCAAGTCACCCTTGAAAGCATTAATCTGAAAACAGAGTCAAAGGATTAAAATTGTTTCAAAAATTGTAGAAATGTTGAGAATAAAATAAGAGAAGACCGAATAATGAAATCCTAGTCCTGCCCTCTGAGATCTAGGCAGCAAATCCACCATGCTATTCCACAAGTCATTTAATATTTTCATTAAAACGGGAAAACTTAACAGGAGTTTCAATTATGCCCATTATACTCGGGAGACCAACTTTTGAAACTAGGCCAACTGATCCTGACTCACTGATAAAAGCTAAATGGGTTTTTATATTAATCGCACCATGTTAAAGCCAGGCAGAAATACTCTGAGAAATCAAAATGAATCAGGCTCCATTTCACTGAGTTCCTACAATTTCATATTCTGGTACCGACTCTGAATGGACAAAGAAATTTCTGCCAGGAAACAGATAACTTACAATAAGAGTCGCAAAAACCGCAGAGTGAATGATAACACAGACTCCGACGCCACACATTCTTCCCAAAATGAGGACACTGAGGGCCATGCCAACTCCTGGAGACGCCTCAGCAAGATCAGGTAGAAGACGGCCATCTAACATGACAATTTACAAAACTGAAGACCCATTGAGAAGGGACTTATCTCCTTCCTCTGAACACGCAATTCCCTGCCATTATTCATTCCTAAATCATAATCCCCAAGGCCCCTAGTCACCCACACTGCTTGTGAGCTGCAGCCAAAGCCAACTGTGCTTCTTTCAAACAGCATCTAATCGCCCTCAGGGACACGCATGCGCACTGCCCTCTGGGATAAGCCTGTCTCCACTGGGGTGCCTTTTCCAGATTTCCGATTCACTCTCACTCCACGCAGGTCCATGCTTGTTATGCATGTGGTGACTCCGGTGCTGGGGTAGATCTGCTCGTGAGTGCTGATGTACACCATGGCTTCTCTGCTGAGGAGTTCCTGGTGTTTGCCTGTGGACTAAAACCTGAGAAAAGGAAGAATGTCCCAACTGCGCCTACTGTCCTGTGACCACACACAGCCAGTGGGAATTGGGGGCAGGCTATAAAGAGAGGCCTACGCCGCAGCTCTCTGTGTGTTTTTAAATACTGGCTTGCCATCACCCTACCTCTACCAACAGTCACTCTGAGTAAGCACCGCTAGGTCGGCCGCTCTTTCACTTAACAAGTAGACACATAAAAATACACAGACATACATACACAACACATACATATACAGCATACATATATGCATGTGTATATATTCCAAAATGGAATAAAAATTCAAAGATTCAACTGGGAGTGGTAATTCCTGCAGTTGTGGTACAGTCCGTAATCCCAGCACAACTGGAGGCTGAGACAGGAGGATTGTAAACGCGATCCCAGCTTAGGCAATGCAGCAACTTAGATTCTGTCTCAAAATTTGAAAAAAAAATTTAAAAAGGGCTAGAGATGTACTTTACTGGTAGATAGTCCCTAGGTTACAGGCCCAATATTTGGAAAAAAATATATAAATGATCACAGAAGAGGCTGCATAAACGCATCTTTAGAGTTAACTTGCCTATTCATCAATCTCACATAATATTTATCGTAGCCCTTGAGTGTCCGGCAACTTGGAAGGTGCTACAACCAGGTAAAACCACGGGCGTCCTCTCTCACCTATTTTCTTTTCCCTTTAAAGACATGGAGGCTTGTAAGGCAAGGATGTGCTTATGTAATTGGACGTTCTAGGAGGATGGGAGTGATGACTTCAAAAAAAATGTTGGCTTTGAAGCAAAACTGACAGACTGAATACAGGAGTCCAGGAGGGGACGGGGGCTGGCCCCAATCTTGCTCCGTGGCCACTTCCCAGAGTGACACCACAGGCACGTCACTGCTGACACAGTCCCACGACCCGCAACCCGTTTGAGATCTTCAGGCTGCGTTATCAGTGGGCTGAGTGCTCGGACAGCTGCTGCTGCTGCTTCTTTCTAAGCATAGCACCTTCAGCTGTAGGAGGAAAAACCACTTGGCGGGTGCAGCATGGATTCCGGGACAGAATCTGAGTCACGCTGCAAGCTCTAATAATCGCGAATGGTACGGCATTGTCAAGTTCCCTCCCTCCCGCAGACTCAGGCTCTGCTTTGTAAAGTGATAAAAGGACCCACATCACTCCAGTGCAGACTTCGTACATTAGAAAGCATGTACGTAATATTGATGACCACAATATCCAAAAGTTTCTGGTTTTAAACTATGAACAAACTAAGATAAAATAAGAAGAAAATAAATCAATCTAGATCTGAGGAAAAGAGGAATACAGATATTTACATAAAAGTATCGAGTTTTTTTCATAGTTTCTGTCTGCCATTTTTTTTCACTGATTTCGGTTGGGGAACCTTACTTTTCCATTAAAGGCTTACAGAGTTAATAATTTAGCACTCTTCATAGGATGATTCTTTAGAATATTCCTAAAATTGAGAAAATAAACCCATTCACAAGTCAAATCAAGTCACGACAGACCGACTACTGGAATTTAGATCTGTCATTGTACTTTTTCTAAGTGCAACACACAAGAAACGCGTTCTATCACTTGAACTGCAGAACTCTGGCAGAGTCCGGAAGACAACGAGGTAAGGTAAAAAGAGTGCTCAAACTCACCACGGGACCGAATGAAGAAACAATCAAGAGACAGAAGCAAGTCTGGATGGAAACGGAACAACAGTCTTCCAATACAGTCCCTATTTTTGGCCACACTCCCTCGGGTGCTCAAAGAGCCGTTAAGTGGCACTGAAAAAGTTCGTATTTTCTTTAAGACAGATAAAAAGATGCATTTCAAGGGAAAAAGGACCTCAGCAAGTGGGGAGCGCAAGGACCTCCCAAGGACCTCAGCACTGTGACCTTCACTTTTGGGAAAACACGATTGGATTTAACCAAAGAAATAATGGGAAAAGCTGCCAATGGGCTGCGTGTCTCTGTGAAGTCTTTTTTCTTTTCTTTTGATGAGACAGTGTCTCGCTCTGCAGCCCAGGCTGGTCCTGAACTCACTGGTGGAGCCCAGGCTGGCCTTGGACTCAGGGCAGTCCTCCTGCCCCAGCCTCCCGAGTGCTGGGGTGACAGGCGTGTGGCGCCAGGCCAGCTTATGTGGCGCTGGGATGACAGGCGTGTGGTGCCATGCCAGCTTATGCGGCGCTAGGATGACAGGCATGTGGCGCCAGGCCAGCTTATGTGGTGCTGGGGAACCGAATTCTGCTGTGCCATTCCTCCAGTCCTCTGCGAAGCCTTATGAACTAATATAATGAACTTTTTTCTAGTTCTTAACCCAAAACACATCATGTACACAGTTACCTTTTATGTGCATGTTCATTTATTTATTAACTTTATATTTGATGTTCTTTCCAAAGGTACTTTTGAAACAGTTGAGAATCTGTACTTCCTTTCCAGTTGTATCCATGCATTACGATGTTTTTTGGGTCACCTCATTTACATAGCCCATTTGTCATGCTTTTCCCGTTGTCCTCCCCCAATTTCTAAACTACATCACACCACGCACCTGAACTTGGATTCCTGAGGAATTACAGAGCCGCTTCCCCAAGTCCTTGGTCATACCTCACAGGACAAGAGAGCGAACGTTTATGAAAGGCCCTAATGAGTCTGAAATGGAACACAAGTTTCTCATTCACGTTGCTGTGCACCCCTTACAGTACCACCACAGAATACTCTCTACACTTTCCAAGATCACTCTGGATCCAAGCTCTTACGGTCTTGGCTTAGTTTTCCCTATCCATGGCATTGCGCCATGACGCAGGCTGGGGAGGCAATCCGTGGGAGAGAAAGCATGTGCGGGAAGGACTCGGCTGACCCAGGAAACTCGCCTGCACAGCACAATGGTCTACCTACATGGGTGGGCCCTCGGTCAGGCCCAGGAGAGTTCTGCACACTTTCAGCTGAGAAGGGCTGCTCTCACGGGACATCGCAGGGGACACTCAGGGACCATTTCCGGAGGACCCCTCAGGGGGGTGGGCCCTTCCAGGGTGGGGTGCACATCACCCATCACCGGGAAGGTGGGCTCCCCCTCCTCCACCGCCACACGCCTCCCTCCTCATATAAACTAAAATACAAGCAAGAACATAATTTAAAATAAATTGTTAGAAAAGTCCTAATCATCACACTAGGCCTCATTCTTATTCTAAAGCATTAGCCCCTTGTCCACCCGTGACCCTACCAGGGTCTTACCGTGCCCAGGCAGTGTCTGCCAAGTGTCCACAGGTCTTTAGCGCCCGCGTTAGGGTTCCAACCCGGAGGGCAGAGCGATGGCAAGACAGACCCAGAGCCTCGCCCAGACTCCCCAGGCTGGTGCTGCGTCAGGCCAAGAAAGGGGCCAGCGCCGGAGTCGGGACGCCAAAGCAAGCCCTGGCACGCAGTGCGGCCCCAGTCACCAGAGGCCGGACACATGTGGCCCATCACTGCTCACCCGAGGGCTCACGCCCTGGGCTCTGGCCTGGAAAGAGCCAGTTCTCATTTAGACCTGCATCTTAAAAGGCAGAACTGCAGCAGATTTCCAGTTTGCATGAAGGACCCAGGCCAGCTAGGCCGGGCAGCAGAGCCCTTTGATCAAACACACGGAACGCAAGCAGAGGAAGCTCTTCCACTGTGCAAATGAGCTTCTCTCACAGACTTTTTGAAAGGCCACAGTGTGTTTGCATTAAACCAGAAAATACTATCATGAGCGAGGCTTAGTGATACATTTCTGTACCTTGGCACTCTGGGAGACCGAGGCAGGAGGATCCCAAGTTCAAGCCTCACCTGGACAACTTAGCAACTTCGTGAGATCCTGTCTCCAAAACAAAAACAGGAAAATGCTGGGTGTAGCTCAGTGTGAGATTCTGAGTTCACCACCCCCCTCCATATATACATGTAGGCATGCACACACACACA
The DNA here is from genome assembly GCA_004027205.1 of Ctenodactylus gundi. Taxonomy (NCBI): domain Eukaryota; kingdom Metazoa; phylum Chordata; class Mammalia; order Rodentia; family Ctenodactylidae; genus Ctenodactylus; species Ctenodactylus gundi. The sequence goes on along the minus strand of PVKB01002838.1, from coordinate 52,795 downwards.
CACACACACACACACACACACACACACACACACGGGAAAAAGCATCAAAACTCTTCGACAATGGCAACTATAATTTTACCCATCATGTCTCCTGAAAATGTGCAGACTTTCATGCAATCACAGCTACTAGAGAAATTAACATCTCAACTTTCGAGAAACTATCATCATGGCAATCTGTGTAACTGAGTGACAATTTCTACGTAAAGATTGAAAAGTGACTCTTTTTAATGTTTATTTACATTTCCACTTATGCACATTTTAACAACCAAATGCATTCATCGGCTGAGTGGGGTGGTGGGTTCTCACACATCACCTCATAACTTTAATAATAAAAGCCAAAGTTCCGCCTTCCCCAGCTGTGCCCAGCAGTGTTCTCTGAGGGGGTGTGTACAGGGGTCTGCAGAGCTTAACATGATGTTTCAGTAATTTTACAGTCAATATCATTAGAGAAAATATTGTAATAAAATATAATTTAACTCATTATCAGTTCAGAACAAGATCTCATGAAAATAAATAATTATTACTCAACTACTATTGGACACCTGTGTGTGTGTGTGTGTGTGTGTGTGTGTGTGTGCGCGCGCCTGTATGTTTGTACACAATCATATCAACCACAGGCAGCTTGAAGCCCCTTCCTATGTACAATTTTCCTGAGAAGCTGGTCATTTCCACATTGCCTGCTGCGAAAGGACCGAATCTCCACGGAGCATGACGGACATTTCACAGAAGTTGTTTCTGCATGTGCCGCGCGGCACCAAAGGAAAGACAAGGCTTATCGGATATAAGCTTTTATGTTCTTATGAATTGATAACTAAATTATAAGACAAGGTAAGTGACTATTGACTAGCTCCATTGAGTATAACTCTACACAATATTAAATACATACCTTAAAATTCTGACAGAATTCTAATATACTCGAAATCAGAATGGGGTAAAAGTTATTTTGCGTGCAAGGCACAGGAGGGCTGCCCGGGGCTGTGCACACGGGGAACTGGCTGGGTGAGAAGCAGCTCGCCCTAGCCGCCACGCCGGCGCCGTCACGCGTGCAGACTGCATCCGCTGCTCTCGTATCCTCAGCTACATCTCACTGAAGTCAGGCTTTGCTGTTTTCCCCTCCTAGATTTGCAACTAAAGCTACGAATCACAAAAGTAGAATAAATGAAACCACAGTGACTGAGAATGTGGCCAGAAAATGATTTTGTGATTAAAACGTAAATGCACACACAATCCACACGACTCATTACGGGCCGTGGCAGACGCACGCAGGCGGCCTTTCCTGTGGCCTTTCTGAGTCACCTTCTAGGCAGCATGATTTCCACATATTTGTGTCCCTGTTTCTCTATCATCCTGTGAGAGGACTTCCCACCACGTCCCAGGGACGCTCAGTCCCCCCACCCCAAAGCGGCCACCTCCCTTGTCCGAGCTCCCCCTGATGGCCCACAGCTCTGCGACCCTCCCCAGGAACACGGCTGCCCACTCCTTCTCTTCACTCACGCTGAGAAGAGCCAGCCACCAGTCTCTGTCTGCCACTCCCCTCCTTTCTCTCACGCTGCCTCAATCCCCCAAATTATTCTGTTGACGCCATTACAATCCTGGGAGCCAGGCAGGCTGAGACAAGAAGTTCAGGCCCAGCCCTGGCAATTAGAGGTTCAGTGAAACCCTGACTCAAAATCAAAAATAAATGTAGGCTGGGAATGTAGCTCAGTGTGGCGGGCCAACGCTCAATCCCTAGAAGCAAAGAAAGTAAAAAGAAAAGAAAGCCCAGTAAAATGTCCCCTTCGACCTTAGGATATAGCCAGAGGCGGGGAAGGCAGCGGGCAGGGAGGAGCCACCAGGCACTGGGAGGCCCTTGGGCAGGTCCTCTTAGGGCTAGACCGACCGGGACTCAGAGACACAACGTGGCCGCAGCCTGAGCGCTGAGAGCCAGTGGACTCAGCCCTTTGGAGCGGGAGGCGTGGCCTTGGGTTCTACACCTGGTCCCTGGTGCCATCCTCTCTGCTCTGGCGCCCTGCTTCCAGGAACCAGGCACTTCTGCCCTGCCACACCCTCCAGCCAAGATGTCTCTGCTCAGAGCCGGCCCCCTTGAAACCACGGACCAAATTCTGTCTCTCCTCTTTACGTTGTAGGTGTCAGGAATTTTAGATCAGAAATGAGAAAGCTGTTAAGATACAATTAGCTGAGTATAAGCGTCAGATGATTTTTTAAAAACAGAAATCAAGATGACCTTTTAATTAAATTTCCAACAACCAGGAAATAAATGGAGTTTGCAGCAGCCCATTTTAAGCTTGGCATACACACGGCTATCTGTGTAAAATTCCCTGAGTCATTCTCTGGGTGGCATCCGCTTCTCCTCAGCCTAGAGCCCTTTGCCAACAGAACCCGCCTTGGAGGTGGAAGACTGCCCTTCTCCTGCCGGGTCTGAGATTTCGCACTGGAGACTCTGGATTGGCTGCAGTGTTGCCTGCAACCCTCTCAATCCCCACGCGGAAGACAGCAAATGCACTTTGAATACAAGAATAGATTTATAATTTCAAACTCTTGAGGATGTTATTAAAGCTGGAGATGATTTTGAAATAATGTAATCAAGTCCCCGCTCTTTAGGAGGAAAGGAGCCCAGGAACAGACCAAAACTTACAGTGACTCAGTGTCTCAATCAGGACTGCTGACCTAGTCTGCAAGGGGCTTGGCTTGTCATTGCTATGTGCTGTCTCCACAATCCTGCTTCCCAGAGTCATGTCTGTCTTTCACCGCTACCCGTGCAATGTGTTATCTGTGTAGCTACTTATTGACTAGATTGCTGCATTGTTCAATGAATTCAGAAACATTCCTAGGTACCATGCCGTGATATGAGGCAAGACACAGACAGAAGGCGCGGAACGTGGAGGAGCTGTGTGGCCCTCACAGGGTGGCACTGTCACCCAGACAGGCACTGAGCGGGGCATCGATTATTTCAGAATTAAAGCTCTCAGGAATCTCACAGAATGATTAAATATTATTACTCAATTTTATGGAAACATTTGAGTATTTAGAAATAACAATGCGTATTCTTCCACTATATATAATTTTAATTTTCTAAGGTTTTATTGTTGCTGTTTACCTCTCCAGTTGTTTTCAGTATAATATTATTTGGGTCATATCTGGGTTGGTTCTTATTTATTTATTTATTTATTTATTTATTTTGACTGAGAGTCTCACTCTGTAGGCCAGGCTGGTCCTGAACTCACTACATAATAAAAGTCAACTTTGGACTCACAGCAATCCTTCTGCTCCAGCCTCCCTGTGCTGGGATTACAGGTGTGGGCCACCACGCCCAGACTTAGGTGGTGCTGGGGAATCGAACTCATGGCTTTGCACTTGGTAACTGCTGTGCCCTTCCTCCAGCCCATGTCTGTTTTTGAAGCAATAATTTCTCAGTAGTTGCTTTGTTTCACTGGAAGGAAACCATATTTGAAATACAGAATGATTGCTGTCCCATCAATCTATTTTGAAAACTAACACTGCATCTATGTTACCTGTGCTCGCTAAGTCAATCCACACATCCACTTGGTTTTGGTTTTGACTGCTCATCTATCGCTCTGACTCTGTATCGGATCTCAGTCGCTCCCTCGTACCTCTCTGGAATCATTTTTTTGTTTCACTTCGCTTTGCATTTGAACTAGGGATTGAACCCAGGGCCTTGGCATTGAGCTACATCTCCAGCTTATTCTTGATTTTGAGACAAGGTCCCACAAAGCTCAGCCCGGGCTAGCCTTGAACTCAGGACCCTCCTGCCTCAGCTTCCCAGGCTACCGGGATGACAGGCCTGTACCATCAAGCCCAACTTTATCACTTTTAAAAAATTTTAATTCTCAATGGATTATATAAACATAGCCCATATTACCTGTTAAAACAAGTATATATGTATCACTATACGTTGCCCCTCCCTGCCTAGTGTCACAGGGCGTGTGTGACTGTACACTGCACCCAAAAGAAGGCTTCCACTTCGTGCCAGCTCTCAGCAGTGAAATCTCGAATCTCAGTAAGTTGGAGACACAAAACGATGTGCAGAGCAGCTCAAAACGAAAATTTCGCCTTTACACTTAGTAAGTACTGGCTAGTGGAGAAAGGGGGGCCTCTAATCGTTGCCTGAAAGGCACAAACTGAAGCGCCTTTCCTGGCAACCTCAGGCCCTGCCGGGGCTTACTGTGCTTTTCTCAGCATGTAACTGGACTGCCAAGGAGTAATTTTTCAGGTGACATAACATTTGCCACTCTAGAAGACACCTCACATTTGATTTCAGAGGGATTCGATGATAAGCAAGTCATTTCATCTGAGGGACAGCGGCACAGGAGGAGGACGGAGCGTCATACCGTATTCGGAACTCTTTCTTGGAGGCCATCAGCCAGCCATAATGGCATGTTACGCAAACATGCGCGCTTGGACAATTCCTTTCATAACAATAGCATCCAAACGCATCTGCAGATGTTCAGGAAGGAGGCTTTTGTGATGCAAACGGATGCTTGGACGCACATAAGCATAGAACAATCCAGCAGAGGCAGGGGTGGGAGCATTGTGCTAGGAGAGCCAACTTCACTCTCCAAGTTTGATCAGCTGTGTAAGTAGCACGGACTAAGATGAGTTCAGTTTTGCCATTCACAGCTTTAGTCAGGATGTTACAGGGGCAATCGCGAGGCTCTGCTACGTAGAAAGTGGGTTCCGCTATCACTTGCTCGTTGGCAGCAGGAGAGGGGACGATGTGCCTGACCCCACAATAAGAGCTGGAAGAGCTCCTGGCGTCCCCCGCCCTGTCATAGGCTGACATGAGCTAGTGCCAACAGGAGGGAGCTGCCACCGGCCAAACCTTATCTCTAGCTGCCTTCTTCCCCCTCCCTTCCACAGATGCACAATGGAGTCAGGCAAGGTGTCCGTTCTAAAAATGAGAAACACAGGGTATCTATTACATGCATTTATTTTTTTAAAGCAAAACTAGAGACTCTGGCACCTAGAAAAATACAGTTGGCAATCAAAGGAATTCCTCATTATTCTTACGCTCACATCCATCTTGGCCTAAGTGACTCAAAGTAACTTATTTTTATATATACTTTTTCTCTTTCTTTCCTTATGCGTGTAAGCACTCAATAATATGAATAATAGTTGATAATATTACCAGTGTCATGCTTTCCAGCATAAAAGAGAAGAATATATTTTGATTGCCAAGAAAGTGAAAGTCAGTCTTAAGAATTCTTCAATTATACTATATCATTTTAATATAATAACACCAGGTCTGAACAAAAAGATTAGCTATCGATTGGAATCAGGTTTTAATGAGCACCCAGATTTTAATCCTAAGAAACCAAGTCAAGCAAGCCAGTTGAGTGGAGTTTTAGAAACTGGCAAACCTTCTATAGCTTAATGAGAATCTAATGTCTTGTTATTACTCATGTTACGGTATTTATATGTGTCAGCCTACATTTTATGGAGATGAACACAACCATGTTAGAAATATGTTCCAAAGAATTTAAAATTAAGCTATTTCATCAAGATGTTTCCATTTATCTTGTAATGTGTTAATTTTCTTAGTTGTCTCAATTATCATTCTTTATGTAGGTAAACTGAGACTATATGTGATATGAAGCCACAATTATATTTTGTAAATTGAAGAAAAAAGGTAAGTATTTTCTAAAAATAAAACAAATATGGGCTCTTTCTGCCTCCACCGTGATCAAGATGCTTTATTTGATGGGATTGCTTCATTGCATGTATATTTTCCTACATGTTATTTTTAAGTCCTCTGTATACACACTGCTCACAAAGGCTTGTCTAAGCATCTGAAATAAAGGGTCTCAGAAAATATTTGTGATTTTAATAGTCCACTTCTGTTTTTCTCTGTATGTTTTTATAATTTAACCCATCAAAGCCTTCTCCACCTGACAATTCATATAAAATAACTCAAGCTTACATACTTATTACATATGCTCAATCTAGAAATTTCAGAATTTAAAACTCAAAAAGAAGAATTCAGCAGATATAAAGTAAAAGCAAAGATGCACACTCAAAGCAAAATCGAGAAGCTTTGAAAACAGGGACTGATTTCTAACTCGATTCTTACATTTCTAACCAGTAAGCGTCTTCATCTCTCACACTAAAACCAGCACCTCTTTCGTTCTGGACAAACGCCATCGCAGGCTGCAGTGACTTAGGTCAATCTGCATCGCTCTGCCTTTTCCGAGGACACACCGGAGTGCTGCCCGTGCCCTAGGTGTCCCTAATCCTGAGACTGCAGCAGCACGCAGGCCACGGGAAGTGGGCCAGTTCAAACATTCCTCCAGTGGCGAGCACGAGGATCGGGCTGAGGTTTCATCCTTGCACTGAGCACCTGTGACCTCACTCCCCCTGATGCAAGGACCGGGTGCCTCTTGAGGCTGCCTTACGCCTCGAGGTAACTACTTGGGGCTGTCCTCCGTTTCCATCAACAGAGAGAATCTTTCTTAAGGCTCACAACAAACCTGCGAAACACCCCTCCTCCAGCTCCTTTCCATGGACAGACAGACAGACCATGCACGTCTGGGAAGGAGCGACCGCAGCAGTCTCTTCCCAAAGCTCCACTGTCCAAGCTAAACTTTCCTGGGAAAAGAAGTCCTGCCCCATTTCTCCTTTATTCCAGTCTAGGACTCACACACACAGGTTTGAACATCGCAGAGCCATTCTGATGACTGGCGACCCAACGCTGCCAAGAGACAGAAAGAAAGCAAGGAAGCACCCTGCTGACCCCCTGGGCACCCAGCGCCTCATAAATGAGGCAGTGCCTCCCCACAAACGGTAGCCCCAAGCTACTCGGCACCCGTGCCTCACAGCTCGGGCGACATCTGGCCTCTCCTAGGTGGCTCAGTGTTCCACGGACATATTGTACACTTCTGTTTGATTCTTTCAGCTAAGGACATCACTGACTCCGCTTTCTGTGAGTTTTAAAGCTGCTGTTACCTGTTGATGATAATATATTCTAGCATAAACACCACATAAAATATCTTCTGAAATAAAAGATTATTATTCTACGTAACCTTTTATTTAAACTAAAATTATTTATTCCTTTGTTTAAATGGGCAAATGTTTTCAAACTTTTCATCAGCATCTGGTCATATAAACAAATATTACAGACAGCATCTCAGAGCCCCTGATAAACTTTTCACTGACTGCAATAAGCAATTAAGTTACTAGGTGCATTAGTTTTAAGTTTTTAAATTAGTAGTTATTAATAATTTATTTTTACCCTGATAGAAAAACACTGACACGAAGCAGACCCCACAGATCCATAACCCCCAAATTACAAAGAAATAAACCCATTATATAACATCAAAAAGTAGGATTGTGGCCACAGCCCAGGCAAATGATACACAAAACACCTTGGAGGTCAAGTCTGGAGTCCGGATTTAGATAATGAGTCACTGTGGTAAGCATCTGTCTGTACTTGGGCTGCTTTCCTTCAAAAGTGAGAGGATTTTATTAAATTACTGGAAAATGAGCTCTCGCTCTAATAATGTATTTCAGAAGCTGAAATTATAAATCTATTCATGCATTCAAAATGCATTTACTATCTAGTGCATAAGGATTGTGATGGTGGGAGGGAAAACTGTGGACAATCCAGGCTCTTGCGCAAAATCTCAGCGCCTCCAAGTCCTCCGCCCACGGCAGAATCTCTTGGCAAAGGGCCAAAGTTTGAGAAAAAGTGAATTCCAAGCAAAGAATGACTCATGGAATTTTACACAGATAGGATCTCATACGGAGTCTTCTTTTATGCCAAACTTGAAATGAGCTACTGAAAACTTCAATTTAAACTTTTTGATTGTTGGAAATCTAAGTAAAGGATGATCCGAGTTTCTGGGTTTTTTGTTTGTTTTGTTTTGTTTTTTAATAATCTGACCTTTACACTCAACTAAATGTGTCTATTAGTTTCCGCACTTCTGGTCCCAAGCACCCGACACTCCAGACTTAAAGGGGAAGAGGCGCACTTTGGTTCAGGGCTTCAGGGGCACCAGTCCTTGGCTGGTGACCACCAGGCTCGGACGCCATGGCAGCAGGGCTCAGGGAGACGTGCACACCTGGTTCACGGCAGTGGGAAGTGAGAGAACAGTGCAGAGAGGACGCCCAGCCCAGACACAGAACCAAGGTCGCGCTTCCATGACCCTCTGGACTCCCCCGGACAGACGTGCGCTTCACACACCCCCTAGCTGGCACACACTCCAACCAAGGCGACATCAGTTTAGGCGCTACAATATCCTGGTGCGTGTCCCTGACATGCAGAAGCACGTCCTTAATTCGGAGGAGTCAACCTAGCAGCACACTGCACATACGAATAGTGAGAGTCATTCTTCACTAGGCATTCAATTTGCTGAGTAAAAAGCCTAATGTTTCTTAAATCTGTAGTGTTTTGAAAAAAGCGGTCAGGTGAAGCCTTCTTCAAAATACAGAAGCCGAGGAACGGTCTGACCCTACAGGGTCAGGGCCCTGGGGACAAGGCTCAGGAGAGTGCCTGAGGTGAGCTGTCCAGGTGACATATCGATCGAGAGCTGGAGCGCCACTGCTGCCTGCTCGTCTGCCATGGACACCACCTGCTTATCGGCCTTGGAGAGGCTGCCTGGAGCATCACCAAGCACCTGCTCTCCTCTGTGCCAGGGACCCTGACCTTCCTGCCGGGCTGGGCTTTCTTCGGTAGCTCAGCCCAGGCCCCAGATGCCCAGGCATGTCTAACGGGCATTCTTTTTCAGAAATCTGGGTATTAACTGTTGAGACTTAGGCCCAGTTCTTCAAATACGTTTTTGTACCACTGCTCTTTGCAGATCTTTCAGCACTTTAAAAGAGAAAACGCTACCTCACTTGGCCGTTATTCCTTGTTTTCTGATAGCGTGGTGAAAGTCAGCTTTGGATTCCAGCCTCCTAACTACCCTGTTTCTGCTCTGACCCTTACAGTTCACTTGATCAAGGAGACGTTGTTATCCATCACAAAGAACCTTGCGGGGTCCCGCACTGTCTCGCTTCCCCTCTACTGGTCTGGACCGCTGACCTGGCCCCTCGTCTATCCAGGCTACCAGCCACACTTCATGACTATTTTCTAAATCAAGGCAGAGACATACTGAAAACATAAGCTTCATAATGTCTAAATACACAGTTTTCTGCAGAAATTCATAAATGTTCAGGTCTTCCTTTCATCCAATGTAATTTGATCTTGAACCACTTGTTTATAAATTTATGAAGCATGTAGTACGCTCTAACTTGCATGTTAGATCATAAGAAAACAAAAATGAACACGATAAACCTAGAGCCCCTGCCCTTCAGGAGATTAGAGGAAGAGCTATATAGGAATTGCGCTAGTAAACAATCACTTATCAACAAATGCTTCATAAATATTTATGTTTTTTTCCAAAATCAGATTAGGTTGTGTACTGTTCCTGCCTCTGAGCAGGGCATTTACCAGGCTGCCCCTCTGCCTGCTGAGTGGTGCTGTTGCTAGGTACACGTCCCTCGGGGACAGTGCTGTTACTGAGTACCCACGCCCTGGGACGTTGGGTGGGGGAAGCTATTGCTGAATGCACAACACTCGCATATTGCTGGGTGGCGCTGTTGCCAAGTACACACGGGGCAGGCTCCGCCCAGCGGTGCTCTTGCTGAGTGCACCCTCCTGTGGGACTCGCCCAGTGGTGCTGGGCCTGCAGCCCTCACAGGATTCTGCTAAGCAGCCCTGTCGGATTCTCAGGGCTTCCTGTGCGCCCTCCTTCCCTGGGAAGTCACCATCGCTTAGAACCCATCTCCCACGCCACCCTGGTGTTTCCTCCAGGTGTGTTCTCAGTGACCTCCTCCACTCCCCGAGGAGACGGGAAGGGCTCAGTCCACAAGGACCAAGATGTAATACTGACTAACCCATTGGGATGAATGCATTTCCAAGAAAAAGTTAAATTGAGCCACTTACCCCTCTGACAAACTAGGAAGGGGAGGAATTCTTGAAAAATCAGTATATTTATAAGAAGACACAGAAGGTCCATTTTTTTGCTCATATCAATATAATTCAGTGGATCTTTAACTCTGCCAGGGGCAAAACAATTCTGGGAAAGCGCTGTTTTTGCTGCACCTGATTTTGTACTCAGTGGCACAGTCAGTAATTCATTCATTCATCCAAAATTCACTCTGTGCCTATTTTGAATCCTCCCTGGTTATCCTGCGAAGCTACAATAAAATAGTGAGCACAATTCCACGCCCTGTCCTCAGAGGAGTCCTGTCTCTGGAGAGAGAAGCTGGCGTTCAACAGTAACACAGACGTCGTCCTCACGAAGTGAAATCGTCTGCTACGCAGACACACTGCCGCTGAGGCACGCGGTAAAAACTGGCATGGTCCTGAGGATCTGGGGGCTCTCTGAGGGTGGGACAAAGATGCCCGCGTGCTCTGGGCGTGCCCAGAGGCTGGAGGATGGAGTCCAGGGCAGGGGAGCTAGCGAGTGGGGGGGGGGGGGGGGGGGGGGGGGGGGGGGGGGGGGGGGGGGGGGGGGGGGGGGGGGGGGGGGGGGGGGGGGGGCCTCGCCCCTCTTGTCTGCGGGGAGTGGGGATAGCACACATGGGGAAGGACGTGCAAACAGACCTAATCTGAAAAAATAAACAATGAGGCAAAAAAAAAAAAAAAAAAGCTTTAGCTGGTAGCCAGACAGATCTCTTTCCAACAAAAATGGAGTTTGGAAGAACATATTATAAAAACAACAGAGAAAATAAGTTAAACCTGTTAACCTCAGATGCCTGTGACGCTGCAGCCTGTGGGAATTAGTATCACTGAAGCCACAATCAGCGCTTTCCTTGTCATTTCTCTCCTCCAGTGCAGTAAGTACAGAACCTCCAAAAAGTATTCCTTCTATCAACACAGCTCATGGGATACACTCTGGCCACTCAGGCTATAACTCTTAAACAATTTCAATTACAGGCTCATTCTGATGATTACCATTAACACTGGCAGACTTCAGCTAAATAGAACTCAGGATGGAATTGCTACAACGGCGCTGGCTGTGACCATCAGCTGCCCGGCACCGGGGACAGTGAAAACTGTTTAAAGCAGGAACATTTATGGATGAGAACCAAGCCTTTCCGTTTTGTCTTTTTAGTTAGGCATCCCCTGTTGAGTTAATTAACTTCTCTGGGGCTGACCTATAAAATAGAAAAAGGAAGAGGTGTAGACTGAAATTAATTCTGAAATGCAAGATAAGTTCTTTTTAAATATGATTCCAACGCCTGTTTTAGATTTTCAGACTGAATTTCTGTTCCTCTTTCAGTCTATCAAGACTCTAGGACCCTGACTCCCCACCAGCTCAACCATCCTCCTTCCTGTGAGGGAGCCCTGGAAACTGACCCTGACCTTCCTGTAGACTGAACTTGACTGCTAACTTTCCAGAAGGCAAGTTTACTTTGTGATACAGATCTACTGTCCTGGAAAGTCAAGCCTGAGCCAGAAATGGAAAACAACGCTTAGAAATGTGAGAGCCCCGCTCTGCTAGCCGGTGCACAGAAAATGTTCATTTGCAGTACATTTAAACGAACACTGCATGTAACGCTCTCCCAAGCCACCAATGAAGACAGGTGTTTCAGCAAACCCGTCAGAAAGGAAATCATGCTAACCAAGAGAACTTTACCTCTTTGACTCAGTGACAAACATTTCTTAATTCTCAAGAACTAAAAACTAAATCTAGATGATCTAATCCTAAGAGCAGACAGAAAGAGGTTCTCCTCACAATTTTCCATGGGACCACACTGATAACCGAGATGACACAAACTGCATTTTTAACTCAGGGGTGTGTGGCAGGACGTGCAACCGGAGGGAGGTGGTCTGCTGATGCCAAGGGTCCATCCGCAAAGTCAGGAGAAGGACCCAAGGGAAGGCACCCCGATCGGGGTCACAGAGGACGCGGGCGGACGGGTGCTCACGCGCGGGACGACCAGGGGTAAGGACAGACCTGGGAGCTTGGGAAGCTTCTGGACATTTGGCTCTAGCTGGCTGGAGACGGCAGCACCAGTTGACAGCGGCTGCGCGCCGCATTGCTCCAGGGAGGGGCCGAGGAGGGGAGAGCCGCTGCCTCTGGGTACTTTTTGGCAGAAGGCGGAGAAAAAACCCTTCAAGACAAAACGCAAGATACACTGCATTGCCTGCAGCTTCCAAGCACCCAGACAGCCCGGATGCGTCCTCGCAGCGGGTGGTGAAGGGCGGGCCTTACGCACAGCGCTGCCCGCTGCCCGCTGCCCCCGCCCGGCGTCTCAGTTGCTCATTTTGCTGCTGTGACAAAATACCCAGCATCCACTACGACGAAAGGAAAGACGCAGCGCTCGCGGCTGCAGACGCTCCCTCAGCGTCCCAAGTCCACACAGGCCACCGGCCGGGCGGCCGGCAGCCCTGAGGCGCAGGCAGGGGCTGGGTGCCCACCCCACCGCAGACAGCCACGTGAGGCAGGAGCAAGCCAGGAGCGCTCCCAGGAAGAAGCCGCAACAACACCACCGCTTCTTCTTCCATTAGGCTGCCAGCTGCCCCCTGCCGCCTCACCTCCTGGCCCAGGAGTCCACAGGAAGCACCTGAAATCTCCACCCTAGACAATCCCCATCTCAGCAAATCGCCCTGACACTTCCAGGTCAAACCTTACACACCGCCCCTTCCAGGCAGGCCCTACCCCCCAACAGCACACAGTTCCGAATACATGAGGCTTCGGGGGACACTCCAAATCCCAACCGTGACACCGGGCCAGAGCTGCAAGCAGAACGCCAGGCGTGAATATCCACTGCCTACAGGGCACAAACGACCAGTCCCCTGGACACGCCAAGTTCCACACGTCCCACATCAGGCTACGTCCTCCCCCAAACGGCTCCGCTGGCAGCCCGCCCTGCCCAACCTGGAGTCGGCCCCTTGCAGCTTCTTCCAGACACCGATGTGGCTCAACCCGCCCACCTGCCAGGAAATCCCTGTCTTCCGTGTGACCCAACTGCCTTGGAAGGTGCCACCCTCCTCTCTTCCGTCAGGAAATGACCCCCCACTCTGTCCTTCTGCCTCTCCTCAGCCCCTCTGACCCAGAGACCCTTTCACAGTACAGGTCCTATCGTGGCTCTTCTGATCACATCTTCCGGAAGCTCCCAGCCCCCCGCAGCGTAAGAGATGTTCCACAGGGCCAGACTCGAAGGGCTGAGCGCCCACGGGTGCTTCCGAAGGCTCGGAGTAAGCACAGGGATGGACGGGACGGGGAAGTGGGCCTAAGGCACAGTGTGTCCACCAGAAAGACGGATAATCTCTAACTATCTGCTGAGTGGCCAGCTGACGATGGCTAATAATCCCTGACTGAAAACGTTGAAATCACTGAGCAGATTTCAAATGTTCTCAACACAAAGCGGCAGTAATTACTGACATGTGAGTGATGAACATGTTAAGTAGCTTGATCTAAGCTTTTCATCATGGACATACATGCCACATGGCATTGGATCCTGTAAACACGTGCAACTATTATGTGCCAAGGCAAAAGAAAACTAGATAAAGACTTATTTAAGCCAACCCTGGCCATTTCTCTAAAATCCTTTCCCACCGCGGCCTCCAGCAGGGCTGCAACCAGAGAGGCCCCTGCTGCTTCTCCAGCACGTCCAGCTTCCGGCCTTTGCTCGCGAGCTGCAGGAATCTGCACGGCTGACCTTCTCACTTCCCTGGAATCTTCACTCAGACGTTTCAAATAACTAGTTACCTTCTCTTCTGAGAAGATAAGCAACCTACTTAAAATTATAAGCCACGTCGTCATTTTTTTCACTCCCCTCCTCCCCCTCCTCCTCCTCCTCCTCCTCCTCCTCCTCCTCCTTCTCTGGAGATTGAGCCAGAGCCTTTACACTGAGCTACATTCTCAGCCATGTTCACCTTCTTATGCTGACACAGACTGTGTAAGTCCCTAACCTGTCCTCGCTGCTAGGCGTGAACTCGTGGTGCTCCTGCTGCAGCCTCCCGGAGTGCTGCGGCTGCAGCTGTGCCCATCACCACCAGGCTCTGCTTCCATCCTTTGTCCATTATACTGCCGACGTATTTTCTATTTTTTCCCATTGATAACACATTTGGGGTTGGGAGGCCTTCAACAGTGTTAACGGAGGTTTCTTGGATTTGCCTAGTAAAGAGTCTGGAACATCTGCCAAGATTCAGTGAGCATCTGCAATCAAAGTGCATTAGAAGGTCTGTGTGTGATGGTAAAATCTGAGCTCTAACTACAGTTCACAACTGAAAGCAAAGCTTGTATCAGGAAAGACACCCAGAGAAAGTGTTGGCCTAGCTACTTAGCAACCCTTTTAGGACCTTTCCCAGCAGGACCTATCTCAACAACCAACTTACAGAGAGGCTTCAGTCCCTCAGTGAAACAACCAGAGGCTCAGTGGGAGGGGTGCACCAGAACTTTCTCGGAGAGAACATCTACATGCCCCCGGGGCCTTGCTCCCCCGGGACTGGGGACCCGGGATGCTTTCCACTGCATGGAGAACTGGCAGTACTTCTGCAGGGAAGAGCTGGAACTCCGGGGTCCTCCTGGATCTTTCTGCAGCCACCACAGCCAGGCACCCTCAGCGTCGCCCCCTGAGGAGAAGCTTGGCAGACAGTGGAGAGGCACAGCTCAGACTGTGCACACAGAGACGGCAGTTAACGGCTGTGTTCTCAGCCTGCCCAAGGCCCGACTGTATTCCACTCTCAAATTAACATTAAATAATGGGCACAAGTCTACCACATTACGTTATTTTCTAATTATTTTCCCAATAAGATTAGTCAAGCTACCTGCTTGGCTTTTCTTAATTACCTACTGAATCAATGGTTAATAAAATATTGGAAATACCTTTAGTTGGAGGGCAATTTCTGAATGTGACTTGTGATTCGGCCTCTTATAGATTGCGAGACCCGGGCAGGAGAAGGGATCTTTGAGGTCCTAAATCACACATCTCACAAGAAAAATGTGGTCACACTGACTCCTTATCCTAGAGCAGAACCTAGGTGGAAGCTCTGCGTCCCCTACAAGTTCAGTTACTAGTTCTCCTTAGAATTATACATTCCATTAAGACCTCCTTGGAGATGGAATAGGAGTGAAACTGAGCATCATTGCTGTTACTTACACCATAAAGCACTGTTTCTATCCAAATGTCCGAGCTGACTGAGTATTCTGTAGGAATTTCCTTACGTCACTTAGGAAGTCCCAGAGTCCTTGGTGTCTTTTAGGCTGGACGCTACACTTGGGATACACAGCCATGTTCTCAACCTTCAGATTCTGTGCATTATTCCTGAAATATGTCAGTTTTACTTTCAAAAGAATTTATGGAGAGAAAGACAGGTCGTTGTCATTGCGTGGTCCTGTCGGTGGCAGCAGGGGCTTTTCAGAAATTTCCCTCTATTCTTAGAATGCAACTGCATTACCTTTTCAGTTACCTCCTGGACTTGCATCTGTGACAAATCATTAGGCTGGAAGACGCAGCTTCCTAATAAGGTTTCTGGAGCAGAAAAACAAGACGCGATGGTGCGTATGCTCACATGGGCAGCGCTACGGAGGCAGGGCCCCCGCGCCATGGAGGGCGAGCAGTTCCAACGAATGGGTCCCGCCTTTCTTCACCGCCTTCCACGTCATCACTCCTCTCAGACGACACGCCCGTGAGAACGAAGGGCGCGGGCACTCGTCGTGGGCGACTGGCTCGGTTCCGGGTCTTTTAGCTGAACGTACAGGGGACTCCACCTTCCCCGGGGCCTGACCCCGTCTGCAAGTATCGCTGGATCCGAGGAGGAGGAGACGATCACGGGCACCTTCGGGGGCGGCCGGCCTGGCCAGCGGCATGTGACAGAGTAGCTTTGGGACTGCTCCTGGGTATTCTGTGCATGAGAAATCAGCTTAAATACACAAAACACACTAGGTTCACGTGACAGGAGCCGGCTGAGTGATGTCATGAAGGAGGGGCAGGAGGCACCCACATCAGCCCTCCGCCCTCCTGGCTGACCCCCCCCCCACCACCAGTTGCTGGGTCCCGCGATTGCGCCCAGATTTCTCCAGCCCTGACTGAACATCCCACCATCTCTCCACCCACCTGTCAGCTCTGACATGCCACTCGGCACTGTGGGACTGAACATCCAGCGACATGTGGCCCAGAGCCACTGCTCTGATTAAGCATGATTGCGCGTAACTATACCGGAAAGACGATGCCTGTAAAGGTCCCCTCCTGACGTGGAGACTGACTTTCGGTGTGCAGGCACTTACCGGAAGGCCCTTTCTCTCACTCTTGTGTTGTGTGGGTGGCTTGTGTCGTGGGTTCCTGAGCCTGAGTTTACATACCCAAAGGACATACCTACCTGATGTCTTAGAATACGCCTAGTGTGCCCCACCTTACAGGCAACTGCAATTCAACAGAAGTATGAGTGGTATCATAACAATAACTGGATAGAACATCAATTTCAAACATTCTTGCTTACTGTTGAATGTACAGGTCTATATCCTCTGGAACCACTGCTGATGAATTATTTCCCCTCTAAGGAACACTAGTGTTAATCAAATGTATTGTAAGTACTTACCACATACCAGGCATTCTTCTGTGTTCTGCAGATTTATTAGCCTATATGACCTTCATAACTCAATGTTATAAAAGTTATTATGCTTCCTTTGTGGAACAGAGACCAAGACACTTGCCCAAGGTCACGGGGCTTACAATAAGGTCACCCTGCAGCACTTGGTACCTGAGCCATCACCCTCCCCTCTGCTACGGTGCTCGTTCCCATCAGCCCTGTGCTGCGCTCTTGGCTGAAAATAATCCAATGTGCCTGGTCGTACAGAACTGCTCAGTAAAGTGTACATCGACCCTTATCGATTATTTGAAAACTGACTATTACTGACCAGGCTGTTGGGTCCACTGACGTGTTATTCCCAGATGTCCACCACCTTTGCTTTGCTGGTAGGTTTGTTCCTTCAGTTTTCTGCCAGCAGAAGTTTTATAATGTTTATTCTTCCTCAGTTTCATTTCAAAGAATTGGTATTAATTCCAATGAAAAGAAAACAGCAACGCCTGGCAGCAATGCTTGTTGAAAGCTACTGGGATAACGAAGATTTTTCATTTTTGAATTTATTCTACAATACTGCATGCAGTTCCAATGTACTGTCGGGCATCAGGTTAGGCACTAGAACTACAATGAAAATTATGATCTGATCTTTGCTCCAAAGTACTTGACAAAATATTAAAAGATGAACCAGCTTCTATAAACGCCATGCTTCCACCCCTGGGACCATAGCATGTTAACACGCGGGGCTGGTGGCCATCTGCATTCCTGTTCTCAGGGCTGTGCCAGCAGCCACACAAAATTCCTGTGTCTCCCCACTCCCATGTGTCACATGTGCACGCGCCCGCGCGCGCGCGCACACACACACACACACACACACACACACACACACACACCATGGTTCCTTAGCTGGAAGTACTGATGCCTCACTGCTCCCCCTCTGCCTCAGGAGAGATAATTCCAGGCTTATACGCTCCCACCGTTTAGGGTTTTCCTGCAGAATTAAACCCCAGCTGCCCACAGAAGAATCCAGTCTGAAAGTCGGAATTCACTGGCTGTCCTTCATCTCTTGTTTTCATTCCTCCCTAACAGCATCCTGGGATTTTCCACCAAATCCCTGGCTGCTCTCTGAATCGCTGTCTTCAGGAAGCCTTGTTCCTGAGGCGAGCTCAAGTGTTGGCAGGAAAACACATGAATAAGAACAACGGACATGTCTGCTGATCCCCCAAGATGGCCGCATGTGTTACGTGTAGATTTTTCTTAATACAGAAATGCAAATCACCCTGAGGATCAGAGAAAGCCGGGTATGCTAGGAAAGGCAGGGAGTTTGCAACACGACTGAGACATCGGTGGGCTTGTTATTCAGTTCCACGGAGGGAGGACACCATGCAGGTAGTCTGGGATCAGATAAAGACTTCCTTGCCTTGATGAAGTTAGAATTAATTTGGTGGACACGTGGTGAAGTCAAATTTAATCAATGTTTTAATCAACTACATAAAAGGATGATAGGCAGTTTGCGTTTTTAAGAAGTTCCCCTGGCTATGACATGTGAGAGGAATCGGAAGCTCAGACTCAGCAGAAGGGGCCCTCTCCCGTGGGCATGCAATC
Organism: Ctenodactylus gundi; assembly: GCA_004027205.1. Lineage (NCBI taxonomy): Eukaryota > Metazoa > Chordata > Mammalia > Rodentia > Ctenodactylidae > Ctenodactylus > Ctenodactylus gundi. The sequence continues at coordinate 34,659 of PVKB01002838.1, read as the reverse complement.
TCATGTGAAGAGGAGGAAGAATGGAGTGATTAGGACGGCGTCATGGAAGAACAGGCGACTGACCTCAGCGCCTGGTGGGAAGACCTGGTGTGGAAGGACTGAGCACCAGGGTCACCAGGGTGGCCTTCTGGAGCCCACTTCGGCAACCGAGAAGTAGGTGCCAGAGGTCACTCAGTGCACGACGTCACAGGAAGCAGTCATCCACAAAGAAGAACAAAAAGCCACAAGGCACTAAATTAGGGGATGGTATCTGCAGGGCATCTGGGTTGTACTGCACCCTACCCAGTGGACACCTACGGGTACTGAAAAGAGAAAGATCTAGAGTTTTCACCAAATAAATATGTGTCAGTCACCTGTTGCTATAACCAAGTCAAACGTTGTGGCTCAACCCAGTGTGTTAGTTACCTCTTCATTGCTGTGACTCAATACCCGACATCCACAACGTGGGGAGGAAAGATTTATTTTAGCTTACAGTTTCAGAACGTCATGTGACAGTCCATTCACAGGTGGGCGGCTGGAAAATGGTGGAAGCACATGGCAGGGCCGGAGTGGGGGCAGGGCCAGAGCCGGAGCTCCAGCGGCAGAGATCCTCACCACATGGTGGTGCAGAGAGAGACCGGGAGGAAGGGCAGAACCAGCACACGCCCCTCCAGGTCAACCCCAAGCACCCGCCCCTTCCAACCAGGCCCCACCTCTCAACCCCACACAGCATGCACAGGAGCACGAGGCTTTTGGGGGACACTCCAGAACCAAACCACCACACCCAGCAAGGGCTTGTTCTTTCTTGCAACTCTGCCGGTTGCCAAGGCTAGCCTCCACGTGTCCCTCCCAGAATGTCCTCCATGCCACAGGTAGCCTGGCTGAACCAGGATGCACATGCTGCCTCCGCCACGGCTCTGAGGCCACGGGCTGGCTTTTATCTGCCGTGCGGCCTTGCGTGCTTCTGAATAGCTTTTGCTAATGATGGACAAAGGACAGAATTCCAGGAAGCCAAAGCGTATGCTACAATTCTCTTTAAGACGCAGTCCTTGGACCATGGGGAATGTCATACCTGACACTTTTTACTGTTGTAAGCAAGTCCACTCAGAGGTGAGGGAGCAGCATGGTGTTGCCAACAGTCAGGAGATCCCACAGGGGCCAGCCTCAACAAAGGCAACCCCAACGTGGCTTTGACACGTCACGAGCATCGGCCTCAGAAGCGGGAGCTAAGGTCAGGAGCAGAAGGGACGAGAGGCCTACCACGCAACTCAGGGATGAGGGGCAGAAAACATCAGGCAGGAGGCGGAAGCGCCACGTGAGTCCAGGGTGAAACCCGACAACAGCAATGGGTACGCACCAAAGACCTCAGAGAGAGCTAGCAATGAATAGAACAAAGATAAATTCATTGCAATATATTATAATTGGTTTCCAAAAATTAATTAGATTGATAAGTCAGCCAAAGAAAATATGTTTAAGGAATTGGTGCCTTCAGGGCATGGAAAATCAGACTGAAAATGTCTTTATACTTAGGAACTTAAGAGGTAATATTACATGCATAAAACGTGTTACATCTAGATAAAATCTCCAAATGTCACGCGACAGAAATGTCAGTTCAAAGAACAGAAAAGAAGATACCTATATTTCAAAAGTTAAGGAAGATTTGGATTGTATTGTTTTTATGTTAGAAAGACTATGAAAGAACGATAGCTTTTACATGTGATTATGTACATTTAAAGGAGAAAACATGTTTTTATTTGCCAAAATCTCTCCTATGCAGAAATCAGCACTGTTTATAACTGCACAAAATTTATCATGAAAAATTCAAGATGCCAAATCCAACATGAGGAGTGGCACAATTTTCCCAAGTATTTTAGGAGCCATGGGCTCAGAGTCTGAAGCTCATTGCCCACTACTGTGCATGTTGTGCTTTTTTTTCTTTAAAAAACAGTTATTTTAGTTTTTGGTGAGAAGTTCATATTACCTTTTAAAACCTTTTTATGAAAAAGATTTTCACTTGACAAACTTCTATGCATTAGGAATTCACTAGGATTTGAGAACTCAGCCTCATACTTCACATAGCTGTCATATTTTGGTAAGAATGCTAGCCGCCCACTCTCTTGATACTTTTCAGGAATATAAAGGAACATGGTGGCCCATGTTGGTGGGCATCTAGGTTGCTACAACCAATACGGAAAACCAGATGGAGGCTCCATGAGGAATTTTGAAAATTCAAAATGGAATCATACAACCCATCGATATTGTTGAGTGTATTCTGAAAGGAAATGAAATTAGTTTGCCGAAGAGTTTTTGCAACACCGTCAGTTCATGTACATAATATCTGCTGAAGAGCAGTCCTCACATTGGTTTGTGTGTTTCATGAGGGCAGAGGTGAGGACGAGCTTTGTCCACCGGGGCATTCTCTGTCTCTTTTCTACGGCTAGCCAGTCACAGACATGTCTGTAGCTTAAAATTATCTTCATTCCTGGCAAAATGAATATTAATGTAGCTCTCCAAATCCTCACGCGCACACTCATATTTCTTACTTTCTCTGAAGGATTCCTTTATACCTATGAGAGAGACACGTCAGAGGCTCCAATCGCTGTTGGTGTCACCTCACATTCCTTGACTCTTCCCAAGCAGCCATCTCTTACTAACATTAAACGATTAGCCTCTTATTGCTAATGACATTGCACAACATGTTCGTACACTGTCACAAACTACATCCTCTAATTTCCAGTCGTAAGGGTTTTCACATGTTTGATCTCTTTTAGAGACTTGTGACTCATTTTTCCTTTACTATCATTTCTAGAAAAGTGGATCAGAAACCCTCTTATATACAGCTACTCTTCAAAATTAAAAGTTAATAATATGAACCAAAATGAACAGCAGTCTTGAGTGACAGCTGGTGCTTCCATGAATTTTTCTTCAGTGTTGCCGAAGGGCATTTTGTTGGAAGTATATTCCTCTGCACGTCCACACTAGCTGTCACCAAACACCATTTCTGTTTGTAGGAAAAAAACAAGAATGCCTGCTACATTAAATCCATGGACATGGAACACAGGCCGGCCAGGCCCGCTGCGTTGGAGTTCATGATCTTACAGTTTGACTTTAGAAATATTTCCCAGAAATTCGCACACCTACTTGGATAAAAGAACTCAAAGGTAAGTGGGTCAAGGTAGCAAATTTCTGATAACAACCGCAAGATATAAAAAGTGCATGTTTAAGGAAAGAATAAAGAAGAAAACATTAATGGTTATGAAAAATATTTTCTTAATATAGTCAATACAGTACCTTATTAGGAAATAAAAAATGTCTGTGCTGAAATGTCTTTATTTAAAAGCAATAACAAACCATCCATCATGCTTTAATACTCTTCTGGCAAGAGAAATATAATTCTGATAGCCTTTACCGCTCACACTAGAGATCCATCGCAGGTACCAGAAGGTTTGACAGCTAAGGTTGCAGGTGTCTTTAGTGAGGGGGAGTCCTGTATGCACACAGCTACTCAGAAAATATCTAACGGTCCTGAAAATGAGATTCATTTGTTTTAAAGAATGCCGTGTTAGGTCTACATTTGTTAAAATGTACTCATAACTTAATATACAATAATTGTAAAATTATCAAGTATAAGGTGAGGTTCTGGCTCCACTCATAAGCTGTGGCCTATTTTGATAAGATTTTAACATATGCTAGACAAAACATAAGTTTTGTTAAGGGAGTGTTCCAGTTACATGAAATTAATAGTATTATTACAATTATACAAAGCAGTACTTCCTGTCACAAGCAGTTGTGCAAAAGCAGGTTTATCTTAAAAGTTACTCCCTCTAGACCACAAAGGTGCAGGGTGGGGGAGGCATCCCTTTAAGATAATGACTGGACCATCCGGCAGTGATCTGAGAAGACGAAAGTTCGTGGGACATGGTGTCAAGGAAACCGCATGCCTCGTCAATTCAACCCTACTTCCCCCTCAGAACGGGTGCTATGCCCTTGAACTCTACGGAGTTACAGCTTGGACTTCAGGGGAAGAGAGACAGAGCAGCAGGAGAAACGAGAGAACTCGGACCTGGGTGGCCAGGTGGCTGCGTGCATCAGGGCCTCGCTGGAGCCAGGCCAAGAGACCCGGAGGGCGGGGAGGCTGGGGGCTGGGAGGCGGGTCCCACAAGGGAGCAGATCAGGGCAATTCAGCGGCTGAGGACTCGGGCGAGGGAGGGGACTACCAGCGGGAAAGAGCCCAGCTTCGCTTCTGAGACTGGAGTCAAGGGGGTCCTACCCCTCGTGACCAGTCCCCTCAGAGAGCAGGTTGGGGGAGAGACACCCACACAGGACGGGCAGGATGTGCTGACTGGATCTCCGCCAACACAAGCTGAGGGGTGTGGGCAAGCTACAGCAGAGGGCCTGAGAGGTGTGCGGGGCCTCCGGAGGAGCCCGGTGCTGCCAACACCGTCGTCCCAGACACGTGGCCTCTACGGCTCGTTAGAAATGAAGTCCCGGTGGTCAAGCCACCAGTTGGTGACCCTCTCCCTAACCTACCGTGGTGCTAAATCCACATTCTCCCACTGGCAGGTTACCAAAGAGTTCTAACCCACATACTCATTTTAAAAAAATCGCATACCCATCTGAAGACAGAGGTACGGGAAGCAAAGCTACCGGCTGGCTGGGGCTCCCAGTCACCTCGCTAACTCTGAGCTGCCTTGTATGACCAGAGAGCCACGAGCCTTCGTGCCGGTGTCTCCATCACACGTAACACCGGATCTCAAGCGGACACTCATCGTGGAAAACCAATAGCACAAAGGAAATATTGTCTGAAGAGAATGAAAAATCAATACCCACCTTTAAGGTCACTAAACTTTGGTAAGGATTTTCTGCAAACATCAATATCCTACCAAAAAGATAGGTACTGTATGTTTTTTTCCTCTTTCTGTGTAATGAAATCTGCCCAGAAGACTCACACACACACACACACACACACAGCGTGTCACACACCCACCCCTGGCCTCCTGGAAGAGTTTTGTTGTGCGAAATAGACTCATAAGTGTCAGCTTTGCCATTGGAAGGAAAAGAAATACCAGCCAGCTCAATGCTCGAGTTCCCTCCAACGTCTGGATGGGGGCTGGTGCACGGAGAAGGCTAGTGGACCAGTCAGACAGAGCACAGGGGAGGCTTAAAACTTCTCACTTCACACTTGAGAAATAACATTGTTATTTTTACAGAGGAGGAGAAAAATTCTGTAGTAATAAGGAAATGGAAGAACCCAGCATGAAAAGAGAATAATTAAGGCACCCAGCGAAGGCAGGATGGGGTTGGGGCCAGCGGCTTCTGACATCATCATGTCTTGACCAAGTTCACGTGGTCTTTGTTGTCTGTCATTACATTTTTCCACTTACTAAAAAGTGGAATTTATCTGTAAACATAAGGAAAGGATTTTGTTGTGTCTTCCATATTTATTTGGTTGTTTCTATGTTAAAGAAGAAACAAAACCTCACACTATCGCACATTGTGCTTAGACTTTCACACCACAGTCGTGGCAGTGTGTTGTGATTGTCTGGTTGTCTTTGCTCAGTTCTACTCCATATCTGATTAACAACCTATGAAAAATAAGTTAAGGACAGTGTGAACCCCTGGAGTGACTGGTAATAAGTGAATTGCATGCCAATGACTCCCACACTTCTTGTTCATGTGTGCTGTCAAGGATGCAAGCTGTGGGCCTGAGCGGGAACAAGTCAGCAGTGACAGCAGAGCTCCTGTGTGGAGACACTTGGCACCTCAGCTGTGTTGCCTTGGCAGGTGCCTTTCCAGTTCCTGCTACTCTCCAAGGTCACTGCAGCCCCGGAGGACCATTGGCATGTAATGTCCCACAATGTCCATAAGACATCTGCACATCTCTCCAATCCAGGGCTGTGTCTATGATTTCACTCTAACAACGAAGGACTGCCACTGACGCCCAGGTGTGACGACCTGTTTCTTCTATGTTCTGGAGTACTCCCTTCAAAGTCCCTCCAGGCAACCTAAAACTCTTATTCTATCTACATATCTATTGATCTGTCTGTCCATCCATCCCACTTATCAGGTATCAATTTTGTTTATTCATTGTTGTGGTACCGGGAAGTGGGCCCAGATCCTTTACACTGAGCCCCATCCCCAGATCATTGCTATTTATTATTTTTAGGCAGGATTTTGCTAAATTTGCCAGACTGGGCTCAAATTTAGTCCTCCTGCCTCAGCCTCTCGGAGTGTCTGAAACAGGCCTGGGCGACTGGGCCCGGCCAGCTGGGCGGCGCTAAAGTTCCATGTAGCTTAGTGCTCTCTTTCTCCCCCTCTCCATTTTATTGGTATGTAGACGTGCAAAATTTAAGGTTTACAATGGAGTTGAGCCTTTAAGCACATATGTATCTTGTCAAGGTGACAAGACCTTTCCGGCTCTCCTTTTGTCCCTCCCCCTACCCTCCTCTCCATGACTTCAGGGCAGGCTCAGCACCGTCCCTTATAGACACTGCACCCATCACTATGGGAAGAAAGACTCACTGGAGTGCACCGCGAGAGGCCTGGAGTGCAGTGAACTGTGAGCCAGAGAGACACGCGGCGCCCAGCAGTGGGGATGCCCCCAGCATCATCCACACCTTCCTGCGCATTCCCACTCAGTTGGTGGGCTGCATGCTGAGAATGGACACTGAGAAGACTCGGATGGGGCAGAGGTGGTGAGAACCCCGGACTGGGGCAGGAAGGGATGTAACAGCTTCGAGTGTGTCCTTCCCTTCAGCCCCAGGGGTGACAGTATCACGTGGTCCTGGCTCACAGGGAGAATGTCCAGGTACAGCGGACTCTGGTGAGCCCTGAGGGTCCAGGTACAGCGGACTCTGGTGAGCCCTGAGGGTCCAGGTACAGCGGACTCTGGTGAGCCCTGAGGAAACTGGGTCATGGCATCTCCTTAAGTGCTCAGGCTCCACTCAGAAAGCATAAAGGACCAATATTTTCACAGCATTCATCATGAACCTAAGAGTTCAAGACAATACTAACCACGTCGGCAGTGATTACAACGTAAATGTCATCTTAGCCTAAGAAGTTCCCAGGGCTCTATTCTGCCACCTCACGGTTTTCTTCGTTGCTTTTCAGGAAGAAGCTGTGCTCAGATAATACGCTGGGACACGGAGGCCAGCCTGGGCAACTGAGTGACTTTAAGAGACCCTATCTCAAAGTCAAAAACAAAAGCTAGATTGGAGATGACTAATTTTGGAAGACCTGGCTTCATTCTCTAGCACAGTAAGAAGAGGAAGAGGGGGTAGTCGCCGCTGTTCTCACCAACAGGGGGCACCCTGCGTCTCTCCCGCTTCCTCGGACTCTTTCCACGGAGAACCTCACCCTTGCCACACTCCTATGTGGCTCAACAAAGCCATGCCAAAAATAAATCTAGCCACTTGCTTACAACGTCATAGCGTAAGAGGCCTGAGTTCAACAGCCTACAGCAGGTGGATAACACACATGTCTTTAAAGACTGAACCCAAGTCACAATAGAAAAGTACTAGCCAGAGAGGACACCGCAGGAGGAAGGAGACGAGCTGGGGTCCCGGGAATCGGCATGAGCCGAATCTGCTTCTTTCCCTTCCGGCATCACTTCCTAATTTCTCTACACGGAAAGTCACAACAGCAAGATGAGAGCTGGCACTCTAGGAAACCACATAAACGTTCATTTAGCGTTGATGCGTGGTGGACTGAAATTTTCATATCGCGTTCATCTGAAAAGTCATGGGCTGTCACTGTGCTCACTTCAGACACGATCTCAAGAAAAATTTTCATTCCTAAGGTAAGTCAATGAAGATCTAATTAGTGTCACAAAATCTCTGAATGCTCTTTAGACGGTACTGGCATTTGGTCATTGTTTGCTTTTAGAAAGGAAAGCATCTTCCTTAAGGCAAAGGAGAAAAACAAAAATGAAACAAAATTACCTACCAGTTCTGTAAGAGCTGACTCAAGGGTCTATCCAAGCTAACAGCTGTAACAGTATTATGTCTCTGCTACTTGCAAATGGCAGATTTACACTGTGTTACGAGGACTGTGGAGCATTAATATTTTTCCAAATCACTAAAATTTGTCTTAGTTATTTTTTTGTTGCTGGGACAGAATACCCAACATCCACTACTTAGGGAGGAAAGAATCGTTCTAGCGCACAGTTCAGGGCTCAATCCCTTCACAGGTGGGCAGACAGAAAAGGTTGGAATCACCTGGTGGGCCGCAGATAGAGCCAGAGCCAGAGCCAGAGCCAGTGCCCTGGAGACACAGACCCTCCCCACACGGCAGGACAGAGCCAAGTCTGAGAGGAAGGGCGGAGCCAGCACATGACCCTCCAGGTCAATTCCGCAGTATCTGCCCCTTCCAGCCGCGCCCCACTTCCCATCAGTACACTGTAGCCATAGGCACATGAAGCTTTTTGGGGACACTCCAGATCCAAACCACCCCCAGAATATTAGAAAATATTGACAAAGATTTTAGAAACAACTGGCACATACATATATGTGCTGAGGGAGGGTGGGTCAGGCTAGAATGAAGCAACTTCCAGGCTTTCTTAAGCAGAACGCGAAGTTACCGAGTTGTCGGGTGCCTTACGTATTCCGTGCATTTCTCTACTGGATGAATGGTGCAGAGGCCTTCTCCTCTTCCGTGGGTTCCCTCTTCACTATGCTGGCCGCTTCTTTTGCTTTAAAGAAGTTTCCTGTTTTGATGTAAAATCATCTGCCCCATTTTACTTTTATGGCCTATGCTTTTGAGGTCATATCCAAAACAATGTTGCTGAGGATAATGTCATAAAACACTTCCCTTTGTTTTAAGTCTAAAATTGTGGCAGGAAAGTCCTCAAAAGGAGACACAGAAACGACCAATGGACACATAAAGAGAAAAAGGGAAAGTTCGGTATGACTATTCACCAGGGAAACGCAAATGAGAGCGCCCAGGAGGGGGTATCACCCCCCACCTGCTGACCTGTGCGCTGCCCAAGCACAGGAGGAGCGGTCCTGGTGAGGGTGGCACGCGGAGAGAGAGTACCGCCACGTGGGAGGGGAGAGAGGGGCTGGAAGAGAATCCACCGTGAGACCCAGAAACTCCACGCGTGGGTGTCCACAGCCCACGGCACCTGCACTCCTGCATTTTGTGACGTGGTCATCTGGCAACATATCAGGTCAACGCAAGTGAGCAGACAGAGCTCACGGGTGTGAACAACGAGCACTGTTCGGAGGCAGACAGGAAATTGGGCTGCTTGCGGCAGTCGGAGCGAGCTCAGGAAATGTGACATCAAGTGAAATGAGCCAGCCCCTCACCGCTCAAAAGAGAAATAATGCCACTGGACAAAACCCCAGCGTGTAATTTAAAACTGACTTAGGAGAAAGAGAAACCTGAGAGGTGGTTACCAGAGGCCAAAGTGCCTAAGAGTTGTGGGGACGAGGTTCTGCACACGAAAAGACGTATACTTACTTACAGCAAGAGAAGAAGAATATGGAAATATGTTTCCACTAAAGACAGAGAGGGGGAGAGAGAGAGAGAGAGAGAGAGAGAGAGAGAGAGAGAGAGAGAGAGAGAGAGAGAGAGGATAGACGAGTGGTCGCGGGGCTCCAGGAGCAGTGGACAGGACAGGTGGCAGGGCGGGAACAGATGAGGACAGGTGCCGGTGGTCAGTGAGGCCCTCGCTGCGTGCTAGCCTGTTCTGACACCTGGGACCTAAGGTGTGACCCCAAAGGTGAGCGGCACTGGCTGCACAGCTTCGGACTACTGGTTTTTATACGTGTGTGAATTGTATGTATTATACAACATATGAATTGTATCTCAATAAAGAGGAGGCATTTAACAAAATAATATACTCCCAAATAAAGAAAGGACGTGTTCAGGTATTTAGATGGGAGACGCCTGCTGGCAAATGGAAACATTTATTATTAAAGGTATCTGTGACTAGGAGGGAAGCTGACAAACTGCAGCCTTAGAAAAACCACCCAAAAATGGCTAGTTGTTTTAATATGCTTTCGAAACAAAAATTATATCAAATAAAAATAAAGTCTTCAAAACAAACAGAATGAGGTTTGAAGTTTTTATTTTCTTTTCAACCGAGTCTCTGTTCTAGAGAAAACTGAATGCAACCCCATTTCCCCCAAAATATCAAAGGGTCTTCTCTGTTTCTTGTTTTTTTTTAATGCCTTGGTCTTTCCCTATGTGAAAACGCGAACTCATAGCTCTCAAATTCTTCTGTACTAAAAACAAGAAAAGAAAAAGCTATCACAGATGAAAGGCTGGCAGTGGCATCCCTATAAAACCTTGCTGTGGACGTTCTGTGTTGTTTTGATTTTGTTTATTTATTTGTTTATTATCGAGACAGGGTCTCGCTCTGTAGGCCAGACTGGCCCTGAACTCACTGTGCAGCCCAGGATGACCTCAAACTCCCAGCAAACCTTCTGCCTCAGCTCCGCATGCGCTGGGATTACAGGTGTGTGTTACCACGCCCAGCTTCTCTGATGCTGAGGAATTGATCTCAGGGCCTTGCACTTGCTAGGCAAGTGTTTTAACCACTGAGTGATTCCTCCAGCCCCTGTTGTTTTGATTTTATACACATAAACACTTACATAATTACACACATATATACAGATTAAAAGAGAAAACAACCAATTCAACTGGTCTACTTTCAAATGACTTATGAGGACACCAAAAGTAACTAGAATATTTATAAATATTAACAAATAAATCACTCACTATAGTTTTGGAAGTAATTAAACACAATTTCCAAATTATTGTTTACATTTTATAGTCTTTGCTAGATAACACTGTCCTGACTGTTTTTTCTTACCATATTTTGCAGTTAAATCCAAGCGGAGGCATGCAAAGATAATATATTTCATGACTGAAATTGCTGTAAACTACATTTGCGAATAGTGACTTAGGAATGTTTCCTCAAATGTTTTGCATATATAATGGTTTTGTTCACTCATTTTTAAAAAATTTTGGCTGAAGAATTTCTTAGGGACATCAAGCCCAAGGTCCTTACTTTTTCCATTTTATAAAGCGAATAGAGGGTTAAAATGTAGAAATCCTGCATTACGTGTGAAAACAAATTTTTGAATGCATCTGTAAACACCCCAATAATTTAGAAGAATGCAGACCGTGGGAAATAGGGCGCACAGGTGGAGATGAAAGTCACGTGGTATTCTCATCTGAATCAACACTGTTAATGTTGTGAAGAGTGATGAGACCTCCCTGGTCTCTGTGATGGAGGTTTCAGATATTTTATCCAGCACTGAGCATAAATCAAGCACGATGCCTTGTTCAAACAAAGTGAGATAATCTGTCTTCCGAGGACGAGAATGATAGAATTTTGAGGTACTTCCACAATCTGAAAAATGAGTCCTACGGAAAACATATTTCACCTCGTAATTGTATTTTCTACTTCCGTTTTAGTTTGAGAGAACATTTAATTTAAGTAACATTTCTTTTATAACTTAAAGAAGCTGATACCCTTATAGAAATGAAAGCAATAAATAATAAATGTGTTTGCAGCAGCGCGCTGGGCTTCTGCGTGATTTGCTGGTGGTGTTAATGGTGTATCTAGGTAAACCTCTGAAGCAAGATATGCTACTAATTAAAAGACAGTCTATCCTGTGGTGTGAACTCTGTGGTCTAATTAAATCCTGGCTGCCCGTCATTATGGAAAAGAAAGGATGTGATGTGTGAAAATGCACAAGTTAAACTAGATGACTAGGCCTGGAGCCACCAGGGGGTTGCCAAGGTAGGAAGCTTTTGATGACTTAGGGTGTATGAAACGTTGAATCAAGGGATGTAAATGTGCATATCAGGTAAGATGATTTAAATTAGCACGAAACAAAGCTAATTAGCCAATGAATCAAAAATAATACATAGGAAAGGAAAACGTAAGGCCAAGGCTTTGCATCCCTATTCAGCAATATGTTAACCCAATTAAGCCATTTCTTTCTTTAAATGTAGGTCTCCGACTATAAAATCATAGATTTGGTCGCTATTTGTCATGCAGGGGTTCTATTTTATCAGCTAGCATGAACTCCAAAGTCAAGAAAAGAAAAAAAAATCACACCTCTTACTTTTCTTCAGGGACTATGTCATTTTCGGGAAATTCATATACACAAAAATTAAAATAAGAGACCACATTATTATTACATTATTATCTCTTCATCATTCATATTTTTATTTGATTTCGCCATGTTTATTTGATGTGTTTCTGAAGAAAGTGGGAGTTAATTACAGTGCAATGTAATAATGGGGACTTGAATTGTGCTGAAACCAATCCTTACTTGATACCTTCGCGATGAAGGTTGAGCTTTCCATGAAATTTTGAATTTCATTTTGATCTAGTATTTTTCATGAGCCACTGCTGGTAAAACAACGTGTTCTCCGGAGCACTCAGCAACAGAGACCTAGTACTTAATTGGCAAGAAGGAGCAGCATACCTACAAAAAGAGGGATCCGCAGGGAGTGGCATGGCTCAGGATTACTCCTACGACATTACTTAATATTAATTTTGTTTCCTTTAAAGAAAATTTATAAGAACCAGACGTTTTATCGATAGGCTTCACTTCTCCAAAAGTGCCACCCTAGAAAGCAAGCTAGCATGTTGTCCCACACAGCCCCGGGAACTAACATCCTATATCCGCATGGGGCAAGCGTCACAAGCCATCATTAATACACCGTTACTAACTACAGTCTCCGTGTTTTTCTAGATTTTCTTAAATTCGCCTGCTTTTGGGCTGCCCCAAGAGGCCTAGCCATGACCGAGCTGACCCAAGCAAGTACCCCAGAAGCACTCCACTGTGGCAATCTTTAGTAAATACAGTGTGGCTTGTAACCCACGCTCTGGTGGCTGGCCATCCCTGGGGACCCTGAGTGGGTCGGTAAGGCTTGTGTTTGCTCCCCTGACACCCCCCGCGGCTGCCACTGACACACGCCCAGCCTGGACTCCAGGCAGGCTGCTGGCCCTCGGGGATCACCGAGCAGCGGGCCAGCACTGGACGTCCCGGCCACGTGCAGGACGGGTTGTGTAGACAAGGAGTCCCACTCCCACCGCGCCTTTGCCTAGTCGGGACAGTAAACAGTAAATGACTGACAAGGGCTTCAGGTGCCCATAAACCCTGTGGAGAAAGCCCCGCAGGACTCCAGTGGCAGAAACGGGCGCACGCCAGGCCTCAGCCGGCAGCCGCGGCGCACAAGGGTCAGGCGCAGTGGGCCACCGCCCTGCCGGAGCCCAGGCGGCTGAAAGTGGACGAAAACAGTCGGTGTAGAACGCTTATCCGGCCGGATTCATGTCTATAAAGATGATGCCTCTGCCCCGTGGAGACGAGATTTGGAGGACACGAGAGTGGGACACCGACGGACGATCGGTCAGAGAGGGAGGGCTGGGCGCCCCTGGAGATGGCCGACAGAAACGGGGAGCCGAAGGACAGGAGGACGCCAGCGAGCGGTGTGGACGGACGCCCCGATCCGCGCTGCCCGCGCAAACCGGCCATCGGGGCCGGAGCGGGCCAAGCGCGGAGCCGCAGCGCCAAGGGCGCCCACCGTGTGCTCCGACCCTCAGGGTCAGACGGTGGCATGGAAAGCACAGAGCGGCCAGTGTCCCCGCGCGGCGCAGCTCCCATGGGATCAGGGCAGGCTGGTGGCGCAGATCCGACGGTCACCGGGCTTCGCTGCTCCTTGCCCAGTGCCACATGGGGGAGAGAGAAAGACCAGAGGACGAAAGGGGGGGAGATAAGGTGGGCAGGAACAGGAAAGTGGGGCCGGGCGGACGGGACAGAGGCGCAGTAGCCGGGAGAGAACCCGGAACGGGCCAGTCCTCACGTAACCGCAAGACACAAGCTCCGCAGAGGAAACCCAGAGGGTGGCGAGGGGTCGGCTGTGCCTGCCCATTTCCACGTCCCCGGCCCTGTGCCCGCCGTCTCCAGGGCTCCACTGCCGTGCCCTTCTGTTTCCTTGCTGAGGGCAGGTCTCCCCCAGGCCTGAGGCCCAGGGAAGAGAGGCGGGGCCACTCCTCACGCGCCCAGCGCCGCCTGGAGCCGAAAGCCGTCCTGGACAAAGGTGGCAGCCGCCACGCCAGGAGACTCATCGCAGTTCTTATGAGAAAAGTCCTTAATGTGTTCTTCAGTTCTATTTTGTAAAACTCTTTCTAACACAAAGATACGGAGACATAATTTCACCTAGATCTATCTGTTTTACGAAGAAAATAAAAATTAATTTCTTTTTTAAATTGAATGTCAAATTGCATACAGTGAGGACGTTACCCACTCAGCACGGATGACTGTCGTAGTAGGTCATTCACCAGTCAGTTCCCCTTTTTAATATTTTGGTTTAAAAAAAATATGTCGCACAAATTCACAAGGAAAGGCAGGTGTCCTGGCGTGGCCGAAGGCAAGGCAGCGGTCGAAGCCCACGCGCTAACTCCAGAGGAGAGGCTCTTCCTGGAGCTCGCTCACACGGCGGCGCTGCAGAATCCGGGAACTGAACCTTTACCCTCCTTCTCCTGCTTCTTTGCATATCACTTCATTATCAAGTAATAGCACATTTATCAACGCGGCCTGCAAATTATATTATGAATGCCAAATACACATGCAAGTGTGTAAGGCATCTTGCCTTCTATCGTTGAGAATAACAGACACAAATATTTGCTCTTGATTAAAAAGTGCCTCCCTTTTTTTCCAGGATGAAGCCAGTACACTGTATATTTATAAAAATCCTCCCCCGAGCCAATCCCTTTAAAATTACCTATCCGAGCAAAAGCACACGTGACATTCTGAAGTACACCTCAAGCACTGCCTGGGGACAGCTTGAAACAAAGACGACAAGCCTTACCGATAATAACCTGGTGGCCAAACACGTGCCACTCACAAAGCACAAACGAAAATTCGTTTTGGTGATAAACACTTTTTATATTAGTCCATTTTATTTCCCACCACTTAAATTATAAATTTTTATTCTTGTTTGGTTGTTACTAGTAGTTACCAGAATCTCTCAGAAATATTTTAAATTATTACCATGCTCAGTAATGCATACGGCCAATTTAAAAAAAAATAGTACCCCTCCAAACATGGATGGAAAATATTATTACCACAAAAATACTAGAGTAATTTATTTAGCATTTGATTAATTAACTATATTTTCAGCTGCACCATTAAATTAGCATCTACCTAGGACACAGATGTCTCAGTCTCTGAAGGCAATTAACTCTTTAATATATTATCCCCCTAACAGAACTGAAGGCGGCTTCATTTTGAGAGCCCCGAACATACATTACTTTATTTCCCTGGCACTGAAAAATGCTGCTCTCAAGTTGTATTGAGAGTTGTAATTTATCTAACACAATGAGTACGTGCCAGAGTAGGCATCTTAATACACCGTTTTTATAAAACGCCCATTACCACGAAGCTGCTCACAGAGCGGCTAAGGCAGAGCGAGAATTGGGACCAGCTGTAGCTCGGCAAGGTGATCACATAAGCAGTGCTCCTCGTAGCTGCGCATCAGGCTCCAGGGATATCCTGGGAGCGGGTGACCCGGAAAGACTCGTTAATTTTCTTCCCAAGGGCTTATCGCCTTCTCCAGTCTTAACACTTTACTCCAAATTCAGGGAAGCAAAAGGGCCCCTCACTTCAGAGAAGACGAAAGAGCCTGGTCTCTGAACCCGGCCACCCACCTGCCGGCTTTGTGGGCTTTTTAATTTCTTTGTATGGCTGTTCTCAACTGGAAATTGGGGAACCAAGAAGCAGTCAGAGTATATAATTATATACAGTTCTCCATGGATAATCAATGGTGTATTTAAATCTATACATAATTTATATTTCATGTCATTTGTATACTAGGTATGTACACACATCAAGCTTGTCTCTTTACACCAAAAAAAAAAAATTTAAGACTTTTCCATGATCCTGCACTTTGTAAACGTCTAGGAGGAACAAATAGGGAATTCTCTGAGGTGATATGAAATTACCTACCTTTTCTCCACTTTACCTATGTCTACGGAGGGTATAATTCTACAGAAAAGCTTAAACCATTTTCTCTTAACAAAATGCATTTTATGGGGTTTTTTTTTTGGTAATCTGAAATTTTGTGGGTTTTTTTTTTTGTAATCAGAAAATGTAACCTACATCCAATGTTAGGTACAAAAAAAACTATTTCTTAATTTTTTTATACTCCTGACTTATGAACGGCTCATTTGAGAAAGGCACTGTAGAATCAGACTCAGGAGGCAGTAAGTCAGGCCCATACCAGCGGCATGGCCCTACCTCAGTTGCTTGGCCTCTGACCTGCCCCCTTCCTCACAAGTAGTAATGGAGACTGTATAACTGGGAATGGAATCAGGCCCGTCCTGTCCTTTTCAGAAGTAAGTGTAACAGCTATCATTAATAAAAATTCTAGTAGCCCACACAGTCTTAAAAATTGGAAAAGTTTTGTGTACTCTGTTACTTTTTCATCTTTTGTTCCATTCAAGAAAAAGCAGAACTGAACTTAATCAAATCACTCTCGTCATCAAGATTCAGAACAAAAAATATTTAATTTCACTATAAGGATAACTAATAAAGCTCAATTGTACTTCAACATGTTTAAACACGAGAGGGTAGTCAAAATAACATGCCACAATCCCAAATTTCAAATAATGATTTCCTTATTTTTTATTACTTGTTTACTACTGAAAAATGTGGATGATTATAATTTGGTACTATGTTGCTCATAAGGTCACAAAATCAAAGTATGTATAAAGTATACCATAATATACTTTATTATTTATTTTTAATATATTTTAAATAATATGATAAAGTCTAGTTGTTTTATATCGAGAGCAAGCTTATATGGCATGGTAAAAATTTGCTTTATAAGATATTATTATTTAAATCTAAAATACCCCCCAAAGGTCTCAAGTATGTGGGACGACACGGGCACTGAGTGGATTTACGCACGGGTGATTTCACGTGCAGTCAGGAGGTAGGGCCCGTGGGCGGTGACTCCCTGGGAGTGGGGCCTGTGGGGGGTGGGTCCCGGGAGGTGTCCCCTGGGAAGGTGGATCCACCCCTGGCTCCTCCTCTGTCTCTCCTTCACCGGATTGTTCTGCCATGGTATTTCTGCCTAGAAGCCAGCCGGCCATGCGAGGACCAAGAACTCTAGAAGTGTGAAGTAAAACTTCTCCCCTTGTGTGAGCGATGGGGTCGGCATTGTGTCTAGGGATGAAAGATGACTGGCACATAGAACATGTATTTGTAGTACATATTATGTCATATTGCATCATAATACATTATATTGCAACTAGGAGTTGAACCCAGAATTGTTTAAAAGAAATCAACAAGCAAATTCATCAATTACTATTTTTCTATAATTTTAACATATTGTGTTCAAAATTATTCTATTAAGTCCATTGATTTATCAAATCAAACATCAAATTAAATCTTGGTGGCTCCATAACACACCAGCGACATTCTGAGTAGCACATTAAAAGCTTGATGAATAAGTGAATTGAAAAAATTTGAATTCTCTTTCACATTATGAAAAATACCTAGCAGTTTGTGGAAGATTATTAATAAAGAATCATTTCCAGCATTCTTCGAGCTCCTCAATGATTATTTCCTTTTTAAAAAAATATTTAACTGCCCCGACGCAGGCAGTGCCCCTGCCGCCGGCTATCGTCTTAGCTCATTAATGCTTTTGCAGCTTAATGTCTGGGATAATAATGACCCACTTCCTGATTTTCTCCCCCACCTGGGTCAGATGATTCTCCAGGTTGCCGAGCAGAGGGGATCTCAGGATCTCAGGAGGAAACAGGTGGGAGACAACGGTAACCTGGCAGCGGGACAGCTGACAAGCCAGCAGGGGGGCGGCAGGGAGGGTCAGGCCCATGCTCAGAGGGATCTCCAAGCGTTTCCAGTCAGCACTAGTTTTGCCGTCTTTTCCCTGGTTGTTGTTTTACCTGCCCCGTTATTCCCTGGGCTAGAATGATTTGTTTTTAGTGAGGCAGCAGAACGAAACCTAGAACTCCCCGTGACTTGCCGCAGAGGGCCTCCGTGTCTGAGCCCTGGAATCCCAGCCACGGCGAGCGGGAGGCCCGCGAGGGGAGGAGGGAGGAGAGAGCAGGTGCAGGGGGCGTGGCATAAAGGATCTAGACGGAGGCGGGAGGCAAAGCGGAAGGAAGGCAGCCCTTGGACGCTGCAGGGTCAAACAGGAAGACCGGAAGCCGGAAGCTGCTCTTCCCTGCCGGCTCCGCCCCCCACCCCCTCCGCGCGCTTTCCCACCTTTCCTTTCCCCAGACTCCGCGGAATCTCACCTAGGGGCCAGGAGCCTGTCCATCTTGGACGTTTATTGACAAACGATGCAACTTTGAACCTTTTCTCAAGTGAAGATTCAAAGCAGTTGCTAAAATACTTCATTTTTAAAAGCCACATTGACATGTATATACAGGGACAGAGTGTTGGACTTGCACGTACAAATGTCTGATTATTATGAAGTCACCTGGTTAGTTTTTTTAATTTGAATTTTTTTCTATTAAAAATCTTAATACGGAGCATATACAAATGGATTTTAAAACAGGCTACTTATATTACTGCCATACATACGAAAATACGGGCTGACCACTCTATGGTCTGATGCCCAGTTCAAAGCAGCACAGAGGATAACGCCTCTCTCGTGAACCATCACTGTCTGGAATCATAACAAGAAATACAGCAGGAACAAGACGAACCTAGAAATGGCTCAGTGGATGCATTAAAACCATATTTTTATTTGTATGTGGCTCAGTACAAAGGCCCTGCATTCAATCCTCAGAATTCAAAAAGACCTCTATATTAGGTTTTAGGTTTCCCTAAGATATCTACTCATACTCTTGATAACAGTATCATTGTTGCTTTTTAATATTTCAAAATATTTTAAAAGTATTTTATTTAAGAAAATATGATTGGGAAGTAAAATCTTCTGCGATTATAAGACGACTTGAAAGAGGGCTAAGCTATTTCAAAATGTTTAATATGCCAGATTTAATAAATCTTAACATTTCTTTCCTTCAAAATCAAATATGTAATTTTCCAGTCATATGACTTTTTTCTAAGTATTTTAAAGTCTACTCAAGAATACCCTTTCTCTTAAAATCAAAATTTCATTAAATTTAACTTTCTCTTAAATTTGTTAATCTACCCTCATGTCATAACAAGAACTTCAGAGGTCCATGTAATATCCTGACCAACTGTATTCACTGTGTCTATTTGAATTTTTTATTTTACTGTTTTTACATGAGAAACGAAGCGGAAGATACACGTTGACAAACCTAAAGTAAAAAAGAAAGTATTTCATTAGATTCATATATTACAATTCCTCTCAGTGACTGCACTGAGATAGTAATACTAGGTTTTTTCCCCTAAAATTAAAGCACCAGGAGTGTTTCCCTAATGTGTGAGCACCCCCCCCCCCTTTTTTTTGAGACGGGGTCTTGCTCTGTAACCCAGGCTCGTCCTGAACTCACGGTGTACTATGTAGCCCCGGCTGGTCTTGGACGCTGCAACCCTTCTGCCTCAGTCTCCCAAGAGCTGGGATTTCAGGCATGCACCCCACAACCAGCTTATCAGGTGCTGGGGAATTGAACCCAGGGACTTGCACTTTCCAGGCAAGTGCTTTAACTGCTATGCCATTTCTCCAGCCCTGTGCGCATTTTGAAGGCAGGGGTTCTGTTGTAGTAGTCATTTTGTTAACAGTAATTATTGCTATCAAGTTTCAATAGAACAATGTAAAGCACTTGTACTACAAGTTACAAAAAAATACAGAGAACTCTGACTCTGACATTGCACACTCTAGTGGGCTGAGCTCAACAAACAACACCCCCCTACCCCCCACACACACACCTCCAACCCCGCAACTAGGTTTATAAGTTATAATTCCCAGAACGTTAGATGACCCTGTTTGGAAAGAGAATTTGGACAGTGGATTGAAGATGAGGATCTAAAGATTAAGATACCCTTGAATGGAAGGAGGCCGTGTGCCTTGGCTGTAGGGTGGCCCAAAGTGCAATGATCTTAAAAGAGACAAAAATGGAGGAGACAGGAGACACGCAGAGGGCAGGCCCCGGAAAATCAAAGCAGAGACCAGGGTAGGGAAGTCCAGTCCACAGGCCGAGAGACCCCACGAATGGCTGCTGGCAGCCTCCAGAAGATAGCCTACTGGAAGGGACCCGATTTTGACGCCTGGAAAGAACCAACCCTACTAATGTCTTGATCTTGGATTTAAGACGTCCAAAACTGCAGGAGAATACGTTTCTGTTGTGAAACCCATGGAGTTGGCAGTAGTTTGTTACGGCAACTGCAGCAAACATATAAAGGCGTTCAATCAGCAGGAGAGATCTCTCATTTAAAACCAGGTTAACGCCCCCTTTATAGCTCTGTTAACGATAGAGGCAACTTAGTAAGTCCCCACTAAGATTTCCCAAAGGATCATATCAAAGGTATACTTCTCTAAAATATCAGTATAAATATGATTTGTGTTAGTTCCCACAAACTACAATTTCTTAAATTTTTTCATGTGATGTGATTTCATGTTTATGACGACGTAGAAACAGTAGGATAATAACAACCAACTGAATGTGGTGGGTGTTTCACCATGGAAACATACAACATTTTGAATCTCTTATAGTATCAGTAAATCAGACAGATCAATTTTTATCTTCCTCTCTGAATATTTGATTTTTTGACCTTTCCTTCAGAGGAGCCAACAGTGACCTCATCATGAAGTAGAGGAGCAAAGAGTAAAAAGGGAAGAGGAAGAAAAATTCTAAATCCTTCACTCTGGAAATGTCGCGGTAACCTTTCAGATTCATAGCTGAAAAAATGATTAGAGTCTTAAATGTTTGCAGACTGCAAAGAAAGGTAGTTTTTAAAGCTTTTAAACTTGATAGCATCTCTTTTACCTCAGTTCTACTGCTTTGCCTCTGTTGTCTAATCTTTCATGAAAGAAACAGAAACCCATCCTCTAGCTAAGAGTAAATTAAAGTTGGAAAACAAAATCCTGCTCTGCGTTATCTAATTGAATAATATTTCGTTTACAAAAGTTTGTAGAAGCTGAAAAGCAACTGAACTACCCCAAACATGCTTCAAGTAGATGCTGACCTGAAAGCTTTGTAAAAGAATTCCAGTGTTTGTATGAAATCATCTTTCCTATCTCACATAGGGTGAAACAAAAGCAATACCGAATAAATAAATTTCAGGTACTATCTGATATTTCAGGTAGATAAAAATGACAGTCTAGAAAAAGATTCTCACCTAATCTCAAGGATTTCCCTCCATGCCTGGACGTTCAGTCTGGAGGAGAGGCTGGGGTGTCTCTTAATGATGGGATTGCTCTGCATACGGAGGCCTACCCATTTCCTGAAATGCTGTACCAACCCCTACCTCAGACTTAGGGCAATGAAAGCGCTACCTACTGATTCTGGCATTGCTTTAGAGGATCCAGGCCCTGCCGGGACACTCAGGGTAGTGCGGGGGACTGAGCGGGAGAAAACGCCAGGAGCGAAATCCCCTTGAAGCCTCTGGGGAACTTCGCCTGGCGTGCACTTAATTTCCAGAGTTGAACTGTCAGTAATTTGGGGCTTAAAGCCTGACCAGGAATGAATCAGTATTTTACGGAAACACTTATTTGAACAAGGTTCATGAGGAAAATGTGCTAATTCATTGATTTCTAATTTGAATGTCACAGCTAAGGAGTCCCGATGGTGGGGGCCTGGGGCCCTGGCCTTCTGCTCTTTCTGAAGATGTCATATGGGAAATCCAGTCACAGAGAAGAGAGAGATGCGAACATACAGAATGTGGAATAATACAGCAGGGGCTAATTAATGCATACATTTACATAAGAAAGTGCACGAACCAAGGGACCAATGCTTCACACGTCTCCAGGATCACACACAGAGGAGCGCTGGAGTTACCAACCACTCAACTTATTTTTGTCTAATATAATAACTATAGTTCAGATTGAAAATGTCTCCCAAAAGTGTGTGGGAGGCGATTGGATCGTGGTGGCCCTGTGCTCAGGAGTGGCTCGGAGGACGGGATGCGCTCCTCAGTGAACTTCAGGATATAGCTACACTTAAAGAAATGTCAGACTTGCCAATTTAAGAGGATCAGCCTATGTACACTGAGATCTAGCACAGATGGATTTTCTCAGACACTAATTGTAATTTCAAACTCTTACATCTCTTGGAGGAAGCCTCATTATGTACTTGTATTAAATGCATATTTTTATTTTACAAAGGACAGCATGCCGGATCAACCTGCTATGAGCAGCCGACAGAGCAGGCGATGGGTACATCTGACTCATTAACTTCCTGAGACCACACAGAGCCATCTGAATACAAGTGTGGTGTTTGTACGCAGAGCTTTTAACAGACTACAAGCACTCTTTACCCAGTCTGCAAAATGAACATTTTACTTGATATTGCGAGTTATCAAAACTTATGGCACTTAGTAGTATTTGTATGTAACTTTGTCATGACATCAGCACCAAAGAAACTTCTTTCTTTTCCTTAGGCTTCAAGTAATACAGGTAGCAGTGGAAGAAAGATTTCAAGAGGGGAGTTTGGCAAGGGTCAAATTTCAAGGTCCACTTGTTCTTTAAGAGGCTAGTCGAGCCAGGCGATACAGGCCTGTGACTCCAACACACTGGGAGCCCAAGGCAGGCAGGCCACAGTTTTTCACGTTCAGTCTGAGCCACTTGGAAACTTAGTGAAATCGTGTCTTAAAATAAAAACACAAAACAGAAAACAGACTGGGGATGTAGTTCCGTGTGAAGGCCCTGAGATCAATCCCCAGTACAGAAGAAGAAAAAAGGAAAGAAGGAAGGAAGGAAGGAAGGAAGGAAGGAAGGAAGGAAGGGAGGGAGGGAGGGAGGGAGGGGGAGAGGGGGAAGATCAAACAAGCAAAAGTCATTCTGGATGCCCACCTACCTCTTGACAACCCTCTTATCATGAGGCTTAGGTCCCATGCTTCACTTGCCTCATTCTGCAAACACCAGGTTGCTCTTGCGACTGAACACTGCAAATTTCAGTGTGTTAATAATGGAGTCACTGCTTTAATATGGGCTGAGTAAGTCTTCCATGAGTTCGTGGGCTGAAATATAAGCCTTAGTGCTGGATAGGAAGAAGAGGGAAAAAATCTGACTCTGTACTAAGGGGGCACCTTCAGGGAGAGATTAGGAGGCGGGAAGGCCACCGTGCTGGAGCCCCTGAGATGAATATGGTGACTTTACAGCATCAGAGAGGTTGGAGAAGGCCTGCATGTATGCTCATGTCTTTTCCCACGTCCCACGGGGCACCCATGTCACCTCAAGACACAGCCAGCAAGAAGGCCACCACCAAATGCCGACTCTGAACTTCTAGAACTGTGAGTGAATAAACCTCTTTACTCTATGAAGTTATCCAGTTACAGGTATTTCATTACTGCAATAAAAAATGTGCTAATGTAGCAGTCTCACACAAACTATACAAAAACAGAGAAAAAACAGAGACCCAAATTTCCATTTTGAAAAAAATCAGTATCTTTGGTCTTCCATGATATAAAATTTACTTTAACAAGAGAAGCTGCAGCAAGACTTTCTGTGAATTTCTGAACTGAGACGGAAGAAGTTGGTATTTTCCCACACGTCGGGGCGCAGTTCAGTTGCAGGAGCGTCCAGACTTCAGTCCCACCAGGAAGGGGCACAGTTCCTTGAACACTCTGCACTGACCCCACCAGAGGCCGTCACTGCGGCCCTGGACCTGCGCTCACAGCTGCTCACACTCAGCAAGCACAAGGGCATCAAGGGCCCTTTGATGGACAGACGAAAGCTCTGCACAAAATCTGGAGAGAAAGACACAATCGCGCCTTGATAGAAATAGTAAAGGAAAGAGCCTTTGGGGAAGAGACCGAACACGGACCTAGGAATCTAGCTTTGTCTCGGAGCCCTGAACACTGCAGCAATAACCCTTGGGCAAGGATAGCTGTGATATGGATGGTATCATGGTATGGACGCGGGATGACTCGCGGCAGCTTCATGTGTACTGATGCTGTGTGTTATCTATGGACTCCGTGTGCTGTGAGAGGTGAGGGCTGGATGGAAGGGGGGATGACCAGGCTTGACTCAGAAGGTGTGGGTCAATGGGACACGATCTGGAAGTAGATGTGGCAGCTCCACTCTCGCTCCCTTGCTCTGGTTCCTCTGCACCATGCTGTGAGCAGCCTTCCTCTGCTAGGCCTCTGCCACGCATCCACCATTGCAGGCCACCATGAAGGGACCAAGACCTTCTGAAAATGTGAGCAAAAATACACCTTCCCTCCCTTATCTTGTGGGAGTCAACTACTGTGTCCCAGCAATGAAAAAGGAACTAGCACAGGTGTATTGGGCCATCAACAGATACATATCCGAAGACCACGGTGATTTTTTATATTTATGTCTAGTTTAATCCTTTAGGTCATTTGCATTTGTATAAAAATTATGGCAGATTAAATTAAACTCACTCCCCAAATCCACGATAACAGTGAATCCATTATAAAATTTAAGTTAATATTTATTGACATATTTCTTCAGTATGTTATCTTAATCTAGACTTTTATTTTTATGTAGCTAGTGATATTACTGCTTTTCTATAATACAGAGAAGATAAAAACCAGGACCTTTGGGTTGTTTACAGATACTCATTAATATTATAGAAAGTGAAAAAATATTTATATATTTATGAAGAAGCATGGGAAAAACTGACTACTTTTATGAGGAAATACTAGCCTAATGACCAAAAGCTTCTACAGTTCTCAGAGAGTATTCCAATTATCTTTAATTTTGAAAGAGAGTAATTTATTTATTTAGCTTGCTAATTATTTAAAAGGAAAATATGACAGCAAGATTATAGTACTTTTATTATATAAGAATAGCCCATAACTTTTCTTATCTATTGAATTTACTACTTAAAGTTTTAATTGTTAAATGTTGTCATTCTCTTATAGAATAACTTCACAGCAGGCTAAAGTTCCCTGATTAATGAAAAATTTTAATTAATTCATAAGACAGGGTAAAATCAGCACTGTAGTTCAGACAGTTCAAACATTCATATGCTTAATTGGAGTAAGAATATGCTAATTTGGGGTGAAAGGCGATTGTAGCAACATGACAACACAAATCACGGTCATGTGGAACAGCAAAGGAATCCCTCAACCACCTGGGCTTTAATAACCTTCCTCCTACCTCTGCTCTCTCTACAGTTTTACCCTTGGCTTTTAAGACCCATTACACCACCCCGCTGACGTCCATGTGCAGACGTGCCCCACAGAAAAGGAGGTGCCTACACACCAGCAGTCCGCGGGGCTGGAGGCACGGTCCACAAATATGGCTGTTGCAAATATGGCTGTTCCGTTAATATGTTAGTTTAATACAATACATGTTAATCTATCTTGAGAGCCACAAACTAAGTCACAACTGAAACCACAACTCTTACATGACTACAGGTGTCTCTGAGCTTGGTACTTTCAGGATAAAATCTGCCTATTCCCGGCTCTGTATGGCTACCCCCCATGCAGGTCACGTGGCAGTGGGTTTCCTCGGGTTCTGTTTATCTGAGAAAGATTTCATGGTTATCTCCATTTTTTACAGGTAATAGCAACTGGCTGAAGAATTCCATGTGGACATTTTGTTGTTTTCCCTTTCAAAGGTTCAAACGCCACATCGTTTTCTGCTGTTCTGCAGAAATCTTGATGAGCGCTGGTCACGGGTGCCTCCTCTGTGTGGAACGTGTGTGTTCCCTCTGCCTTCGGACTCTGCTCATTCTTTGGCTCTGAGCAGACCGGACACACCACACAGCTGTGTCCTGGTCCCTTTTCTTCTTTCTCAGTTGACTCTCCTTAAACTTCTTCCGTCGGTAAGTTGGACTCTGTGATTATTTTACCAAACCCACCGTCACTTGTTTCCAGTGTCTCTCTCTGCCCCGAGGTCACCGGTTGCACTTAACTTAAACCACCTGGGATTTCGCACTGGTCTTCTCGAAACCTGCCACCTTCCCTCTCCTTGCCTTCTGTGCTGCAGTCTGGGCAGTTTCTACTGCCCAGTCTCCCAGTTCGCGGCTCTCACACGGAGGTTCTCCCCCTCTGCTGCTGAGCTGTCCCCTCCCCGTTTCCCACCAGGCCTTCCGGGGCATCCTGCTCTCTCTCCTATTTCTTTTTCTGTTGAAATTGGCCATCCGTTCCCACATGTTGTCAACTTTTTCCACTACAGCACTTAACACACCAGTCACGGTTATTTAAATCACCCTCTTGATGGTTTCAAAAGCTGAGTACTATCTAACTGTGGTCCGCTGATGGCTGCATCGCTCGGCACTGTCCTGTCTGCATCTTGATCTTCTACATAATGCTGAACTTCACGTAAAACCAGACATTTTGCCAGGCCATTTGAGACTTAGATGAGTAATTTTCTGCCCGGGAATGGGCATTATGCGCACTTGGGTTCATCTGGTCAGAAGCTGAAGGGGAGACATCTCCCCCGCCTTGTCTTTTCCCTACATCGACCTGGTACTTGAGGACCGGCTTGACAGCTAATAGATGTCCCTCCTTGGGCTGTAGCTCTCCCATTCGTGCAGTACCTCAGAGAGAGTTCCTCCTTCTATTTCTCTCCTAAAACTTTCACAGCCACATTCCAGGGATTCCTCATAGCATGTGCTCCCTGGGTTGCAGAAGCCAAGGAGACCTCCTCTCCCCTCCTGACGCAGCTGTCTTCTGGCAGGCTCCAGGGCCCTCGCGGAGTGGCCTTCAGCCTCTCCCCCAGCTGCAGCTTCGGGCTCTTGTATGGCTGCCTCTGTCCCCAGAACAATACAACGGCTCTGTCCCTTTCCTCAGCTGCGTTGGATTACCCCTTGGTCCTGAGGGCCAGTGTGAGCTGCCCTTCCTCCTGCATTCCAGCCTTTCGTTTCCAGTGGGTGGGACACGAGGGGCACCCGGGCAGCCACTCTGTGCCTGTCCTGCAGCTGTGGCCTCCTTCCTGCAGCCTGCAGCCCAGGGGCACCTTCTGAGTCCTCTTGCTAGTGTTGTGTATGGATGGCCAGGGGCGCGCCTGGAGGAGCGTGTAGAAGTGACCGCAGCTTCTTACTGTGCTTACGTTCCCTGTTCACTCATGCACAGTCCATCTGCTGGCCATGTTTGCAGATTCTTACCCTTAAGCACGTGTGCTGGACTCAGACAGCCTCCCCTTCCTCGTATCTGCCTTTACTTAAGCGCGAGTGGATTGTCCTGTGACTTCAGCTCTCTGAGGACTTAACAAAGGTTTGAAGTTGTTACTGAAAGAATAGAAACAGTACTGTCTCCAGTTTTCTACACCACACATGGAAGCCAGAAAAAAGTATGTATATCTCCTAAATAAACTCAGAAACCTGTAGCAAGTTCTGTTGTCCATGTATCAAATGAAATACCTTTTTCTTTCTCAGAAGTGAAAATACATTTTACTTTTTAGTAGCTCCAAACTGTCGGCTCAATTATAGGTGACACTGCTGGGGACTCGCCTCACGAAGGATTACAGCACAGATCACGTGTTCTTGTTTGCTTCCCTTCCCGGCTGCCAGCTGCCTTCGCCGGCTTCTGCTGGTGGCAGGTTGGTGATTTTTTTCATGCAAACTCATGCTATGTCCTCTGTACACGTCCTCGTACTAGAGCTTTCCTCAGAAGTTTAGCGCCGCCCGACTCCTGGCCTGTGCGTGCAGGCCTGCGTGACTCGGGAGACAGAGCTGACTCACCTTCGGCCCTGGGAACGCAAAGTCAGATGTGCAGTGATTTGCTCAGGAAGCGTCCTTCGGAGCAACCTTCCCGAAAGGCGCCACGAACGTGTGTCACAGGCAGTCATAGGGAAAGCGGTGCTGGGTCTCAGGACATCGGAAGCTGCTGCTACGCAGCATCTAAGCATGACACAGCATGAAGAGAGGAAGCGGAAGGAAGACAAACCTAGACCGGGGTCGTCAGCCGTGACCTGTGTGGGACAGCGGGCACTGACAGGGAGGGCAGATGGCTGCAAGGACACGGGCCCACGAGGGGCGGGGGCCAGGAGGCCGCGAGGGGAACGCAGCCCCTGGGCCCTCTGCTCCCCACCACCATCTTCTCAGACGTTCAGATTAGGATTGTTTTAAATAAATACGCTATTACCTTGTCTTTACTTATGAATTTCTGTCGTGGTTTTTCAAATTGCTCTTTAAATGAAGAAAAAAAAGAGGAAAAAAATGACTGGAAGAGAAGGGGACAAGGTAAAGCAAAGAAGGGACCATAACTGCAGAAAATTATACAAAATCCAAGTCTTGATTTGTCAGAAATGGGATTCAGTTTCCTGGAACACATTTGTTCTCAAGATCTGAGATGTACGAGCTGCAAAATCTTATGTGAACATTTCTTCTGTCTATTACATGCAGCAGCAATAATTTCCCTTACGCTCAGGATAGTTCTTCAACTGCTCAGCAGGTGACCCAGGCGCACACTGCCACACCTGTGCCCTGACTTGCTAAACACACTCTCAGTCCTGCTCCTGCTGTGGCACCCCTGAAGAGAAAGGAGCCCTGTTGTCACCTCCAGTCACCTTAGCTATGATGACATTCCCCAGGAAAAGTGTGACTCAGCCAAATCGCCAACCCCTGTGAATGCACGCTTACAAACATTAGATGGTTTCCCCATGCATACGCTGGGAGAAATGAAGCCGTGTTATGAAATATGAAAGCGAGATATCTGTACTTAACTATGTTTGCCAAATCACAAATGCTACCTATATCAGGAAACTTGCTATTCATAGCTTTCTTTAATATAGAAGCTCTGTTTGTGGTTTATGAAACTTTAGAATTAATTCATTAAATTTTAGAATATTCATTTGAAAAAGATGAAGGCACAAATCTGTTACAAGCATGTTTCTGCGGGCTGGGGGCTTAGTTTAGTGGTTAGAATGCTTGCCTAGCACACGCAAGGCCTGGGTTTGATCCTCCAGCACCATATTAAGATTAGCTGCACATGGTGGCACATACCTGTAATCCCAGCATGTGAGAAGCTGAGGCAGGAGGATCGCCATGAGTCTGAGTCTGAGGCATTCTGGGCCACATAGCGAGCTCAAGGGAGTGCTTGGACTGCAGAGTGAGATCTTGTCTCAACACAACGCAAAAGGAAAGGAAAAGGAGAGATAGCAAGTTTCTGTAATTTGAAAATGGAAAAATGAAAGCCAGTGTAAAGTCAATTACTATTGGGATAGCACTTTAGGGAGCAATTTTTTGCAAAATTTGTTTCAAAGTTGTAAATCTCAAATTACACTAAATTGAGACTTAGCATTAGTACCTAATAAACAACAGTGCTTCGCCAACTGAAACTGACTACAGTCTTACATACACACACCAATAGGAACGTGAGGAGTGAAAATAGCCTTAACACATGATGCCCACTTCCGCGTTGAAAGAAAAATGTATTATTAATATTCTAATAATTTTACAATACTCCCTCTGCTCTAAATTGACTCTTTAAGCATTTCCCCTGAAAGTGACCGCTGATAAGCAGGACTGCAGGGACTGCTGGTGCCCTAGAGCCCATCTGGGTGGGCGTGGTCAGACGGGTGGGGACGGCCAAGGGCCGAGGAAGGCTCGGTCAGGGCGGGGCACAGCTGCTCCCCCTCCATCTGTCCTTTCCCTCAATTCTGTTCCCACACACTACAGAAGAAAAATATCCAGCTGGATACGACAGACGTAAATCACGGAAGTCCCTAGTGCCGTATGTGAAAAGACGAATAAAATCTTGTCGCACCTTTCCGAAAGCATTAGTCACACTTTCTGATGCATTTAAAAATGTGAGGAACCAGAAGGAGGAATCGACTGAAAGATGCGGGGAAAGGCACTGGTGAGGGGGCAGGGGAGGAAGACGGTGACTCACAGGGGCACTGGGTGCCTCGCGTCACGTGAGCCCCTTCCTTCTTTTGGGAAATACCTCAGCGCCACAATTACAAATGTCGTAGGCTCCGTTAATGTGCGATCCGTAAGACTTACACGTGGCTGGAAGGAACTCTGATAACAAGCATTCTAGGTCCATGAAACACAGAAGCTTCATACTTCCAAGTCCACATGCTTAGAAGAAAAACATTGTTTCTATGGTGCTAGACACTAATGGACATATCAATGTCACATCCTCAGAGTCACAGAAATACTACATCATGCATTTTTATTCCTTATTTTGGAAGGATTAGCTTTCAAGTAAGCAGAGTCAGCTGTCTGAAATCTCAACTTCCTATATTTTTTTTAATATGGTGTGCTTTGGTTTGTGAAAGTAATCAATAAGTTTAATTAAAATTGATTATGAGTCCTATATACTTTATATTTCCAGTTTTGATTTCATGACACAAATAATGAATTCACCCTTCAGGAATTTCTTTTAACAGTATCCTGTGCCAATCAAGCATTGTCCTTCCTTTCACCTGGCGTGGCTAACACACGCATGTGGCTAACACATGCATGTGGCTAACACACACATGTGGCTAACACACGCATGTGGCTAACACACACATCATTGCTGTGTTCCTTTTAGAAGAGGCAAGACCACAGCAAGTGCTTCTCATCTTGCTGAGGGTCTTGCTAGAGTTTTAATTCTCATCAATTAATACTGCACCAATTCTAAATAAGCCAACTGGGATTTCAATGTACATTTCAAGGGCAGATCAGTAAAAGGCAAGACAGCAAGGGACAACTGGAGAACTCCAAAGACTGTTTAACTCTAGATAAATTTTAATATAATTAAATGACTTCTCGTATTAACATAAGCAGCTATTTCCGCCACAACCTTAATCATAAGATTTTAAAACTTCGAGATTCTTTTATAAAAAGGAAGTAATACTGCTCATACTTTTCTGCTTGTCACTGGTGTGGGTCTGTTGTCACACAAAGTGCCACATTTTGCTTATCATTACATTAGAGAGTTTTCCCAGTGAGTGTCCAGTCACGTTTCTCCTGCCTACAGCGCAAAGAACCTCCGTCACCAGGCTAGCCCCAGGCAGAGGATGCTCCAAAGCATTCACGGGAAGTCACGTCCACGTCCACTCCCATCAGGGGGGTGACCTGCTGGAATGGTCAGCGGTGAAGGCCAAGGACCGTGGTTCATGGCAGACTGCTGTGGGAAAGGCAGGAAGCAGGTGGAACAGGCCAGGACAGCAGCTGTCTCCCCAAGTCTGTGGTATGTTGGAGGTGTGCGCGTGAAACGTGCACAGACAGCGCTCACGGACAGAGGTCTGCGGGCGAGCAGACAGGCTGTCATAGAAAACTCCCGAACTGAAATGCAGACTTCAGGCTCTGCCAAGGGCGTGTATTTATAACGGAGCTGGGCAATGGGGTAAAATCTGGGATTTCTATCTAAAAATGTACAAGTCAATTTCAGCTTTCTAAATATGACGGCTCAGCAATAAAACAAGGCGGCTAAGGAGTCACTTGCAGGACGGAACTCTGAACGAGAAGGTGAAGAGGCGAGGACTGCAGAACATGTCCTGGCTGCAGGCCATGGCCGCGGAGCGCACCGGGGCCAGCTCTTTCTTTGCCCAGACTTGGGGCCACCCTGAAGTCGCAGCACCTGGGCCACGCTGCAGGCCGGCTGTCCAAGGGGCAGGATATGGCAGAGGTAGGGAGGCGGAGGGAGCCAGGGCTACAAGCACAAGGGGCGCGCAGCAGGGCTGTGAGCTGAGCCGGGGCTGGGCCTCAGGTGGCATGCTACGGCACCAGGACACGGGCCACGTTACCGCACAGCGCTGCCTGCGGGGAGACCCTGGAGCGCCCTGTGAGCCATGCCCTGGAAATAGAAGACACAGGGCTGTTTGTGGAGCGAAGGACGTCACCATCAGTCGCAGTAGCAAACAGGAGAATGGATCCCAGAAAACGAATGAAAACACCAAACAAATAAGCATGCTTTAAGAGGCTTTTTAAAAAGTGAAATAAGACCATGAGTTACTATATTTGGCAAGAAAGTTCTTAGTAAAGGAATATCTAGGAAAAATTAAACAGAAAATCACACCCAAATGAGAAAGTAAAATAAAAATCTCAGCAATAGATGGGAACACTTAGAATCTGGCTGGAAGAGTTCGCCGAGAGAGAGCACAGTAGACACTCAGGGCTCCGGCCCAGTGGCCCAGCACCAGCTCCTTGCTGGACGCGGGGTCCTTTGGGGGTCGGTTCAGCTAAGTGGGGTAGGAAAACTGGGCATCACGCAAGCCCCCCAAGGACTTCAATGAACAACCCCAATTTCTCATTTGAGCAAAAGTGATCAGTGAAACATCTGAAGCTCAATTAGTAGAGAGAAAACGTTCTTGAATGAAAACAAGGGTCAGGTAGGAGGGAGCCGAAGTTAGAGTAACCTCAGTCTGAAGATGCCGCGCGCCACGGGTGACAGTGGCGGACACAGAGGCGTGCAGCAGCAGAACTCGGGAAGGGCCCTCGCCATGGCTGGGCTGTCACGAACGAGGCTACCACACAGTCCGAGATGTTCCAAAACATTAAGTGAATAAAAATCAATCGCTTGTTAGAGTAGGACAAATCACAAATGACACGGTTTTTGAGGGACTGATGCTTACCGGGGCTGCCCCTGGGACACTCCTGGACCGAGCACATGAGGAGCCTTCTCTCATTTGTGCCTGGGGAGTTACCATTACTTTTTGCAAAGATTCATCAATATGAGTGACAAAATTTCTTGTCATTTCTTAAAGATTTTAAAGGCTTACTCAACATCAAAGTAATACAGTGCTTTAAAAAAAAAACCCTAAAAACTAGTATTTTTAAAGCTCTATCATTCAGAATGTCAGAATAGGTACTAAAAATCCAATGCACAGTCCTGTCTCCCGATTTCTAATTGGGGTAAGTCATCAGGTCGTAATTAGGTCACTCCAGAAAAATCTCAGTAACAACATCACAAAGATTTTGGTCGTAAATTTTTACCCGTCTCCAACCAATTTAGTTCACCATGTCTTCCCGCACAGGTGAAGCCGGCACCCAGGGTGCACGCCCTCTCACGCCCGGTCCGGGGACCGCACGCCTGCGCTCCGGCTACCCACTTCTCCATGACTGGTGCTTCCCGCGTAACCCGCGCTGGAAGGCGACGGCTCCCACTTCTGTTTTTCTTTACACTTGCAGAGTCGTTCAATTTAGTTGCATACTTATGCCCAGTAAAACCCACTGGAGCCAAAAATGTCATCATCAGGCCACCATAAAGACCCAGTGCTGCATTTCCAAAAAAGTTACAGACCTCAAGTTTATAAACTAATAAACACATGTATCAGCTGAGAATAAAAGTGAGTAAATAATGAGAAATTACCATATGAAAAACAAGCGCTGGGGAAGTGGGCCTGCTTAGGAAACCTGCATGATGTCCACACCCCAGCACTGGTTACAGGACGGCGGTTAGGGGGATGCCAAGGCTAGGTTTATGCCAACAACTGCTCTCTAAATCCTTTTCTTTCTACAACGTTGACTTACAAAACTTGACCTATAACTGGAAATTGTCGATTAAAACAAATTCTTAGCAATACTGGATACATTAATACATCTGAGTCAAGGCATAGAACCCGCCCAGCCCAGGCAGGCAAACTACGAGCCCGGGTTCCACCTCACTGCAGGAGCCTAGTCAGCCCGGCGAAGGGGGGTCCCGGCAGAGTTGTGTTGCACAGATTGTATGATTCATGGGCAGCATGACCTATATTTAATTAATAATTTTACAGTGATGCATAGCATCTAGTGCTAATTCCATGTGTATTAATGTATCAGCCATGAGAATAATTCTGCAGTATATGCCACTGTCTCCATAGGATATAATTTCCAATTATCACGAACAGGAAGTTAGGAGGGAGCCAAACAACCACGCAGGCCACCGCGGCCCGGCCCGGCGCTGCGGCCCCGGCACTCCTGTAGCCCTGGGGCTTCCTCCCCAGAAGCTGCACCTCCCTGAACGGGGGGGGGGGGGGGGGGGGGGGGGGGGGGGTGAGGAGACCGAGTCAGCTTAGAGCTTCCCGGAAGGTTGGGGCTTGATGATTTATAACCCATGTTAGTGGTAAACAACCCAGAAATGAGCACAAGGTTCCAGGACAGGGAGTGAATAGGAAACCCAGAAATCATAAGAGAAGGCACTACATGCCTTAGAAAGCACACAAAAATGTCCCAAACTTCCCGATTACCTTCCTGATCCTCTAGACACAGTTAATAAAGCATATTTTAAATGTGGGCCAGAATACAGAGGCAGAAAAGATCACATACTCTGATTCAGGTGAGAGTCAGCACTATTTCTACTGGACAGAAACGTCAAACAAGTATCTCAACTACGATGGGATGAGAAACAAGCACTTAGGGGACACAGTGCTGGGAGTGAGGTGGAAATGGGGGACTAGAGAGCTCCCTAATAATGCCTGACCCGGGACTGGGACCAGTCACAGTTCAGCACCACACAGAACTCACAAGATAATTCACAAGACAGTTGAGTCTAGAGTAAGAAAATCCAGGGTGATAACGTCTCTGTAGCACAAAGGTCACCGTTATTAAAATTATAAATACTTCTTATCAACTCACATCATGTCAGATAGGCTGGAAAATAATTCATAAAAGGAATTTAAGTTTTCAGGGAATTATGTTGGTTTATTTTGTTTTGGATCTCAACACTGTTGATAAGAGGTTACAGAACTGTAAGATCACTTAGTTCCTAG
>PVKB01002837.1:130115-246079 GCA_004027205.1 Ctenodactylus gundi | reverse complement strand
CTGTTCCTTCTAACTCCTTCTTGTGCTCTTCCCTTCCCTGACATCCCACACTTTGGACTACAGAATTCCAGCTCTTGGAATGGCTCTCCCAGCAACTTCAGGTCTGAATTACAATGTTCCAGAAAACTCCCCGCAGAAGACTTTTCTTTCCTCCTATAAACTAATCAACCAGTTGCTATCTCATCACCTTGCTTTGATTTTCTGTGAAATGCTCCTTATCTGATAATTTTCTGATTACATCTGTGTTAACTGGTATGCCAACTCTTTCCCCTCTCTGGGATGTATACTCACAGGAAAACAGGATCTTGTATAATAAGATTTTCTCGTATGTAGGAGATACTAGATAAATATTTTTGACTTAATGAATCAATCAATGGTAGTAATACAATGGAAGGATTCTCCAAAATAAAAGACACAGGTAGGTTTGGAAATATTTTAAACATTATATAAATAAATATCCTATTTTTGAGGCTATAATTCCCATGTAGTGTTACCACCTTCAAACGATTTAAATACCTTCTAGAGTAGAAATTTGAAGAGTTCCCAAGGATATCAATCACTTCAGGACCTGTGTTTATTTAATTGAACAAAATCTCACAGTGTGAACCATTTACAAAAACTCAAAGGAACATATAATTAAGAAATAAAACATTGAGCTTAACAAGGAAGTACAGAGCTATATAAAGAAGCCAATCCCTATGTGAAAGATAACTGTAAATATCTAATGAAGAAGACATGAGTTAATCTACGGACAGATGAAAGGATTTGGACTCAGTTGGATAATCTTGATTGTCATTTTAACTGGATTAAGAGACTACTGAAATGATGATTGGATTGTGAGGGCACTGACCACATTAATGGATTTCATCCACTGCTGGGTTTTTACCTAACTAGCGACTAAGACACAGGGCCTAGTTGGAGTAAGTCAGTGAGGAATGACCATGGGGACTGTACCTAGCACTGGCTCTTCCCCTTCCACTTTTCCAACTCATTTTTCACTCAGATTTCTTGAATTAAGCAGCTCTGCTCAAAATGTATCTTAAGCCACAATGTTCTGACTCACTTTGTTCCCATAACAATGGCAGCACCCACCAGAGACTGGAGCCTCTGAAACGATGAGCCAAAATAAGTTTCTCTATTTCTGAGTCGTTTATGCCAGTATGTTTTTTTCTCTCCCAGCAAAGAAAAGTTGACCAATTCGAATATATATGAAAAATTACAGATGCAAAAATATTTGAATTTTTTTAGTGGGCTTAAAAATCTTTTCATTCTTTAAGACTTACTCTTTTAGTACTTTTAAGCTCTAAGCAATGAATTTCAATAATCTGATTTAAAGCAATGCTATTACAGGATACCTAAAAAAAATTTCCAAGTCCCTGAATCCTTCGCTACTATGAAAAAAATCTTTCATTTTTAGTTTCTAATATGACAAGTGAGGTACAACCGGACAAGAGTTATGTAGAATTTAAAGACTGTTGTTAGGATGTAGCCTATTTATACAGCTGGTATTACATGAAATAAGCAATACAGTGATTATGCGCAACACAAGATTGTTCTGTTTACATTGCTGGGTCTGGACATGCTCAGGATGTACAAACTGCACTATCAGCATAACCTGGAGATTATTATTCAGCTTTATATAACCGTGGATATTTAACAATCGGCTTATAACTGCTTTGGCACATTGAGTGTATTGAAAGCATGAAGTAAAAGGAAATTCTAAATTTTTAACAGTAAGTTTAAATCATTGATTAACAAGTACATAAACATTTTATAAATGATAAAAATATATAGTTAACTGTCACTCAAATTGCATCCACCTAAAATAAAATAATATTATATTGTACTTCCTATTCCCAACCACATTAAGCAATTTTCTAGGACATTATGACAAACTACAAGTGTATATTTGAGTCACTCCCACCTATGATAATGCTGTAATAACTACTATTTTTCAGTATGTTGTTTCTAAATAAATAGTATAAAATACAACATATAAGAGCAAATTTTAATATATTATATAATGCATGTTTTATATCTTACTATTCTTTTATTAAATATTCAGCTACTATCATAGCACTCTGAGATTGTGTGACCAGAACATACATTTTAACAACTTACTAAAAGGACACATGTAGATTCTGACAAGCATATAATGTGGTAAATCTCAGCAATATAAAAACATAGCTGTGCCACTTTAACATAAAATAGATGTGCAATAATTTAAAATACTAACAGTAGGAATTAAGTAATCATGTATTAGAAAACATTTTTAGGAACTTCCAATTAAAGAATAACAACATTCTGTCCCCTGCGTTTTCTATGGATTTCATATTTCTATATAATATTTTTCTTACAATAATTTTGAAGTTTGGCTAAAGATTTGATCATAAAAAGATATAATCTCTGTAGTACACATTCCATATTACTCTTACATGGTTTTGTGGGGTTTGTGGGTTTTAAGTATTTATAAAGTTTATATACAGAGCACACCATTCTTATCCACGAGAGATACGTTCCAAGATACCCAGTGGCCGCCAGGAAACTTAGTCTAAAATCAATATATGATCTATTTTTTAACGCAAACATACCTGGAATAAGGTTTAAGAACAATAAAAGGTTAATAGCTATTACAATAACATGGAACAGTTAAAACAATATCTTATAATGAAAGTTATATGAATGTGTGTGCTTGGTCTCTTCCTGTTCAGCTTCCTCTCTCTCTCTATGTAGGTGTATCTCAGTGTAGTTGCAGCTTTTCACCAAAAGAAGCGTTTGATGGCTTCAGTTTGACACCCTGAAATCGCCCTTATCGGGCTCTTGCATTCCTGTGCCTTTACTAGGCAAAACCCGGGTTGCTTGGATTCAAACTTTGCAGTGTCACAACAGTCAGCCTAATAACCAAGATGACTTCTATGCGACCAGTGTAGAGGTGGCACATGCCACAACGGTACAGCTAGGGATAGCTCGTGTTCTGTGCAAGGCAGAGCTGTATGTCATGGGATGGCATCCTGCTCCTCTGAACGCTGTGCAATGTGAAATTCGTACAGGTTGTTTAGTCCTAGATTTTTCAATTTAATATTTTCATATGACAGCCAACCTTGGGTAATTGAAAACGTGAGAAACAAAACCACAGAAAAGTAAGATACACTGTAAATATACTTCTAATTGAAGAAATGGTAAAATTTACATCTATAGTACAATAATATATGGTGACAAAATTTTTATATTTATTACAAAGCAGGATTATTATACACAGGGATAACTTAGGGAAAAATTGTCTTGCATAGGATTTGTCATATATAAAATAGGAAAGCAGAGAAAGATTCTCACATAAAATGGTTCTAGGAAACTCTCAATTTAATTGCATTAGAGAAGTTACAAACACCAGGAATTGTTTATTTAACATACAGTGAAGTCAATCAGTTACCACTCAGCCACTCCTTTTTATAGCCAATTAACCAAAAAACAAAGAATCTGATCTAGTTTAAAGAGTAATCCCCCCACCCTTCCACACTGGCACTCCTTGAAAGTCCACACAGTTAGCCTATTTGAAAGATAATCACACTATAAACACTGCTCCTCAGAGGAAGGATCTCTGTATTATAAGCTTTCTTTGATGAACCAGCTCAGATGACAAAACCTTAAAGCATTACCTGCGGCTCTGTTGCATTCATCCAATAGTCCGTTACCTAACTCACTGGCCAGAACACACATATGCACTCACACCCCACAAGTAGATTCCAGTCAAAAGGGTGTTTCTTGACCACTCTAGTTATCACAAATTCTACTTCAACAGAAAATCCCATTCGAGGACAGCCTATTGCTTCCTCCTGTTTCGATTGTTGTGGTGTACTGTTGTCAGTAAACCAATTTGATTCCTGTGTTTCTTCCAAACTAAAGGGCAGCAATTTCATGTTTTAGAATTTGGTCAGCTTCCCCTGGAATGGTATATAATGCAGTAGGCATGTATAACTGGTAGCCTGCTTTTTTATTTCCCCTTGATTACTTTTTATAGAAAAACATTTAGAAGGGAAGCTTTTGTATTTATACATGCACATTAACTATATTACATATTTTATATATGACTCAAGATCTTTCCTTTTAAGACAAAAGTGGCAAAAAACAACAGTGGCTCACAGATTGGACGTTTTTGTTTAACTAAAGTTTTCTGATGAGCACAAAGTTTCAGTATTTGCTGCTTTATTTAATTTTTCACTTCAAAAACATGGACTCAATAACAACTGTACAATTGCAGAGCTTTTTTTGAGTTTATTGCAAATAATTTATTGAGTCCAGAGTAAGGTTTTCTGTCCAAGTTTAGACCTCCCTAAACTTTCCCAGTGGAGGGTCAGCAACTACACTTTACCTATAATAACAAATTAAAATACTAATCTAATATTATACTAATATTCTTATTTTACCAATAAAGATAACTTCCCATATTTCTTGTCTTTTCTATGGGATCTATAAGCAATGAACATACAGCATTTGCCTTCATGTTGGCTATTTTTAATCAAGCTACTATTTTGTCTTAGAATCCATCTACTGGCGTGTATCCAAATTTTTTTAATGTCCCTCTTCCTTTTTTTTTTAATCTTTCTTCTCTGAAAATCACTGTTTTCTTTTTCTTTTTCATATCTAGGTCTCCAGCACAACTCAACCATTACCTCAAACTATACAAATAATAAAAGTTCTATTATGTTTTTTAGAGTCTTAAAAATAAATAATTTTAAATGATCATAGTGAGACTTCTTTAACTCAGGCTCATATACACACAGGCTGAGATGTGAAGATCTTCAGGCTGAAGCCAGCTTGGGCTCTACAGTAAAATTCTATTTTAAAAAATGCTGCAGAACCCCTCCAAAGCCACGTAGAGCTCCTTTTGCTACCAGTTTACAGCTTCATTCATTTTAATCAACTTCATTCCCAACACCAATTTCTTCAAACTGCTGAACTATTTTTCGTCTCTATAAGGTTCTAATTTCAATAGTGTAGCCTCATAGTAGGTAACCTCCACTGAGCACATCCTCTTGAGACTCAGGCAAGCTGTTATGTGTATCAGGACTGCGCTAGCTTTTCAATTGTTGCTTAGCATTCCCTGGTGCGAATGAGGGCATTGTTACTGCTTCCATTGTCAGAGTATTACAAATAGAGTTTCTATGGACTTTCCAAAAAAAGAAAAGCTTATAGCATAACTGCATAAAGAGAAAAGCTAGGATTTAAAGCCACATGTGCAATCTTAAACTTTAAGAACAATACTAAAGATATGACTTGAAAAGTATCTAAAAGTACATAAAACATAAAAACACTTCCGGAATGGTATGCAATAGAGAAGTATAAAATAAATAGACTGCATAATTTTAGCAGTATAAGGTATTCTATCATGTACTTAGTAACTCCATTAATAGTATGATCATTATTATATGATGAAAGTGATTTATACTCTATGTATTTAAAACTAATTGAAAGAAGATCTCACCTGCACAGATACCAGACCCATTCTAAGCCTAAATTAAAATAAAACAGTAATTCCCACTAGCACCTTAATTACTTAGGATTTTTTCTACTGATGTAAAAACTGTTCAAATAGAAATCATTCAGAAGCATAGAAATGAATTCTGTGGGGACACAAATGCAAAATTGTTGTGGTCTGCACCAACGGTTTTCACCTTACATTTATACCCCAATCTATTCACTAGTAACAACAATTCACTATGTAATCAGGAGAAAAGCTTGTTCAGAATCTCCAGTGGAAGACGACAGAATTAGTATAGTGAACTTATATACTTATATGAATCCATCCTGTTACATGTCTAATAATCCCACAGTCAAAATTCCATGGTTTAGATACAGCTATAGAAAATATAGCAAGAATTAGTGTATTGTTGCTAATGGAAAAGTTTTATATATAACATATTTGTATCTTTTTTTGCAGATAAACACAAGTAGAATATAAGTACCACAATGGAGGAATACAAAGCCCGAAATGTAATAGAGACCTACACTACCATTAAAGAAGTTAGGGAATGCTGTGAACTATTTAATTAATACAGATAGCTGCCTCAGATGCTTGCCAAAGATTTAATAAAAATCAAACTAAACATACTAGCTGTGAAAAATGACTTATTTTAGTTGGAAATAAATGATAGCTGTGTTCAATCAGAAAGAAATCTGGACTATACACTGTCAAATACAGAGATATAACCCAATATCATGAGTTGGCACAGATAAAAAAATTCTAAAACAATTTCTATTACAAATGGCAGTTTTTAAATTTTGAAAATTAATGGATACACCCTAGAATGTATTAATTTCTTTTGCCATAAGAAATGTGTGGGTCATTATGTTCCATCGGGAAAAAATCTACACCTTTGATTTTGGCAGAAGGGCTGCAGTTAGTTTCAGAACTTCTTGAAGGACTTTTCCCATTAAGCATATACCCATGTTCATAGCAGCACAACTAACAATAGCTAAAATATGGAAGTCACCAAAATACCCATCAACAGACCAATGGATAGACAGACTGTACTATTTATACACAATGGAATACTATGCATCTACAAAGTCGAACAGCGTGGAGGCTTTTGCAGGCAAATGGAAGAAACTTGAGAACATGCTTAGTGAAGTGAGTCAGAAGCAGGTGAAACATCGAATGATCTCTCTGATATGAGACCCAGATCACAACACTTTTGGAACTCAAAACGAAAAAAAAAGTGAAACAGGGGTGGAGGGCGGGGTGGGAGGGTGGGGTGGATAGGGAGAGGAATAAAAGGAGAGTGGCGAAGTCCTTGTCACCTTGACAAGATACGCGTAGGTGCACAAAATGCTCAACTTCATTGTAAACCTTTAATTTTGCTCTTATACATATCAATAAAATGGAGAAAAAAGGGGGGCGGGGGAAGGGGAAAAAAGCGCCCTTCCTCTGTCATTGCCTGCTTTGTAATGTGGGTGTAGTACCTAAACTATTCACTCCTTACTTAATTGCTAAAAATGGGAGTAATAAAGGCATTTACATCTTTGTGTGAATCTTAGTATTTAATGCAGATAAAAACATCTTATTATGAATATGAATTAAAAATTACCTCCAAAATGTTAGCTAGTTTGATTATTGACAAAGTAAAAGCAAATTTCCCCCATAGGGCTGGAAGAATGGCTCAGAAGTTGAAACACTGCTTAGCAAGCACTAAGTCAAGCTCTAAGTACCCGTGTTCAATTCCCCAGCACCACATAAACCAGGCGTGGTGGCACACGTCTGTAATCCCACCACTTGAGAGGCTGAGACAGGAAGATTGCTGTGAGTCCAAGGCCAACCTGGGCTCTACAGTGAGTTCAGAACCAGCCTGGGCTGCAGAGCAAAACCCTGTCTCAAAATAAATAAATAAATAAATAGGATTCATGATTCAGTGCTTCAAATAAATCATAGCCCATGAGGCTCCAAAACAACATCTCACTGCAATCAAGACAATTTTTTAAAGAGATTATCTTATATCTTTAAAAATTGTAGCAGATTGGCTGAGAGCATTGCTCAGTGTTTAAAGCACAAGGCCTGGATTTTGACTCCCCAGCGTCACATAAACTGGTCGTGGTGACGCACACCTATAATCCCAGCACACAGTTTTGCTGAGGCAGGAGGATTGTTGTAAGTTTGAGGCCAGCCTGAACTACATAGTGGTTCCGGGACTCAACTGGACTACAGAGCGAGACTCTGCCAACCCTCCCCCCACCCCCAGGAAAAAAAGGCGGTAGAGCAGAAAGAGAGAGCTCATAGGGGGACAGTAATGACTAGATTTCTCCAATGCATTAGGAAAAAAATCAAAGATAAGACAAATGGTAAAGAGCCTCAGCCTTCTTATTACTTCCATTACGTGTCAGCAGTACCAGAGCAGGGCTTCCCAAAATGCCATTTTTCCATAAGGTTTATTTTAGAGTTGAAATTAATGAGAAAGTAGCGATGTAGGGAAAGGGCTGACACTCTCCTTCCTTCCTAAAAGTAGAAAATAAACGTCCCATAGGAGAAAGGTGCCCTCTTGTACCAACAAGTAGAAAACACCCTTGTACCTAAAGCAACACTTTGATGTTGCAGTGAATGTGAACAAACCTTACTAGCATAACTCTTTCCTCATCAGTTTAGTTTCTAGTCACTTTCCAGAATTCACTACTTTCCCTTAAACATTTTTTAAAATAGTATTGAAACATATGAATTCCATTATTTCTCTGGGAATATTCTGTGCTTTTCTATAAAGGCCTTCGTTTGCATAAAATTAAATCCTAACAAATAAAAATT
This sequence comes from Ctenodactylus gundi, assembly GCA_004027205.1. NCBI lineage: Eukaryota > Metazoa > Chordata > Mammalia > Rodentia > Ctenodactylidae > Ctenodactylus > Ctenodactylus gundi. The sequence goes on along the minus strand of PVKB01002837.1, from coordinate 237,792 downwards.
AAATAATTTTCTCTTCATAATCTATATTTTATTACTTTACCATCCCTAACCAGAGAAACTAAGAAGGCGCAACAAGTGATTTCTCCCTTACTAATATCATGACAACTTACACGCTACAGGAATTGAGTACTAAATTTTTGAAGATGGTTTATATTGCTTTCATTTAACTTGTAACAGATACTGGAAAAATGAGCAAAAATTGAAACAAAATGATTATAATTATTAACATCAGTTCACAATAAAGAAAATGGAGACTACAGAGTACTATGTGATATGCATACCAGTGGTTAAGGAATTTCAAATCCCCAATATCTAATTCTCTCCCAAACACTGTTGTCATTAAAAATACAATAAGAATTTACTACTATAATGAGAAATGAAATTGTCATAGTGAATGCAATAAAATTAAATTCATTGATATAAAAATAAAGTATGCACAGAACATTTACAATGATGAAATGATTTTATGTATAGATTTAATTCTCATAATAGAACACAATAAATATATGAACAAATTATAATATCAGTTATAGGAAAATACCACAGTAGGTGTATGTGTTAAGGAATCCTCATGGCAAAATTCATTTAAAGTCTCTCTTTTGCCTCAAAAAATATCTATCAGAAGAGGTGGTGTGTAAGTCTTATTTGTAGAATAAAGAAATTGAGCTTAACAACTACATCACAGAGTTACAAGGTGAAAGAAAAAGGCAATGTGTAAAGGAAAATAAATAACGAACTCCGCAAGTTTCATATGTAGAATACAAAAATCCACTCACAGCTATAAAAAAGAGAAATTTTAAAAATCTGGTGACATAGTAAATCAAGACAAGAGCTTAGTTTCCCAGGCTTGCGTGATGAGTCAGACACTTAGACGTCACGGTGAATACAAATATTGTTCTTTAATCGGTGCATTCTTCCTTTTTGGTTTTTAATGTTTGTCTATCATTTTAAGCTTTTAATTTTTATTTTAAGTTTGATAAAAAATTTACATGACATAAAGTTTAACTTTTTTCGTAAATACAAAAATTGCAAATTCTGTAACACATTAGGAGCATGGGGTTTGGAGAATTAGTGAGCCTCTGTGTCCACACCTTCTTCAGAGGCTCACCCCTTTCCTATCTGACCTTTGCCTCCATTTCTACCCTGCCATTCATGTTGGGCCTTTTTATGTTTTTATTTTTGAGACACCCATCTACAGGCAACATTTTGTATTTGGTCCATTTCACTGAGGATTACCCATTCTAGGTGGCCCCATTTTCATTCAAATGCTTCATATCTGTCTTTCTTCATGGCTGTTTAGTATTCCATTTTATATAGGTATCACATCTTCTTTAGCTATTCCTGTATGGATGGGCAGGTAGATTGTTTCCAAAATTTGGCTATTATGAAATGTGCTGCTATAAGCATGGATGTGCACATGTCTTTTTGGCATGTTGACTTTATTTCTTTTGGGGATGTGCCCCATAGGACAGTAGCTGAATCAAATGTAATTTCCATTCTCAGCTTTCTAAGGAACTACCAGACTGCTTTCCGTAATGGTTGTACCAGCTTGCATTTCCACCAGCAGTGGAATAGTTTCTTTTCCCCATACCGTTGCCAATAATTGTTGTTTATTGAGTTCCTTCTGTAGGACATTCGCACTAGAGTGAGGTGTTGTGCTAATTTGCATTTCTCTAATGACGAATGATGAAGAATGCTTTTTCATGTGCTTGTTGGCCATTTGTGCTTCTTCGGAGAAGCTTTTTCACCAGCCCACTTCTTGATGGGATCATTTATTTTAGGGGTTTAATGTTTTTCAGTTCCTCCTATATTCTAGATATTAATTCTTTGAAGTATTACTGGGGAAGATCTTCCCACTCTGTGGGTGCCTTCATTCTTTAGACAAATTCCTTGTCATTTACCAAATTATTACGGAGTTTGGGCCTTGCACACCATAGCTAGAACTCTGTATATGTTCCTCCAGTGTTTAACACTGCAGTGGGCTTAGCAGGCTTAAAAAACAGGTTGACTTGTACTTAAAACTCTATAGGGCTTAGTAGCACTAAAAACAGCAATTTACCACGTCACTTCCAATGACCTTAAAGTCTTTCTTTATCCAAGCTCTGGAAGTAATGTTTTATCAACACTTAAGGCCTTAGTTTTTAGTCTACCAGTCTTGAATCCCCCGCTGCCCCTTCACTGAAGTCCATCTGTGCTTCATTCTAAATAGTTTCCTACATCTATGTTTTATCTGCCTAACTACAGCACCGGTCACTTGAGAGTCAAGGTTCATATGATTTCCATTTGTGTCCCACACAGTTTGAATTTATCTTGCAAATAATAAAATTTATTTTCATTCCCCTTTTATCTATTTGCTTTTATTATATACATTTATCAATGACTTTAACCAAATCTATGTTGGAAATGTAAAACTGACATAATCGTGATTAAAGGACAAAAAAGTAAATGGTTTACATTTGGACTTTTCAGAACTTTTATGTGCAAATGGGCATTCAACTCTCTGTCCCACATTTTTTTACACTAACACGCTGTGAAATGCAGACTGTCCTTTAAAATATGGGCTGAGTTTTCTTAGCATCAAAAGAGATAATAAATATTTAACATTATAATAATGCAAGTGCTTTACATGCCAGATGCAATGCTTTTAGCAGTTTTTCTCTTACCGAACATCCAAATAACTAAACAATATTGCTCAAGATAGAAAGGAGTCTGCCAATACTATCACATTTATGGAATAACTTAAAAGGAAAATAAAAAGAACAAACACAAAAACTGTGTAGAAATCATTAATTCCTTGGCAAAACTGAAATTTGTTATATTCATAGGCATACAGTTTAAGAAATTCACCATCACTGCTACATTTAAAAATCTAGGCATGAATAAACTAACATTGCTAATCAGGGCTGAAGAGCTTACTGATCAGCTGCTTTCAGGGTTTTGGGATCATTGTGTTTGGACTGGAGATTTTCTTCTAATAAGGAATTCTTGTTGTTTTTGTTAAGTGAATCCTAATCACATAACTTTATCTCTACATTTTGATTTCTACTGAATGAATATAATCCTTGCTTGGCCTTCTACAAAGTTGTTTAAAAAAATCCTATTGCCTATAGATTTTAGTTTAGCATAAAATGGTTGCAAATATTCTTTCACTGTCATTGTTAGCAGAAATTCTGGGAAAATTATTCTACAAAAAAGAATCTTCATAGTTTTTATGTTGCCCTTGGGAATTAATTTCTGTAGAGATGAGCCTTTCCAGAAATGACCCGACTAAATGGCAACTTATGAAGATACCTCAGATGGAAGACAAGCAAGAAGTAACTCAAGACACATCAGGACACAAGCAGCAATGATACTTCCAGATGCACTCTGAGTTTTCAGGTAAACTGAACTTGAATAAAACATGATGGGAGGAAAGGTCAAAGGGTTTAGAGGTGTTTAAAAATATAGAGAGGGAGATCAAATGAAGAGTAACAGAAAAATGAAAAGGAATATTCTCTGGGCATGGTGGGGCATACTTGTAATCCCTGCATCCTAAAGAAGGAGCAATGCAAGTTTATCCCGAGTCTGAACAATTTAAGAGCCTTAGAATCTAACTGTGGAAAAGGGAGGCAGGAAACATTTCATTAAAAAGTACGGATGAGTACTTGTGGGAATGAAGCTCACCTACACTCAAACATTATAATTATCAGGACTTAGAAACAGGGCAATCTCAGTGTTGTCGACATAAAACAGCTACTTGACCTAGAAAACTCTTGCCAGGAAGCTAGGACTATTAGCTGATAAATTAAGAATACCATTTATATCAGAATTTTTGAAGATACATGATTTGCTGAAAGAGCAAGATAGCCTTAAAAATGTTCACCGATGTTTCTCTTTCTCCTTCTGACTCTCTGATCTGAGAGACCAAAATCACAATTATTTCATGGAACTTAAAACGAAAAACAAAGTAAAAAGGGTCGGGGGAGTAGGGCAGGCAGGGAGGGAGGGACAAAAAGAGGGTGGGAAAGTCCTTGTCACCTTGATAAGATACGTAGGTACACAAAATGCTCAACTTCATTGTAAACCTTAAATTTTGGGCTTATACACATCAATAAAATAAGGGAAAAAATTAAAAAAAAAACCCTTTCACCTGGCTCTGTTAAAAAATCCCAACGTGATTCCAGTTTGTACAAAGCCTACCATTTCCCAATCTTCAAGGAAGAGTTGTCACCCACTTGACCACAAAACCTTGACCAGGTTGGGCTTTCTTGAAGCCCTGTGTTCCTACTCATGATTACCTGGAAACCACTTTCCACCCTTATTATATCTCGTGTTCCAGTAATCCTGTTTTCTGAGAAAAGAGTTAACAAAAGGGCTGCACTCTCATGAAGTATTTGATGTTTGCAGAAATCAGAGCACATTTCCTCCTGACTCCCTCAGTATTTGTGTCTATAAAATCCTCTTCCTTGAGATGTTCCACACTGATAAAAGTTCTCCCTATTGCAATGGCCTAAACAAAACCGTTTAATTAGTCAGTTACTAAGCACCTGTGTCTTTAACACTCAAAGCCCAAAGAATACTTCTGACTGCCATAATTTGAAACTTCAGTAATAACATTATTTTTCTTTCTTACTGAGGTAGGCCTAATAAACTTAGATTTGCTATCTATACAAATCATATTCTCGTGTCTCTGTGAGTCGGAAGTCAATAATTTTGAGATACGTATTGAAAGAAAGGGGAGGAGTGTAGGGTATATCAAATTTTGTGGCATTTTCTTCGGAAATGTCACACCCTGATCACACGTATCTGGAAACACAATTGAAATGCTCATTTTAATTCTGTACACATTTTCCTCAAAATATATCACTTTACCTCCCACTGCCTAGGAATTCTTCTTTGGTTCACTAAAACATTAAAAGCATAAAAGTTCCTTTCTTTTATTCAAGAGATTAGTTGCAAAGCACTGGTGGTATTTGATGATCTGTAATGCAAAGCCACTACAAAACAGTCACTTCACAGCAAAAAATCTTCTGTTCTTCCTCCATTGTGTTTTAAAAGCTTTACTTGGGATTTGAATTTGTTTCTTTTCAAAAGAAGATTAAAAAATAAATATAAACACGAATTTTAGAGTGCCTGGAAGAATAAAAAGGATAAAGAAATATAGCATGGTCTCCTTTGAACATTCTACTGTTTGCAGATTAGGAAGAAATAAAGCCAGCTAGAAACAGATTTGAATATTAGTCCTTGTTTTTACAAGATGACTGGTGATTAAAAGTCAAGTCATTAATGTTATCTGAAAGATATTTTAAGACCTTTGCCTGATGAGTCCAGAACACTTCTCCATCCTGTTGGCTTTGTTTCTTCTTGGAATCTTTCCAATTCCATTAAAGCCACTGACACTCTGTTTCAGTATTTTCTTATTTTTGTCAAGGCACTTATAATTAAATTATCTTTTTTAAAATCTCTTGATTTTTTTACCAAATCTACCTGTTCTTATTCTTGACCTACTGTATTTATAATAAGATGGGTTTTCCTTTAAGGATAAGTTGGCTCTTTGATTCAAAGCAAACTACTGAAGCTGAGTGTTGAGTCCTTACCCACTTGCCTCTCTTTGGAACATGTATTCACTCATTCTCTGTTGCTCAGTCCAACAACCTCAGATTCTTTTCTCCACACATATAATATCATACCATTTACACCATTAATTTGCAAGTCTCAAGCTGAAAATTCTGCAAGTCTCACCTAGTCCAAATAACCATCACGTCTTATACCCCTACGATAGTTTCTTCCTACCTCATCTTTCTGTTGCCAGATACCTCTTTCCAGAACTTTCAGTCTCATCCAGCCAGTGAACGCTAAGTACTAATTAAACCTGTATCGACCATAAGCTTTAAACCCTGCCATGATTTCTCAGCCCACTGAAAATAGAGCACTAAGTTCGTGGCCTAGAAGGTACATGTGTCCTGTCCCGTGATGTCATAATCACCCGCCATGTGTCCTCGAGGTCAAAACATACATCTGTTTTCCATGCTAAATATTACAGGGAACAGCGATGTGTTTCTGATGCCTGTGGTAAATTATTTTGAGCTGATACTTAGCTTTGCTGCTCTGTGCTGACTTCTACAGCACCTTTTTTTCTTCTTTTCTCTCATAGCTAGCAAAGAAACTTTGTTTAATAAAGGGAATTCCTCCTCTCCTGGAAGATACCAGTGATTCACAAACAGCTTACATATCAAGCTGTTAACACGTCAAAAGCTTCACCTTACCTTGCCCTCCAGTTCTGTGGAATTATGTCATAAAATTCATCTCCTTGTCAACCAATTCCTTCCTTGGCAAGCGCCACCTTCAAATTGCCCAGTCCAGATCCTAATACCATAAAGTACCCTGCCTTAATTTCCCATTTTAAAGGCCCTTAAAGATCCTGTCAAGGTAGTGCTCAAAAAGCTGTAAAAAGCCAATGAATTCAGCTTTACTTGATTAGAAATATTTTTTCTGGCACTATTTTATAGGATTAATTGTTGAAAGCGCTGATAATTCTACCAACATCCTATTAAGATCTCCTCAAAAGATTTGGAATTTTTTCTCAAACAGCAAAAGTTAGCCATGTCTGTCCTTTTTTTTTTTTTAACTGAATCTCTAATGTTGATTTTGTGTCCTAGGAATGCAGAAACATAACTTTGTTTATCTAACACAAATTGAGAAAATGAAAACTGTTATTCTTGATCAGAAAATATAAAGTATTCATTTATCTTCTTTTGTCATTTTCTGTTTTGACTCTCTTTATATTGTGGGGAGCCACCCTGAACCTGGGACATAGGTGACTCTATCTTGGCTCAAATCCACCGTAATTAAAGCTGTTGGTCAGACTCTCTGATAGGCCACGTTCTTCCAAGGACCACTTGCTTAATCTTAATTTCTGACCCCTGTGACTCACTCCCATTCCTTACTTCAAAGCACAGGTGGCCTTTCCTAATATAGGAATGGAGCTCTCTCCCACTACTCATTTTAAGGTACAGATGACCTTTCCTAACATGGAATGGAACTTTACAGTTAGACCACCTAGTTGACTGCTTACGCAGACAGGTTTCCTAGCAACCCTACTCCCCTTCCTCATTTTGCCCTATATAAGCTTGTGTGAGAAAAATAAAATTTGAGACTTGATCAGAAAGCCTGTCTTGTCTCCATTCCTTTGTGTCTCTCTTGTCTCCCTCATTCGCAGGTCCCCTCCTCTAGGTTCCCAGTTGACCTGCCTGATCGGCCCGGGCACTATATATTGAATTTTCCCTCAAGTCATGAAATTATTGGATGACACAATTTAACATTCTTCTCCCTTAATGGAAGAACAGAAGTCCCTTAAATCTAGCAGGTGGTCTGTACTTTTGAGCACATTAACCTTGGTAGCCAGAGGACTGCCAGTTATATAACATGAGTTGCTTAGTAAGTATTTGTTGATTAAATAAAGTTTTCCAGCTACAAACTAATATTTTAAAAGTATATAATAAATCATCTGTGATAGTATGTACCTGAAGGTCCAGAACTCAGGAGGCTGAAACAGGAGAATCATATTAGCCCAAGAATTTGGGGATAACCTAGGGAAAAAATCTTGTATCAAAAAAAAAAAAATAAGAGAAGGTTTGAAGGATACATTTTACATATATACCTACTTGGATTACTCATACCAAAATTTTGCACTTATACATATGAATAAAATGGGAAAAATAGCTGAGAAAGCTTTTTTTCTTATTTATTTATTTATTTGGAGACAAGGTCTTACACTGTAGTGCAGGCTGGTTCTAAACTCACTATGCAGCCTAAGCTGGCCTAGAACTCAAGGCAATCTTCCTGCTTCAGCCTCCCTTACAGGAGTGCACCAACATGCCCATCTTATGTGGTATTGGGATACCAAACTTAAGTACTTAGCACTAGCTAGCAAGCACTTTAACCACTGAACTATTTCATCAGCCAAAAAATTATTTGGAAAAATACCAATGCAAAAAAATAACTAATTTCTATATATGTACATATGTATGTACATACGTACATATCACTGTATCTATGTCTCTCTCTCTCTCTCTCTCTCTCTCTCTCTCTCTCTCTCTGTGTGTGTGTGTTAACATATAAGGCTTTAGTAAATATTTGCTTGCATGACAAATCTAATTTGTGGTACTCATATTTCATGTGTGACATGGATACCCCTTCTACAAATCTAAGTTTCAGCCATCTTTGACTCATAGCAGGGGTATGCTTTCTTTTTTTTTTTTTCTACTAAAAATATTGTTTTTTTCATAAGATGAAAAACAAAAGATGTTCATATTTTACATCCCATGTTAAGTTCTTAAAAAGTAGTTGTTTAACTATTATGTCCTTATTAAAAGACATAGATTAAGCAAAGTCAAAGGGTGCTCGAAGGTCAGAGGTATTTCATCATCATACCACCTAGATTCAAAGGAGTAAATCACTGAATATCTAATGTAGACGTCTTCTGTGCACAAGTTAACATAGTGTAGGCTCTTTGGAGTTCCTCTGGGTTATTGTTGCTGGTATTATTTATCCTGTGCTCTATTTCCCAAAGTTAGTAAAACTTAATGTCACAAATAGCAGTGTAAGCAAGATTTTTTTTTCCTAACAAATGGAAATCCAAGAGACACAACTCTTGGTTTGACATTTTAGATGCATAATACTTGTTAATTCAAATTTGAGAAAATTATTGTTATATGATTACATATACAAAAGACATCTACTTATTGTACAGAACTCACCACCTTGATCAGTAAAAATTTCCAGATTTCAGATATTTAATGATAATAATTTAATTGTGTGTGTAAGATAAAATAATAAAACATACTATCCAGTAGACTTGATATTTCCTCAGTGTTGATTTTTGAAAAAGATAAGACTGATTTCTGCTTGTCTTATTATTCTCTACTGCATACATAAATACATATTTGATTGAAAATACTTGATTTTTTAAACTGCTAGTGTTACTGTCAGATCCACCATGGCGGGGAAGGAGGAGTTACAAACACTGCAGAAGAAATATTTTTAAAATGCTAGAAGGTTTAGGACCTTAAATTTTGCACTTATACATATCAATAAAATGGTGGAAAAAAAGAATGCATGAAATCGAGATTTACAATAAATCTTGTAAAAGCTATAAAAATAAAATAAAATAAAATGCTAGAAGGGAAAATAGAGAAGAGATTTTTTTAAAAAGTGAAAGGAATAAGAAATTAAAATCTTCCTCATAATAGCCAGTGCACAGCGGTGCATGCCTATAATCCCAACACTTGGGAGGCTGAGACAGGAGGACTGTCCTGAACCCAAGGCCAGCCTGGGTTATATAGTGAGTTCAGGATCAGCTTGGATTACAGAGTAATGTGTTGTCTAACCAAAACCAAAATAAAACACATTAAAAAACTCTACACTAAAGTTTTTCTCATAACAGGAATTTTCTGATTATAGCTTTACAATGGAAGCACACCAATGATGTTATACATATCAGAGGAAATTAATGAAACTAATACCAAAGGAGACATTTTGTTGCTTATTTCATTTTGTTTTGAGACAGGATCTTCCTCTATAGTCCAGGTTGGTCCTGAACTCACTCTGCAGCCCAAGCTGGATTAGAACTCATAAAGCTCTCCTACTTCAGTCTCTGCAAGATTACAGGTATGTGGCACCACGACAGGCTGTCTTCTATATTATGAAGATCTTAACTTTAATTTCTAAAATAGATATTTTAATCAACTCTTCAAATATCCTTACACAAGTCCTCTGTGATCAATTTCAGTGGAATTTTTGTAAAAGTTGATAGGGAGTTCATGAAAAATTTAAAAATTCTGTGATAATCTCTCAAACAGAACATACCTGTCCTTGCTGTGTGACTAACCAATATTAATATAAAATTCTAGTGGACTCTCTTGTATCTAGAAAGATATTACCAATTCACTGTTAACCTACATAGTAAGTAACTTAATCATTTGTTCAGAATTTCACTGTTGGTTGAAGGGCCTCATCGACTATGAAGACACTCATATATGCTGATCTGAAAACACCACGATAATAAAATTGTCAAGGCAGTACAACATTAAGACTGTAAACCGTGATTTCACATGAGACCAAACAGAAGTCAAACCAAAGTCAGGCCACTCCCACCTGTAAGAGTTGTCCTCCTAAGTTCTCATTCTCTTTTGTGTGTGTGTGTGTGTGTGTGTGTGTGTGTGTGTGTGTGTGTGTGTGTATGTAGACCACTCCTTAATGTTCTCCAAGCTTGCAACTCAGCTGTGACAGATTCATTCTGAGGCTTTCACTAATAATTGTATGGAAGAAATGTAAACAATATGCAGAAAGGACAAACAATGGGAAAAGAATCACACACCTCTGGAAAAATGCTGGTGACCAGGGATTTCCCATTTGTTATGCTAACAAGCCAGTGTTTTCCATAGGTATTTTAGTTGCGGAAAGTGAACTCACCCAAAAACACCACTTAGTAGTGAAAATAATGCTTCCAATTTTCCTTGGAAGAAACTTCCTCACCTTTTGGCTTGTTCGTCCCCCATAACTGGAGATACCTGTCTGTAGTCCTTAAGTCACGAGGCCTCCCCCAAGCTCAGTTGTGTCTCTACCACCTTCCCCCACTCTACCAGCTTCTCACCAAAATTCTCACTTTACGATGTTTTATATCTGTGCTCTTAGATGATGAGAAGTAACATTACATACATAAACACACTTTGGCCTACAAATGTGATAGGAAAAACATTTTAACAGTAGAGCAAGTTATACTTCATTACATTGTACCTATAATTTTAAGCAAAAATGTAAATAATTTAGTCTGTGCATTTGTCAACTATTTCTGGAATAACTAAAATGCTTCAAGAGAAAGCACAGGGCGTACGGAGAACAAAATTCTCCTTCCAATTACTTAACCGTAAAAAAAGGGCTGGTCCTAGTCCTCATTGCCACGTTTCTACAAAAGACAAGAGGAAGCACAGCTGCGCCAATTACAAATAAATCAGGGTGAGTGACAGTTTTGATAAACAAAGACACACTAAAAAATTCATGAAACATTTTTACAGTATTTTCTCCCAGTACTAATACTAGCTGCTACTGCAAAAATAGCAGTTAAGTAGTTCCAAGATTAGCACTTGACAAGTGTCCTCATTTTTTTAAAGGATGATACTTTACATTTTAAAGAGACTGGCTGTAAATTGTGATTATTCTTTTTAAAGGCTCTGAGAATTCTTGCTCTCTATCACAGGGTCCTGACAAATTTTAAAATGTACCAGGATTCCTGAAAATATTTTCTCCACTTCCAACAGAACCTTAATCAGCCCTGTCTTTAATATTCTACAGAGATAAAGACTAAAATATAGCTTTTATTTTAATAAAAGATTCAGAATATGTACTAATAATTTTTACATAAGATAAATATGTTACTGTTATCTTTTTAAATCAGATATTCTATAGAAAAATGCTATAAGAAAAACATTTTTGGTATTATTTGGAGGGGCTTTGTGTTATCTTTTTAAATCAGATGTTCTATAGAAAAATGCTATAAGAAACATTTTTTGGTGTTATTTGGAGGGGCTTTGTCACCTAGCTATATACCAAGGTTTATTTTTATTTTAAAGTAGGATTTGCTAAATTACTAAATGCCTCAGGCTGAGTTCATACTTGAAATTTTCTTGCTTCAACTTCCCAGAGTGTCAGCATTACAGGAGTGCATTAAATATTACCCCTTGAGTCACATTAACTAACATAACAAAAGCCCTAATAAGTCAATTCATTAAATACAATGGACTAAACTTTGATTGACTTAACTTTTCTAGAGTGCATTTGACCCAAGATTTCTTTTTAAACATAAAAGAAAAGCAAAGTTCAAAAAATACTAGTTTTGTGGGATTCTAAGGACCATTTATTAGTTTTAAATATTTTGGCTTTTAAATTTTGTACATATTAATAATTTATGAAACTGCAATTCATACATACACAGGATGTGTCCAAAGAAAGTTAACCTGGAGCATGGATGGGAAGGAATCAGTAGGAGAGTGGAGGAAAAGAAGAATGATATGGAAGAAGACAAAAGGAGACAAAAGACCTGAGCTCCACTCAAGCTAGATGTGAGTCCCCTTATTAAGTGCAGACTAAATAGAGGTAGAAATAAGATGATTAAGGAAAAACAAAGTGAAACAAGGGGGTAGGGCAGGGAGGGAGAGGGGTGGACAGGGAGAGGGACAAAAGGAGAGTGGGAAAGTCCTTGTCACCTTGACAAGTTATGTATGTGCACAAAATGCTAACCTTCATTGTAAAACTTAAATTTTGCACTTATACATATCAATAAAATGTGAGGAAAAAAAGCTATGGTAAACCAAATAGCATACTTTTGAAAAGCACAATAAATTCCAAAACCAATTAGAAGTCCAGAAAAATCTAAGATGCATTAATAAAAAAGCAGAGCGGGTTTTTTTCTTAAATATCACAATAAAAATGCTGTTATTAATCACCCTTGCTTTAAACTTTCTGAAATAGTTCCAGAGTGTTTCTCGTCATTTTCGTAAGCGATTTGGGAAGTTTTCTGGCTCAGTGTCTTTATGGCTGCTGTGATGTCCTGAACGGATTGAAAATTGTTAGTTCTCATAGTAGTTTTGATTTTGGGGAAGAACTACAGGTAGATCCAGTGGATAGCTGGGTGAGGGCCATTAATGTTTTTAAGAGCTTGTCTTTCTGTTGAATGGTACTCCTCAGCAGCATCCATCCTACTTCTTAAAATCATACCTCATATCTATTTATTTATGCATTTATTCCTCCATATTTCTGTCACTTTTTTCTTAAAGGAATTTATAAATGAAACAAAAAAGGAGAATGTTCAATAGTATGTTCCTTCCCTGTCAAGTAGCATTTACGTTAACTCATTTGTTTTCTAAGCTTAACAGCCTAATTACTTCAATTATGTTTGGTATAAAGCATTTTCAGGTGCACTTACTATCTTATTCACTTTCTTTTGGACACACACGGTCATAAATTACATTCTTTAGAGTTCCAGCAAATTCTCTTGGGATGGTGTGACAACTATAATAACAACGAGCGTGATTACCACCTCCATTACTCTCTCTAAAGTTTCTTAATGGAATCTAACATAAAGTTAGCTGGTTAACAATTGCATACTTCTGCTGACTTAACTTTTATTTATATCCAAATGGAATCTCTAGTTTTTCGACATGTGTTATTCCTAAAACATGTTTCCCTTAATTGTCTGTTAAAGGAGTCTAGGATCAGGGTCAGCAAGGATAATTAAAATCCACAGATAAAGCTTCAATTACATTTTCCCCATTAATCTAACCTCAGCCACTAACTCCTATAGAATCATCAAAAGTATTAAACCAGGCGGATTTGGAATCTGTTTTCTTTAAGTGTAAATTCTAGATAAATAGATTAAGGTAAAGTAAAGATTGTGAGGATAATAGAAATTCTGTGAATATGATATGGATAATTCACTGATAATAACCAAAAATTTGCATCTTATATCTTACAACTTTGGTATTTTAAAATTTATGTAGTACCTGTCATTTTAATGTATTCTTATCATATATCTCATCTTCATTTGATAAATAAGAATCCAGCAATTCAATGTTATTTGACTTTCTGTTTAAATTTCAGTATCATGACTATGTTTTATCCTGTACAGTAAAAAAAAAAAAAAAAAACAACAACAACTGCACAATGTATCTATGTGGCAGTTCAACAAATATATGTTGAGTACCTTATACATCTCAGGTGTACTCTGTGCCATTTAAGTTACTTTATTTTTTTGGATTTGTGTGCACATGTGCTTATATACACATTCATGAAGCTATTCTACATCTTTTTTTATTTTTTCTCTCCATTTTATTGACATGTTTAAGTGCAAAATTTAAGGTTTACAATCAAGTTTAGCATTTTGTGCACATACATATTGTGCTATAAAAACAAGGACAATGAAAAAATGAAATATGTTCTCTCTTATGACCTTCATTAGTTTCATCTCAAGGGCGGTCATGTGGCCTTACTAGGTAAAAATTAAGAAAAGGGATAGAACACATAAATTCAGTTCTTAATTGTATTGTTATCAACTCTAATTGCAGGAAAGTAACTTAATTTACATATTAATAAGGCAAAACACTTCAATGATCTTCAAATTTACACTTAGAGAAAATAGTATAAATTGAAAATTCATAATGAAAAGTATTTGTGTGAAGAATTGGTATGTGTCAAAGTTTTCAATTCCAGTTCAACAGCTCTCTGTATGGCATAAGAACTATGTCAGAAAAAAAAGTCATGCAAATCGTCCAAAATAAAGTCTAAAATTATTTGGGATCTTCTTTATTTAATCTATATGCAAACTGAGGACCATCTGAACATAGTTAATGCCTGATATTAAAAAAATAACACTATGTGAAGACACAGTAGGGTCTTATCTTTTTATATCACAGTAAAAGCTGCTGTAATACAATTGTTCAGTAACTGGCAAATTGCATGAAGTAATATGAGCCATTAAACATCCTTCTGAGATTATGCATTGGGAGAGCTAGAAATATTAGGAAAAGAGAATGAAGTTTTTAAGGGGAAAATATTATCAACTCAAATGGTAAAATAACTAAAGATTGAATTATGAAAAAATGCTGAAATAAATACAAATCAAAAATAAATACAAATAAATACAAACTAAAGCTAGCTTATGGTACTTAAGAGTTAGAATTTATAGAATGAGAAGTAGCTACAGAAATGTGGATATAAGAATTAGCTGAGCATATCATTGCTAAAAGTGGCACTGTAAGGTAGATAGCTTTCATATTTGTACCAAAGTTTTAGAATTGGGTAATAAATAACTTAAAAGCTCCTTAAAGTAAGTGTCCATGGTTGTGGAGGTAGGCCAGTAAAAGAAGGTATTCATTCTTCTTACTGTAGAACCTAAAGCAATTAAGATTAAGTACATTTTATAATGTATAGAGTGAAATGAGTAAAATGACCATAATTTGGAGTTGCAATTCAGGCTTTGTCCATTCTATACATATGAAGATTATCCTCAAAACATTCTTCCCTAAGTTCTGTTCAGAGAAATAATTAGCAAATATTTTATTATTCCTTCATACTTTGAGAATTTCAGGAAGATAATTTCACTACCTAATCCCAGACCACTAAATTAGACATTCACAACTAAGAGTACGTACTTCAATCATGTTGGCATAATGCAAGAGTTTGCATAATTTATCAGACATTTATCTCACAAATAACTATGCACCTACATGGAAGCTTGATATCAGTTTTTCTGTACTCCTGAGAAAATACCTTCTCGTCTGTACATTAGGGCAAAGAGCACGGTATCTTGCTTTCAAGAAACATGGATCAACATTTCAACACGGATAAACAGTAAAACAGCTCATCCTAAGAGCCCCTTCTGTTGCCTGGTGTTTCTGTAATCTTAACTCCAGTACTTTTTAGTGTCAACAATCAATATTATAAATTGCCTCAGAAAACCTCACACATTCCATGGTTCTTTAAAGTCTTAGTTGTCTGTCAAAAGAGCAAATGTTATCACAAAAAAGATTTAGCTAGCAAATAAATCGCCAGCGGGCATCGGGGTGGCTCCGTTGTAATCATTTTTTGCAAAGGCTCTATTTCTAAACGCCCTTCTTGATGTAACAGAGTCATGAGGTAGAAAATCTTGTACAGTCACTCATGCCCTCTAACAACTGCAGTGAAGCCAAGCCCGGTGGTGCCCTCCTGCAAGCCTGCTATTCGGGAATTTGGAGAGAAGAGACTGGAAGTTTGAGTAATTTGGTGAATTAGCCAGGTTTTGTACCAAAACAAGAAAAAAAAAAAAAAAAGGATTGTACCTCATTGCAGAAATCTTGGACTCAATCATTAGTACCACAAAAAAAAAAAAAAAAAGCACGAAATGGACAGGCTCCCCATTTTGCCCATTTTGTGCTTGCGCAACGACCGCGACAAGTAGGAGCTTCTGGAAGTCATTCCAGTAGCAATGGAGAGGCATCAGAGAGCCGCAAGACACCGATGTTGAGTTCAGAGTTGAGTTCTCCAGGCTTAAACAGATCTCCGGAGGAATTATTTTTGTAGGAGACATAATGAAAAAATACTGAATATCTAATATTTTAACATGCAGTTTAGTTACAGACACATTGCCATGAATCCCACTGAAAATACTCTCCTTTGCTGAAGCATTCTTGCCAGCTTCTGAAGTTGTGAAATTCTGCGTTCATGTCTTAGGCTGTGCTATCCTAATTGCTCCACTGTTCTGAATTGACTCAAAACATTTACCTTTGTTGTCATTTTGACTTTGGGGAAGACTCAGGAGTTGCATGGCTCCTGTTATAGTGAATAAAATAAATAAGCACATACCAAAATTTTTTTTCCAAAGGCCTGCTTTTCTATGGGATGCAATGAGGAGCAACATCCACTGTACGTCTGATCATACTTTCTAAGCATACTTAGGAAAGAGGCCATCCAGCACTGCTTCAGAAAATGGTGGGAAGAATGAGATAAGTGTGTTCAAAGTGAGGCAATGTGTCTTTTACTGTGCTTTTTCTTTCAATATGTATGTCCTCTTCCCACATTTTGATCACACCCAGCACCTCTGTGTAACAGATTCTTTTTGTTTATTTGCTTCACTAAATTTGGCTTGTAAAAAAGACCACATACAACAAAGACACCTTCAGACCTAAAAATAATATTGAAATGATTGAAATAAAGAATTTCTATGGTCAAGAAGCATAAGACTCATCACCAGATCATCAGCCTCTGAGCTGTCTTTCAGCTACACCTGAAAAGCAGGATGCAAGCACCCCAATGACTGAGAAAAGAGGCAGGAACCAGGAGAGTCACCTGAAAACCTATCTGGCGAGAGCCTCAGAGCAGAGGCCCTCGTCTGTCTGATAATAACTATTCCTGCTGTGAGGGAACTTTTCCACTTTAATTTATAGATCACTTGAATGACACATCAGCCAATTTTAAATTGACAAAGAGAAAAAGTAAACTCATGCGATCTGAAGGAAAGTAAATAGGTCAAATACTGTGAAGACTGAGTCCCTTGATAGTACTGAAAGGCCTAGAAGGCTTGCAGATAATTCTGCAATGCGAAGAAGCTTTAATTTTTAAACAGACATACCCCTACAGATCTGACACAGTATCATGGTTACCCTGTCAGAAGTTGGAGGAGGTGGGAATTTAGCATATCTATTTATGTTAAATTCTATACATAATTTGTATTTCTCTTCCTATTGACAAATCACTGTTTATTATGGAGATTAGAAACAGGCCAAACCTCATGGGGAAATATCAAAATTCTATCCACTGCCATTTGTCGATATAAATAGAAATAATATTTCCAAATTTGTTTAACATTCATTTTAGTACTGCCTTCACCTATTATCTGATTTTCTCCTTTTATTTGTTCCCAATATTGCCTCCCTAAAATTGTCAAAGAATCTGTGTGCATTCATAACCATGTTTCATCTATTCTCACTTTATAAGCAGTAGTACTTCCTTTAAAAAAGACACCCATGTAACTACCAAAACCCAGAATTTTGCTCTGCACCTTTCTCTGTTAACCAATTCCAATGCTCTCCATAAATTCCCATGCCCAGAAAATGATTATATAGAACCAACATGCTAAAAAGCAAGGCCAAATATTTAAATCTCATAACCTCATGAGAACTGGCAGAATTCCACTGTAGCATCTAATGCTACATGATTATATAGAATGTCAGAAACACATTTGTACCCATACAGAAAAATATAATAACTTGCATTTTCAGAGTGATTAGAAGCATGCTCTCTTTCTTTGTTTTACATGTACTAGCTCATGAAGGTGAATAAATCTCTCTACTTTCAACATGATAATTTCCTGTTATTGTCTGAATAATACAGCTTCCACTAAAATATCCTCAGGTAGGGAATAAATAGGTAAGCAACCAGAAGCATATGAACAAAGCACAAAACTACACGTTTATCCTGACACTAATGGAATTACAAGTGACATAGAAACATTCAATTACCATGCTGCAGATACCATTTAATCATCACTACGACCCCGACCCCGCATGGCCCAAAGCCACTCATCTTTATTTGGGAAAAGACTCACATGGGGGTCACTTGTAAAGTCTCATAATCAATACATTTGGAAGCAGAAGCAAGCTCTCTGTTCAATGAAATGCATCTGACTGCACTATGGTCGGTTCCCGGCTCTCACCTTGTTTTAGGCCTGTTTTTGTTTCTCATATTTGCATTCTTCATCCTCTCATCCTTTGGCATGAAAGATCTCCACATGAGCACCTGTTATAGATTTCTCTGTTGACCCCAACAGCACTCCTTGACCTTGCAAGAAACAATTCTGTAACTGCATTGTCCGTTACTGTCTATGTGTCTGAAGCCCTTGGGAGACAAAAACACCACACTCTGTGCACTGTAGTAACTGACATCTGTTAGGTGGCCACTAGAAATTATGTTTCCCACTGTTCAAAGTAACAGCAAAAATAAAAGATCTTGTATTTGTTTACATATATAATCTATCTGAAAGTTTGTCCTTTACTCATACTTATCAATTATTTTTCCTTACTGTAGTTGAAAATCTCTTAGATATTTCATAATATCACCCTCATGAATATAATTAAATTTTTATCAATATATACAGCTTGTGAAATACACAAACTTCTGCACCTGATAAGAACCTTCACTGTATTTAAAATGCTCTTCTCCACTGATGTGCATGGTAGTCATTGACACGTATGATTACCAATGTATAAAAAACGATGACTGGCATGACTTCAGAATTCTTCATTTTATTTAATTTTCATTAATGTAAATAAAATCTTAAAATCTCCATGTGGCTAATGGTTCTACTGTTAAAATACTCAAGTGTAGTCTGATTTTCTTTAAGACTTTTTTTTCTCTTTTTTCATCTCCAGCATTGTGTTTGGTAAACACAATAAAAATAATCCATTAGTGATATTTATTGAATTACTGAGTAAATTATAATTGTACATTATGAGATCAGCATTTAACTTCCAGAAAACTGAAATGATAAGCATGTAGAAACTAGGCCAGCATATTGAGCTTAGAACAGTGTACTCAGTAAGAAATAACCACATGCATATTTTAGAGTAGCTTCTTGTGAAGCTTCTGACTAAGTCCTTTTCACTCTGCAATAAAAACTGGGAAGGTGGGACAATAGATGAATTTTGCAAAGGGGACAATAGTGCATCCACTTAGAATCTTCAAGAATGTGAGTTCAGGGCTGTTGATCCAAGAAAACAAAGCCAGCTTGTTTGCCTCAGCTGGTCAGTACTGCAAGAGTTACCCAGGTAAACTGTTTCAAGGAGAAGAAATATGTAGGAGCAAGTGATATATATATATATATATATATATATATATATATATATATATATATATATAATTTTCACAGAAGTGGCAACAGATAATACCCCATTTGGAGGACAGCTGGTCCTTTCAAAAAAAATTGTGTGCAAGTTCAATACCTACTCAAAAGCATTTTTACCATATGGACATTACCATCAATTTTTGCTTTATCTTTTCTCTTTTTTCATATGATAAAAATAATTACAGAGAATCATATTTGCTATCACTGGCAGTTTTCACTTTTGTCTTTACAAAGTATTGAAAGAGCAGCACTCCACTTTAATTCTCAAGAATTGACCTTTCCTCATAAAATCTTAAATAAGAGAAGAAAAGAAATTTGGAGCAGTTAACAATTCTACATGAGTGCAAGGTGGTAGTAATTATAATTATTTAAAAGCTCAATTTTCCTTTATTTAGAGGGTGATATCTTTGACCCTGGTATAGCTGCCTCAGACTTGATCCAGAATGTTTAACATTTAACAAAAGGTCTAATTGTTCATGAAACTTTCCCAAAAGTTTAAAGAAATGGTTTCTTAAGCCAATTACTAGACAAGATCCTTGAGACCTTAATATGCACAAAATTGAACAAATCTGAAGTTAAAAATGATTTTAACAAGGACTGGCTCTTTTCACAGCCTCTCTGAAGAAGAATTTGGCATATTTGTAACGGGTAGGATCTGTGTGAACCTAAGCAAGCCACTAAAGCTCTTTATGTTGTAGTTTGCACTTGATCCAACTATGGGATGGTAACGAGTGAGCACCTCTGTACTAGTTTTCTAATATTGCTGTTAACAAGTATCAAGAACTAAATTGCATAAACAACAGCAATTTACATTCTCAGTTAGAGAGGCCACGTCTCCAGCATATGGCAGGTTTGGTTTCTCCAGAGGACCCATTTCTTGGCCAGGAATTGGTTGCTTTCTCATGGTACCTGCATATGGCTTTGGCTCTGTGCATACACACATCTGTTACCTCTTTGGGTATCTAAAATTCCTCTTTTTCCAAGAACACTATTCAGATTAAATTAGGACTCATTTTGATTTAATCACCTTTTAAAAGAGTGATGGGACACAGATATATTCTGAATAATTTGCAGTTTAAGGGGTTTAAGTCTTCAATATATAAATTTGGATGAACACAATTCAGCTGTTAACATTCACTCTTATTTTCTCTTAAAAATTTCTTGAAACTAGATTCTGAGTAGCTTGAGTCACGTCCATCTACTAATCATCATAGTAGATATGATTGACCTTCTCACCACATGTCTATGAGACTTTTATTATTGAATGATCATTTATCATGTGGCCTAAATTGATACACTTTTCTGAAATTAGTCTTTTAAATTACTTACTAAAAAAAGAGAGAATCTAACTTTGATACCAGTCTAATACTTCTTCTCCATAAAAGACCTGGAACACAATAACTGACATTTGTAGAAGATGAACTATATTACAGATACTCTGTTAGATGTTTACTCTTCAAATTAATTTTCAATGTAAATGTTACTATCATCTTTATTTATAGGTGAAAAGGGTGTTCCAATGTTATTAAGTGGAGAAACTAAAATTTAAGCTCAAGTACTCTGGATTCAGAATGCAAATACCAAGATCTGTCTCTGTCATTCTCTCTCTCTCTGTCCCTGTCCCTGTCCCTGTCTCCGTCTCTCTCTCTCTCTCTCTCTCTCTCTCTCTCTCTCTCTCTCTCTCTCTTTTCTATCTAGATGGAGCTAGATGGTTACTGTCGCTATTTTGAAAATTATGTCCAAATAGTTGCTTTTGCAACTGAGTCAAGAGTTGACTGGTGAGGTGAGGCGTGGGGGGGGGGGGGGGGGGGGGGGGGGGGGGGAGAGTTGACTGGTGTTTTTATTGGGAGATTTACATATCTAGTCATATGTCATTCCTGTAAAATTAGTTGTAAATTCAGGATTAAAGTGCCTTGTTCCTGTTACAAAATTAATTCATACTAGCGCAGGATATTAAAAATGATAAAGATCTATAACTATACTATGAAACTGTTACTACAATAGAACTGTTTTTAAATGTATAAAAAAGGATAATTCATTTTATATTAGAGGATGGAACATCAGAATGGGACATCATAGAAGACATCAGTAAAGATGCCATGCAGCAAGTGACATTTGTAAACTGAGACAGGTAGGACCAAGTAAGAGCAAAATGGTCAGTGTCACTGGAACAACTCAAAGCAAAGCTACACATGAAAATTTGAGCACAGGAGGCCTGGAGCACCCAAGGTCACTCTTAAGACCTGATATGAGTAACACGGAAACTATGGTTGTTATTGAGAGCTAGGAGTGTCACACCATGTAAACAAAATAAGATAAGAACAGGTACATCGCAGGTGTACTAGCAGCTCTACTCCCCATTCTCTGTTCTAAAAGGCATTTTGGTGTCAATAGTTAGAAAACTCTCAAACCACAAAGGAGTAGACACAAAAGTATTAATTAGTATTTTATTGAAATAATATGCATACACATATGTTTACTATATATTCAATTAAGAATTTGGAATAAATCCATGGAAATTAGAAAAGGAAGAGAATGAATGATGCATTCAGAGGTACAATTTATGAAAGTTAATGATTGATGAAGATGAAGACAAGGAAGAGAAAAAATTATTAAGTTGAGCCACATAACACTGAGGTTTGTATATGTCTAAAATGGCAGCTTGTTGGGAGCCAAGTTTACACTAGATTTCTAGCTATTGGAGCAAGTGAAGGGATGGTTCATTAGCTGAGAGCATCTACAAACAAAAAGAGAAAATTTGGGGAAATAGTAGAACATAGGTTTATATTCATTCAATAGGGGCTGAAATGCCTAAAAATAATCAAGCATGAAAATAGGCACTAATAAGTGAAATTCAAAAAAGAGAGAAATATCTGAGAATAAAACCATGTGCTTACATAGAAGTATGGAGAAATATCTATCATCTGTCTTTATCTATCTGTCTATTTATCTAATTTCAGGTATCAGTTTATCTGGATTTAGGAAGTCAAATCAGGGCCTTTCTACTCCTAGGCAAGCACTTTAAAGGCCAAGCTATGACCCCAGCCCCATGAAATATAAGACTTATATATGAAGATGATAGGAGACTGATGAAGTAGGCAGCCAGGAATCATCTCTTGCAATCCAGAGGATAAGAGATTTAGATCTGTCTGGAACGTTAAGCACTTTAAAGACTCCAAGATGTGAGAACCAAGATGTCTCTATATGACTGGGTTTACTTTTCCTATGCAGAAACTATTTCTTTCCAACCACAAAAGTGCAAACTATTATTGGAAGAGGGATGGATTAAGAAATTAGAAAAAAAAAAACTAGGTGTTCAAAAGAGAAGCCAGGATGAAAGAGGGTAGTGTTCACAGAGGGAGAGGCACTAATGAAAGACAGGTTTGACTTTGTTCTTGGGAAATAGTTTTTAATGATAGAGAAGAATAATGTCTATCTAAAGGCCCATAGGAAATAATCTAGCGATGAGAAGACAAATAGAGATGGGAAAGCAAACAGTGTGCAAATGAATTTTCTGGGTTGCTGATGTTACACATGCTCTACACGTTTGTCCTCCAAAAGGGAGGACCTGCAGAAGGTACGAGCACAGCGAGTGGGGTTCAAACCTATCCTTAAGAAGGCAGTACCCAAAATAAGGGCATTACAAAGAACAGTGAATTCTTATAACAGAAAGTTATTTGCGTATGGCAGCTACATATTTGAATATGATCTTTCACAACCAGAGTGAGTGCTCTCAGAGTTGATGACATATTTTATCTTTAAAATTATTACATCAAATATTTAGAGAATGAAAGCTGATAGTTTCTAAACGTTGTACAAGATTATCTAAAATGGACATAAATTCTATGAACCTTTAAGTTTTTATCCATTCTAAGATGACCTTCAAAAATTGCTTCCACACCAATAAAACTAAACAAGGATGATGCATGTGCAGTGCATTAAAGTTAGAAGTGTTTACACGACACACACTGCAAAAGATAAATTGGCAGATCTGCCAAAGCACCACTATGCTAAAATCAGATCTATGACTTTTTCCATTTCACCTGAGCAAAAAGCAATGAAATATCTGTGATTAAAAAATCTCTAAGTGCTACAGCTCATAATTTTCGCGCTCTGAGGTAAGAGAAGAAATGATAACAGTAGTCTGAGTTCTCGGATCAAAAGGGATCCTGACAAGAAGTGATGCAAACTCCACGGAGGTCTGTTTAGGACCTGATGCTCTAAGTCCTCTATGTGGAGTTAAGGTGATTCCCATCACAGAACACAGAGGGAGGAGAAATTAAGCTTAGGGAAATCTTAACACTTGGAATAATTCAATAATGCAATTTTTTAGGAGCAAAAGCTAAAGGAATGGATTTAAAAAAAAAAAGACAGCTTGCATCGACATTTCTAATTAGGTTTCATTCTACAACCCAAACTTCTTTCTCTTTTCCTTCGTTCTATC
Organism: Ctenodactylus gundi; assembly: GCA_004027205.1. Taxonomy (NCBI): domain Eukaryota; kingdom Metazoa; phylum Chordata; class Mammalia; order Rodentia; family Ctenodactylidae; genus Ctenodactylus; species Ctenodactylus gundi. Next base: position 213,937 of record PVKB01002837.1, on the reverse strand, counting down.
TCAGAGGAAGAGAGGTATTTATCCTGGTTACTAAGCAAAACTCCCCTCCCTCAAATCCCAAATATTTTCTAATGTGTTTTTCTGACCTTCGATAAGTTCAATATGTGATGTCTTTCTTATAACTTTAGTTTTTATATTATAACTATGCATTCTTGGCCTACTTAAAATTGAAGTCTTTTTAATTGATCAAATTAAATACAAAGAAAAATAGGTCAACAACATCACTTCTAGAGCTATTGTTAACCTTGTTTAGAAATGTTCATTTCTTTTAGCTTTTGAAATGAAAGAAGTCATCCTGGATTATAACGATACTCTTTTTCTTTTGTGATTTTCTGTCACGACTTTTTGGGTTGAGTTGTGTAGAAAATTTTCATTCAGTATGTCTCATTGTCTTTCTGTCTTTCTTTTCTTTTCTTTCTTTCTTTCTTTCTTTCTTTCTTTCTTTCTTTCTTTCTTTCTTTCTTTCTTTCTTAGTTTCTTTCATCATTTTTAGTGTCCAAGGCCCACAGCCTCCAAGTCTTCAGAAGTGGTCTTCATGCACATTTCTGATTTATCATCTCTCTCTCTCTCTCTCTCTCTCTCTCTCTCTCTCTCTCTCTCTCTCTCTCTCTCTTTAATATAGGCTCCCTGATGCCATTTTGGATTTTCTCACAGGTGGCTGTCTCAGGGAAGGGGACTAATTGCATACTGCCTGACATTTTCTAATGCAAACATTCTAATATACAATAAGATATAAGAAGTGGAAGTTGCCAGGATCTATCTTTCATTAGGAGGAACATCAGAAAACGTGTGCCCCATTCAGTCTTCCATATATGTGTCTTTATTCCTTGAGTGCACACATTTTGGTGACAATCCAATTTTTTTGCTTCCACCGTCACATTTTTTGAACTCATTGCATAATTCATTCACATAGTCAACATGTAGACATCCTAGAAATCTCTAGTCACTAAATCAAGTACTTCCTGAACATTACCTCAGAGAAAGTCTATAAGGTAAACATTACTATTACTATCTTCATATCAAACATCAACAAAAAAGAGTTTTAGAGGTTTTACATTTCATAAAAGTAGTTATAGTTTTAATATGTTTGGATGATCATGACAAATGCTATCCACTGAATGAGACAAACAACAGAAGTTCCTTTTCCCACAGTCTGGAAAGACAGAAGTTCAAGATTAAGGTACTTATAAAGTTGGGTTCTACTGAGGTATCTTTTTGAGCTGTGGAGACCTATATTCTCACTATGTACTTACATGGTGAATATGTACTGGGGAGTCCTCCTCTTCTCCTAAGGCCGCAGCCCTACCTTATTATATCCCCGGTCTTATCACCTGATTTCACTTTAGTATCTCTTATGGATCCTCTCTCCTGATATCATCACATTGAGGGTTTGGGCTTTAACAAATATTCAGAAAGAACACTGTCCAATCTATAGCATCTACTCCTGCCTCAGCTAGTTTATGTCTTTATCATTTGCAAAATACATTCATTCCATCCCATCAGCCCTGAATTCTTAACTTGTTATAGAATCAACTCTAAACTTTTATCAGAAGTGCCATAGATGTGGTTGATATATGAAATGCAATTCATTTCTTTCGGAAGGGAAACTTCTAACTTGAAGCTAGGTGCTTTCAAATGCAACTCCGAGATAGGCACAGCATAAACATACTTTGACCATAATATTAACATTCTTCAAAGAGATGAAATAAATAGAAGACACATACATAATCATGCAGACAGAGAGAGAGAGAGAGAGAGAGAGAGAGAGAGCAGAGGTAGACAGGCAGAACAACAGAGATGAAGTTATAGTATTATAGTATTTACTATAAGGCAATTATGGAGGCCATTATGAATATGAAGATGAATATGCCATTACAATACTAATTTAGAAGACTGCAATATCCCAATATCTGCAGTTGGTAACCTGAAGTCTGAAGAGAGCCAACATGTAGGCCTGCTCCAAATCTGAAGGCCTAAGAACCAAGAGAGCTGACAGTGTATTTCTATTGTGAAAGCTCAGGGGCTATAGACTCAAGACTCAAAAAGAATCCGTGTTTCTATTAGTCTCAAGCCTGGAAAAAGCCAAAGTCTTTTCCCAAAGAAATCAGACAAGAGGAGTCTCCCCCTACTTCTCCTACAGGACTTCAATGATGAGTGAAAGCCAAGGCCACACACATTACAGAGAGAAATTTGCTTTGCTGAGGTTACTGAGGTTACTGATACAATTTTTAAAATAAACTCAGAATAATGTCTTACCAAATACCTGGGCATACTTGGTTTATTCAAGTTAAAACATAACATTCACCATCACAATCACAGAGCCTGCTGTTTGGGAGACTGACTACTAGACTGATTTCTACATTGTCGTTCTTTAAGTCCTCACAATATACTTGTGTTTTACTCGAAGTTGTTCCCTTCAAGGTCATCACTGATTTGTTGTTTATCTAGATCTACTGCTGTTAGTAATCACCTCCTTGGTCTCTAAGCAATTTCGTCAGTAACCAATTCATCTTCTTGGAATATTTATTTTTAGTTTTCTTGACAGTATTTGACCTTGAATATTTTTATAGCTATGACTGTGATTTTTCTTAAGTATTTATAATTAGCAATCTTTTTTCTCAAAATCATTTCATAATTCCAAACTTCCCATTTGTCATTTATACCCAAATGTTTAAACTCCCTCAAAATATCCCTGAATGATTATTAATTTTCATTCCAAAGTTGTTATTGCTTAGTTTCTCTCTACTTGTTTCAGACAAAAGGCATTTATCAGAATCTGAATGAAAGGGCTTAAAACTTTCATGTGCTGGTTATGCTTGATTTTTTTGCAGCTTAACTTATGGGTGTATTTCTTCCCTGTCTCTTACTCCAGGGTGTTCAAATGGGATCAATCCGAACTCCTACCCCAGTAACAACATCTGAGCCAAACTGAGCCATTGAGAATCATATTCTGCTTTTTGTTGGAAGCATATGGAAAAGATGTTCCATCTGGTTAAAGCTTAGCCAGCCTCTAAGATAATAAAATCTGGAGGTTACAAGAGTCATCTTCATGTCCACATAAATAGAGCTTGCTGAAGATAAATCCCATAAGAGGAGACCACATCTAAGAAATAGTGAGAGACAGACTGTCATGATTCAAATATACGAATCAATAAATTTTCATTTTCTTTTGGGCAGGTTTGAGTTGGCTTTCTGTCACTTGTAATCTACAGAGTTCTGAGTGATGTCCCCACTTCTTCTATTTGACTTTTGTTCGCTTATCCAATTCCTGCTGATTCTACTCCTATAAAATCCTCCTCTGTGCATTATCACAGCTAGGAATGAACTCAAAATTTCATCTTGTCACCCATTGTCAACCAATAGCTACTCACTTGTAAAACTTTGCTTTCCAATCAATATTATTGTTGTCAGAACTACCTTTCCAAATAACAGTTTTGATTTTGTCAAACTTCTTCACTTGTCATTCATGATCCGTCACAGTCTGTACTTATTTGTAAAGATTTTCCCTCAAGCCATTATTTCATATAACAGAATCCAAGGTTTAACAGCACAGACCCTGGGATGAGCCGTGGGAGCTTAAATTTGAGATTTTTGGCTTCTTAGTCACATAAATGGATCAAGTTTTTTTTTTAACTTCTCTATGCCCCAGTTTTTCCATCTGTAAAATGGGGATAATAATAGTAATCACGCCAGAATGTTGTTACATGGAATAAAGGAATCAAGACTAGTAAAGCAGAAAGAGCATGTTGGGCACATGATGAATTGAGATTGATGAAAAGAAAATGCTTGAATTTGGTAATTTCCATTGCATTTTTTTTTTTTGTAATTTTTGTGTCTATCACATTCTGGTACATGAGAGATCTCTTTAGAAATTTACTGAATGGGGGAATGAATTAATTATCTTCAGCTTCTCCTTACTCACTAAGAAAGCTCATATTCATATTTCTACTTCTGTGCTCTTAAGCATATGGTATCTATGACCTAGAAATTTCTTTCTCTCTATTATAAAAATTAAATGTTGCTCATACTTCAGTGATCCATTAAAAAATAAGATACATTCTTATTACCAAAAATACATATAATTCTCCTCATATCTCCCTCACTGAAATCTCTTATTTAAAGTCATCTAGACTTTTCTTCTCTAAAGGTTGCTATATCTTCTTTGTTTTTCATTGGAACTTTTTTTTCATATTATTAGTAGTATTAAAAATAACCTAATAATCCACCAATAAAAGATTAATAAATTTATATGTTTAAATCACATGTGAGAATGCTGCATATCTTAAAGAAGGATTGAAGAATACAGAATTTATTTTTGAATTAATAAAGCTATCCAAAGGTTTATTAAGTGAAAATAAGGTTCAAAACAGTTTATATCATTCTGTTGAGAATTTCATTTTTTATCTTGAATTCTTGTGTCCTACTCTGATTGATTGATATATCCTATTTTGGACACATAAGTATGTAGTGTTCTTATTTATTGAGTATCTAACTTGACTGTCTCATTGTAAGTCCAAATCTCTTCTCACTTTGCCAGATTTGTTAACGTAATAGCAATCTGACAATAAGGTTATTTTCAGATGAAAAAAACATACAAATTTTTCTACATCCTACTTCAAAGCCATGAAAGCCATGAAGCGAGTGTGACAAGAGGTGGATGCAGTAAGTTTCTGAGAAAAAAAAAAAAACAACAAACAACAACAACAACTTCAAAATCAGACCAGGAGTCACACTAAATGTTCTTTTACTCCTTTAGAAAGTACTCAGGGATTACAGCTTTCTTTTCATGATATTCATCACTTAAAGGAAATGTGTTAAAAATTTTATTACAGTTATATACTTGCACCTTCGTTCTTCAGGTCTACCAACAGTTAGAAAAGGAATGAATCTTCAAAGTTGTATCTTTAATTTTAAACTCTTATGATTTACAACAATATCAATTTACAATCTTCACTTAAAAGCAATAAAAATAATAATTCTGAATATTCATGTTTTCAAATAGCATCAAGCAAAATTCCATAAATACTAAAAAATTTCAAAGATTTCTGTTATATATTGAATTCATCTCACTCCCACAAAATGAATAAAAAGGAGATTAGAAAAACATATTAGTAGTTAATCTACTTAGCTTCATTGACAGTTAATTCAGAATAATGTAAAGAAATATTCTTCAACATTTGACATTTTTAATTAGGAAAATAAACCCTCCAAAGACTACAGATATTAATCTGAGATACTTTTCCTATTCACTCAATGCACTGCATTATATTTTTAGAAAATTATATTTTATGGAATACTTCAAAGTGCCTACCCACTATATACCGCAAAGTCACACATGCTTGACAAACCAATTTACATGGACTCATTCTTCTTTCCCATGTAATAAAACAGCACACAATGAAATTGAGCTCTACATTAGAAATGTTGTATAAAGTAAATCTAAACATATGTTAAATCTTTAAATATGATTTCCTAATATATTAACTAACTTTTTGTTTGTTATCTATCTACTAGATGTTTCTTTTTTGTCTGCATTGCACAAGCATGTTAATCAATTAAGGGATGAGCTCTAAATTAGGTAGTTTGTCTTTCATTATACCTTATTTATATAGACTGTCATCAAAAGCAAGCTACTTAAATGCTGCGCTTTAAATTTATCACCTATAAAGTAATGTTGTAATGACATGGATGTAATAGTCTAAAGTAAGATTAAGTAAAAACATTTCATATGAAGCCGTTAGTATTGTCTTAGTAACTAAAAAATGATTGCTGGCTATTAACTGAAAGACACTATTGAGTGAAAAATTCAAAAGAAAATTTGCATATATGTAGTTTGTGAAAAGATTAATCTGTTAATAAAATCATCAATATAAATGATACTATAGAAGAATATGAAAATAGAAAAAATAAGAAAATTAAAAATGCATCATCATAAAATTATGTAAAATACAATATTTTACAAGGAACGGCACCTTAAAATAGCAATCTCAAAATTATTAAGATCACAACTGGCTAGAAATACAAAATAATTTTAACCTGCATGCTCTGACAAAGCCTTAATTTCAGTATGATATATTCTCATCTACTAATTTGGATGCCTAATGACACTGAATCTTGTTTTTTTTTGTTTTCTGTTATTTATTTGTATTATCTCAAATTATTAACCATGAGATCAGCTTCACAAGTGTAGAACTTGGTATAAAAATTATTTTGTCCCATTGTGGTAGAGGTCATTTGAATACATGGATGGACAGATAAGGTTAAGTTACTTAAAGAAGTGAAGATATAAGTAAATCATGATGGGTGTAAAATCTAGCCAGAAGACATAAAATCTAGCACCAGCTATCAATGGATACACGGGCTGACAAATTTGGGTCACTGACTGCAATATACAACAATTTTCTGAAAAAAAAAATAACAACTACAACCTCTCTGTGTACCTCTTCTATCTCCTGGGACATAATTAAAATACAAGGATAAAAAGCTACCAAAGATCCTCAAAGACAAAAATAGAAAGAGAAATATCAAAAGGATAAGTAGAAAGTGGAGAAGAAAATGACAATAAAATGCATGTAGAGGACATAGGAAGAGGTTCAGCTCACCAAGCCGAGGTCTTACATAGATTCAGGCTCTCAAACAGCACAGAAGGGAGACCTGACTTGGAACTGGAAATAGGCTGAAGGACCACACACCGAAAGCCACTGTCCCTCCTTCTCCTGGTCTTTCTTTCAAGCCATAGCAGCCATCTTTATGTCAGAAGACTAGGTAATTCTCGAAAATAATGGGATAAAATGTAACAGTTTGGTCCTTAGAGACATTGTGACAACAAGCCCTATCTTAAGTTTTAATTAATAACAAAAAAATTACAAGAACTATGAGGAAAGACTCCAGCATGATAAAGACAGACCAGGGAAACACAAAGAGACAAATGAAATTGTAGAAAATAGAAATAATGTATAGGCAAGAAGAAAGTATCAAAAAGGCCTTCAAAGAGATCAAGCAATAAATGTACTTGCTTAAACAGAAGAACAGCTAAAAAGTATGCTCTGAGAATGTGGGAAAAAAAGAAATGTATATTTAAAAAGTGAAAGAAAATCTTGGGGGTAAAAAAAGAGTTTAAATATCAGAAATTTTTACAAATGAAGGTGAAGAGATGAGAGAGAGAGGGAGAGAGGGAGAGAGAGAGAGAGAGAACCTAGATTTCTTAGAGACAACCATGATGAATTTCCAACAAAATGAACAAAGTAAATATAGAGGACAAAGATATTTCAAGATTTGAAAATTCACTAGAAATAAAGAAATACAGGTTTTGTAATTCAGTGTGTGCAGAAGAATACTCATGAGGACACATTTACCTTTAGAACATAGTAACATAATATTCTAAAAGTAAGTAAGTTTGCTTTTAACAGTAAAAACAGCTAGAATTATATAAATAACATTAGAATCTAAATGATAATAAATAGATATCTTGATAAAGGGTATGAAGACCATAATATAACAATTCTATTGCTGTCTAGTGCACTGGTGTGATCTGGAACTTGAGCTTAGATGATCTTGGGCAGTGTTTTGGTTTGTATTTGAAATGTTCCCTATAAGTCTCATGCATTCTGAATGTGAATGGATCATGGGGGCACTGTAGTCATCAGTGGATCGATCCATGATGATTTCATGTGTTGTTAAGTGTTAGTCTTTGGTTGAGGCAGGGAGTGGTTGGAAGAATGGCTCACTGGAGGCAGAGCCTGGAAAGACATTGTTATGGTTTGGATCTGGAGTGTTCAAAGAGTCTAATGTTTTTGCAAGGTGATCAAATTATGTCAGTTAATTGTATCAGTAGATTAATCTACTTATTCCCTATGCAACTACGAGACTGGGCCTGATTGGAAGAGGCAGATCACTTGGGTGTGACCTGGAACTGTATAGCTCCCTGGGCAGTTCCAGCATTCACTCTCTGTGTTTCCTAGTTGAGATGGGAAGAACAAACCAGCGAGGGCCTGTGTCATGTCTTTCTGTCATGTCCAGCCACCCACAAATGAACTGAGACCTTCTGAAACCACTAACTAAAGGAAATCTTTCCTCTGTAAGTAGTTAGTGACAGGCATTGTGTTTCAACATCAAGAGCACAACCACAACAGAAACTTCTTGCCCAGGGCTCTTCCATTATCTCTCTTTGCTGTTGTAACATCAGGATGGTTTTCCTCCACCAATGTCCTCCACCATGGTTCTTTCACCATTGCCATGTGATGGCAAACATTCTGGGTCCTTAGACACATGAGCTAAACAAACCTCTCTTCCAATACTAGTGAGTATTGGATATTGCATTCCAGCGACCAGAAGACTTACATATGTGTGGTAAGAGAAATGGCGCAGGGAACAAAATTAAGTCTTTTATGTTGTCTCATAGATGAAACTGGAAATTTTCATAGGCATACGTTTAAAGCCTTTTTTTTAAGAAATGAGGTAAAGCACAAAATTAAATAGTTGCCCTCTGGAGTGCTTCTATAATGTGCAATCTGAGCTTGGATGATCTTGATCAGTAGTTACTATATCCCATTCATGAATGTTTTATCTACATTTTCCTGATGATAAAATACCTTTTGATATCTTTAGATATCCTTCTTTTAGGATAATTCTGGCTATTTTAGTCTTATTCTTAAAAGAAGCTGAATCCAAACAATACAAATATGAAGTTGGTAGGCAGAACAACTCTTAATTTTCTCTTCTAAAACGGAAATAGATTTATTGTGATTTCTAGTAATAAAGTGAATATATTTAATGTGGAAACTCAGAAACCAAAGGAAAGCAGAAATAGAGATTAAAACACTCTAGATCCTATGACCCTAACATTATTCATCAAGTGCATACAACACTTAGTTATAAATATTTTTATGGATATATTCATATGTGTACATATGAGTATGATAAATGTACAATTTTATATGCACAAGTTATATGTGTTAACATATAACATATACATAGAAATAATAATATATGTTTTGAAACATGCTTTTTCACTTTAAACTCACTTTCCATGTAAATGAGTGTAAATCTACAATATGTTTAAAAGTAAGAAATGGGCTAGGAGTGTAGATCAAAGGTGAAACAGCTTGCCTGGTAAGCATCAATGCTTGGGATTGATTCTCCAGCACAACATAAGCTATGCATGGTGGTGCACACCTGTAATCCCAGCACTGGTAAGACTGAGGCAGGAGGATTCCAGTGAGCTAGTAGCTAGCCTGGGATACACAGTGAATTCAGAACCTGCCTTGACTTCAGAGATCCTGTCTCAAATAATAAAATAAAATAAATGTGAAAAGACAGAGAATATATTTCAATTTTAAAAAGAGCGTTGTGTACTAGATAACACTTATGTAGAAGGGAATAATGATGTTCAATTAAGAAAATAAAGGATATTGGTGGCTTTTTATACAGTAACTTTTTAAGAACATTATCTAACAGTAGTGGAATGACATTTTACAGCAACATACATGTATGTATATATCTATGTAGGTGTTTAGGTATGTATGCATAAACGTATTTATATTTGTTATGAATATATGTATATTCCTGTATGTGCTTTGAATTCACATTTATATTTAAATTTATATGAGTCATATTTTACTGCTTGGCAGTATTACAGAGAAATGAGTACACTATGCATGTATCCCTCGGGGTACTCTACCTGCCAAAGGCACTAGGAGTCTAAGAACGGAACTATCAAATAATCCCAGTCATCATCCATTATGTGGCCTTCATCTTGCCCTTTGAGTGGCATTTACCATCTTACTTGATTAGCATTTTTTACTGCATGTGTCTTAATTCATTCTTTTCTTTTTAAGACACTTTAAGGACAATGATAAAAAGCAGGAAGGCAGATGAAAAGTGCCCTGTCTCTCAGAGCCACACATTCAACTTCAAGGACTTTATTTTAGCACTTTTCAGAGCTGCCTGGTTGACTACTCCACGCTCAAAGAGTAAGCGGCAATTGAGGCCAGTCATGCTGAACGAAAAGGAGTTGTGGAGGGAAAAACGTTTGATGTAGAGATCAACGGAAAAAGATAAACAGTATTATTCCACATTAAAAGGCAGCACTTTCTCATCTCAAAGCTCAGAAGATATTTTTACCCTAAAAATTCTTTTGAAAAACCCTTATCACAGTTCTTACATTAAACAAATTATGTGAGCCTGATACTTGATGCGTTTTTTGCAAATACCACATAACTTAATTTAGAAACCCAATTATGACCTTTGATAGCACAACCATATCCTCGCAGTAGATAACCTTGCTCACAACAGGAGACATCAAAGACATCATTTCCGAGATTTTTAATAGGAGATTCATTTACAAATTCTTTTTTCTGGGTGCGGTGCGGTTGAATCCAAGAGATGTGCAGGTTAAGGATACACTTTACAACCGAGAAACAACCCCCGCTCCCATTTTTAAATTACTTTGGTCAGAGATTTTGGAAACCAACGATATCCAAACTGTCTGTATATTATGGCACATGAATGAAATGCTACCAATTGAGTCCTTGCCATGAATGCTGGTCACATCCACTGCCGGGTGGCAAGTTACCCCATGGTCTCAGGGTACTCTCACGTGCATCATGACCATTGCTGAAGCTCGCCAGGCAGGATGTTTTGCTCCATGAGAATCTTTCTATGGCATTTGATTTAAAGTGTCTTGTCCACAACAAATCAGAATTAGGAAAATGTGGGGAACAATTCTGTTGTTCAACATAATATCATACATATAAACCTAAAATGCTAGTAATATATTTTTTGGGCACTGTTTCTAAGAATTGGGCAGAAAAGAGTTTAATACTAAAGTTAGACTCTTATAATGGTGAAAATTTAAGGATGTGATTATAAAATTTTAAAGCGCATACTTCAAATGGAGAAAAGTGATATATTAAAGAAATAAAATTTTAATAATTGCAATAATACATAAGCACAGAAGACCAACATCCAAGCAGAAAACTGGATTGAGTAAATAACCAGAGTAAATGCAAATGAAATATAATGAAGACAGAAAAGTCTCAATTACAAAAAAGGCCAAGAAAGGCACATAGAACAATAAGATATTTCCTGATAAAATGAGCTCTTCATTGAGTCAAAAACAGTCATATTTTATGAGCTAAGTTATAAATTGTTGTTGTTGCTTTTTCCCAGAAGGAAAACATTAATAAACACATAAAATAGCCACCTACCCTTTGATTATACTGTCCACTTTTTGGAATTTGACTTGACGATGGGAGTCAGGGTGATGAACATAGAGATTTACATATGAGAATGCTCATAGAAATGAAAAGCCAAAACAATTAAAATATGCAGAAATAAGATTCAGTTAAATATTTATAAGCTGGAATTACTTCACTCATTTCAATTAAAATTATATATGATGTTAAATTATATTACATTAAAATTTTATATCATTGTGCTTGTAAATATCAAAAGTAAGACATTAATCCCAGAAATTTTCTGTTTGCGATATAGTGTATTATATATTATAAAATGTCATATAAATAGAAAGAAATATAGATACTTTAAAGAATCTAGAAAGCTGCTCATTAATCTTTTAATAATAATTTGAGGGGTGGAGGTTTTTGATTTATATCAGTTTCTAATGTGTATTCAAACCATTCTTCTTGTAGGATGTAAATAACTAACAAGTAATAGCCTTTTGTTTCTTCCTAAGTAGCACATGATGGCAGATTATCAGAAAGATTTTACGTGCTTCTTTATATTAGCTAAGATTTAAACTATATTTTCTAGGATTTATGGTTTAACCACGATCTAATAAAGCACATGAAAAATAAGGTTTTGGTGAGCCAGAGCTTGTAATTAACCATGATTTTTTCCTGACATGTTCTCAAACAGAAGAGACAATTTCTGAATATACAATATCACAGTCATAATTGAGTTTCATAATGATCCAGTTCAATATTTATTGAGCATGTATTACATATGAGGTATTGTGCTATTATGAGACTAAATGAAGAAAAAGACATTTCCCTCACCCTGAGACATTTATGGATTGATAGAAGAAAAACTACATGCCTCACGGAGCAGATCATGATGAATGTCATGTAAGAGCTGCCAATAAAACAGGTTAAGAAAATGGAGAGACAGTTTTCTGAAATGACCTACAATAACCACAGAATTAAATTATCTTAGTAAACTGTGCTTACTAAAGGAAGATATGATATTTAGTCATTTTGAGAAATCTGAAACAAATGAATATATATTAAAAGAATTTCTGATTAACTTATATTATTCAGAACTCCTCATTTCCCCAACTCTAGATAATTAAGGCTTTACTTCTAAGGCACAGGAAAATATTTTCTTCATCATTAGGTTTATTTTTATTATTCTTAATTTCATCTCATTATCTATATCAATATGGGTTTATGGTGTCCTTTAAAATTATTTCTCTATGCTTAGAAAAATTAAAATGTTTCCCAGTACTTTAACATTGTAATAATTTTTTTTAAATGAAAGCTGTTACTGTCATAAAATTGGATGACCAAAAATTGTCCCCATATTACTTTGCCTAACCCAGCTCAGAGGAGAAAACTTTATTCCCTTCAATATTTTGCAAGTTTATTTAATAAATGAGAGTAACGTGACTATGAGATGACTCACACATTGTCTTTTGAATTAAAATTTTCATTTTGTGTGTGTGGAGAAAGAGAGAGAAAGAGACACAGAGAGAAATGGGGAGGAGTGAGTTCTTTCCTTGAAAATAGAGAAAAACTCATTATGTGACAATAGATGTAACAGCTGAACCAGTACCAGGAAGAACAAAACACTACAAAATATGTGTTATTATGGCAAAAAAGTAGAAACTTCGGTTTCTCATAAAAAGTGTTGACTTTGATGAAAATGACTCATAAGGAATACAAGTTCTTTTAAATAGACGTCCATTATTGTTAAAATATCCTCAGTGTCTAGGGGTCTAATACAAGGATATTCAAGTTTAAAATCTCTTTCAAAAAATACGACTTCCTTAAATCACTAACTTCTCATTTCATATGGAAAGATTTACAACTATTTAGTCAGAAAGTATTAAATAATCTGATTTTTTAAAGGTCTGGGATGTAACTTAACAGATTCAGAGCTTTTGAAGAAATTTGTGAGAGTTATTTTATTCTCTAAGATGAACTTCCATTATTCTTTTCCAGGTAAGAGACCAAGTGCCCTGTTTCCAATGTAAATACCCTTCTGCCTTGTGGAGGTAAGATGTACAAAAGGCCTATGTAATACTTCTGAAGCTATATTGGTTCAATCATTTCCCTGGATCATTACATACACATTATAGATTCTTTATCCTTTCTAAGAAATCAAAAGTCTGATTGCTTATTCTTAGGCATATTATCTTTTTTGTCTAATTTGTCTAATTAACCTTTTGCCTAAGAGATGGACATTAGTAGCATGTATCATCTCTACTATCTCAGACATAAAGTAGTGTCCAGAACTTGCAAGAGCCATTTTCTCAAGACATTCATGGATTCTGTTTGGAGAGGACCATACTTTACAGACTCTAAAGACAGAATGCTTACCTCTAAGGACCGGCTTCTGCTTCAGAAAAATTTTAAATAATATCACGCATAATGCCTATAGCCTTCTTTTCACATTTATTTATATTTCTTCCCTATATAAATTGATATTTTTAGGAAAATTCTTCACATTGCAAGGGAGGGTCAGCAAAATCCAGCTCTCAAGTCTGTGACAAGTAAGCCTGCTTGGCCTGTGAGCTGGGTAGGTGAATAGGAAAGCATACTTCCTGATGCGCCTATGAAGGTCACAGAGATAAGTGTGACCCTGTGATCTAGTCTCTAGTACCTTCCTTTTTGGCATTTTTTTCTTGTGCTCTGCGATGGGTGACCATGAAATGAGTGGCTTTCTCCTATCACACTCTTCCATTATGATGCCTCGGTGTCAGGTAAGCATGAGCCAAATCCTCTCTGAAACTATGAGCCAAATCAAACCTCTTCTCCATTAATTGACAAGTGTTGGTTATTTTCTACCGGCAATGGGAAAATTGACTAATATGAAGCCAAATCTGCCTATTTTTGTAATTTTTAAATGCAACAATCCTCATTAATTTATTATTGTATGTGACTGATTTCCTGGTAACATACAGAAGTAGAAGCAGAAGCCATGTTGTTCAGAAAGTCTAAAATATTTGTGATTTGGTCATTCACAGAAAATTTTCTGACTCCTGTCCCTTGAGTCACGTGTATATCTTTAAAATACATGAGGAGATTTGTGCTATATTAAATTGTAGAGTTTATATATAGCATAACTAGTTATTTTGTTACTTATTGATTTCTAAGACTCAAAAAGCTACACAGCATTTTGAACTTTTTATACCAAAGACTATTTTAGATGTTTATTTTTTAAGTACTTCAGAAAATAAATAGATGTCTAAGGAGAAAGCTCTCCAAAAATTATTTCACAGATGGATTCTCTATGTATTTCTCTGTATACAAAGATGTTTTTAAGGGATTGCGTGCCTTACATGTTTTCCCATGCAGAAATCATTAGAGAAAGACACATAAACTGGTAAGACAGACTAGATCCTTGAGTTACTCCCCAATGAGACATGAATTACATTAGTCACCAAAAAGCATAAAGCAATATCTTCTACAACAAAGTATTAAGTGGTAACAACAGGAAAGGTAAAAATAACGGGGAGAAAAAATATTCTTCCTTTCATAGTTTTCACTGAAAGGGATCCATTTGGTGAATATCAACCTTTTCTTCCTTCTGGAGAAAAGACTGATTTGATCTTGGCAAAAGAAGTTTTTATTATCTAGTCACAATGCTCTCTTTCTCTATTCAAAAAGAATAGGCAAATCATAATCAAAGAGCATTTTTTTCCCTTTTTGAATTTTCATTTCTATTAAATAAAATCTACCCATTTCCTCCACTTTGGAGAAAAAACTACATTGTATTCACTTAGTGCAGGGTGTTTGATAAGTGTCAATTGATCTTTTATGTAAGGTTATTACTTTAAAGAAACATTTTCAAAGATAAATTTACCTTTTTCAGTCAATGAACCAGTATTTTACAACATTATGGTGCTAACATGGCAAATGATACCCTATTAAACTGAATTGGAAATTCACTGGCCTGTTCAATAGTTCTTTGTCAAAAAAAAAAAAAATAATTGAGCTTGTGCAGGTGATTCTTGTTCCAAAAAGAGTTTAACCCCATGCATGCACATGAACCAAAGCTCTGAGCAATCTGAGTGCAGAACTCCATGATAATCACTAATTATGAATGTCCAGGCCTCCAGGCCTCAAGGTTTCCTTATTAAGCACAGGAAACGATGGACCATTAGGTTCTTCCCAATTGCAGTGAATTCATATGGAGACTTCGGAAGTAAACCAGAAGAAAATCAGAATTCAGGTATAAAAATAATTATCATCACAGGAATCTAATAAAAGAATTTTGGAGAAATAATAGGTTCTGAAATACATATACCTTAAAGTTAGCAATTATGATTCTTAGAATAACTAATTGAATAATGAATATAGACATAGTATGGGAATGCTTAAAATTTTTGTGATTAATAAAAGACGATTAATGAGTATAGATATATAGAGTTTGTTAAAAAGATATTTTTAAATTATTTGGTCTCACAAAGACAGAAGAAATAGTAATTCATGGAATCTATTCAATCAATTAATTTTCTCGACTCACATGTGGTAAGAATTTATTCTTGTTAATTTTACTGAGAGAAAATTTCTTGGATGCCTCCCCAAAACTGGCGCTTTTCATGATAAACGGGAAAGGCTGATAACAAGGTTTGAGAAAATAGGATCACTGTAGTTTAACAGTACCAGAGACAGAAGCTCTCGAATGTTCTACCAGAACTTAGACAACCAAGAATCTAAGTTCTCTCCTTAGGCCAATCTTTTATGTGCTTTACAATGTTGTCTCTTAAAATTCCAGACACTGATATGACGGTTGTCAACATCAAGGAAAAGAAAGATGGTCTGCTATGAACATGGGTGTCTTAGTTACTTTTCATTGTTGTGACTCAGTACCTGACATCTACAAATTTAGGGAAGGAAAGGTTTATTTTAGCTCACAGTTTCAGAAGGGTTAGAAGGAGTGAGACTTGGAGGTTAAGTAATCCACATATTACAGAATTAAAATGTCAAAATATTCTCTTAATGAATTTTTAAAACATCTGTGTTATCTTTTTATGGTACTTTCATTCCATCCAAATTTTTAGCCAACTACAAACTTAGTTAAACAATTCATTCATTTCAATAAGTATTTTAAAATTCTTCATCAATTTAAATATCCGAATCTTGGTTTAACTTCTACAATTTTCATGAAACTCTTAGTCTAGTCTATTAATCCCCAAAATTCCAGCCAAGAGGAAATTCATTAGGTGTTTTACTTTCACAAAAATAGACATTCTTGCCAGTAATTCATACCAGACTTGCATTGCACATGTTGTGGATAGCCAATTGAAATGTTGGTTTACATTATTAAGACCTTTAATTCTTCCCATTCAAGCGCGAAATGTCCTGACAGCAAGTTTTCCTTAAATACACACTTCATTTAAATAGCTTATCAATAGAAAATATATAATATGAACAATATGAAGAATGTGGCATTATGCACAATCTCAAAGATAAATATGATTTTTTTACAGTAGGTCGAGTTTTTTTTGACATGAGGTCTATTTGAAAGTAAAATCAGAGTCTGAAAAAAACAGAAATATTTCATTATTCATTACCATTTTGGTTTGGGGAATTTTTAAAATTTGAATGTAAAATGAATAATTTGAGAATATTCTTCAATCTTTGGTAAAATGATAGTATATCTGTTGGTTCTCAAATTGTCTACATAACACACATAAAGGATTAGTGCCTGAAACTAATTCATGCTTGTTCAAGATTATACATTATGTCAGCCCACAATCTTCATTCACCGTCACTTGTAAAAGTAAAAAAAAAAAAAAAAATCTGTATTGTCAGAAGTTGAAAGAAATATCTTCAATATAGAATTAAACAAGAGTTAAAATACTTCAGTGAAGAGCAATGTAGTTAGATAAGTGAATATCTCAGCCAGTTAGGCTTTTACACATCACACCGTTTTCTAACTCATTGGGGTCATTTTCTGTCACTTTTCTTTGTGGCATTTTCATTTCTGTACTGTTTGCTTTGCCTTGGTCCATTAACATTTTCACTTAAATTGTTGCCTTCTCTCCTGGAATATAGTTATTTGATAGAATAGACTGACAAATTATCAAAAAAACTAAAAATATACATCATAAATAATTGGAAATGCTTGATATTCTACAGCTTGTCAAGAAATTACTTATCACATCTGAAATAAGTACAATTTCTGCTACAAATAATCTTTTCTATTAAAATGTATTGTTTGATTTTTAAGTACCATATACATTTATTTAAGAAAGTATTCTGCAAATATTTTTGAAAGTTAGCGATATGTGGATTGAATTTCAGAAAGGGGACTATTTTTTATGGTATACATCAGCTGCTATGCAATTTAGAGAAGGCAATTGGCAGGAATTCTTTTTAACATAAGGGAGACAGTGACACAGCTTGGAATGTGGCACTAGGGAGAGAAGAGATAAAATTTGCTTTTGATTTTATGAATAATGTCTTAGATGGAAAAGAAAAAATGATCTAATGTCTGGGCAGTTTAGCAATATTGTAAGACCTTGTCTAAAAAAAAGTAAAAATAAACAAAAAACACCCTGCAAATGTAACTCGGTAAAAAGATTTGAGTTCATTCTCCAGAATCACACTGTATTATACACACACAGATACGCGTGCCGCACACACACTCACACACACACACACACACACACGACAAAATATAAGTCACTCATTGAACAACTCATGAACCAGACACTGATGTGGTAATGGGCAGCAACCCTCCCTATCCTCATGTGCTCAGTGTTCTAGAGCTGAAGCACTCACAGGGAACAAAGTACATATGTAAATGATATAGAACGTTGTAAGTGTCATGGGGGTACAGGGTGAGGGGCGTGGCGGTGTTCCATGAGGTGTGGAGAATGAATACCACGTGCATGTGGGCGAGGAGTAGTTCTCATTGTGGGATAATTTGTCGAAGGGAACAACAGTAAGAAATAGGGTGAATCAACTAAGATCAGACTTCACAGAGTATTCCAAGCCACTGGAAAATCTTCACCTTCTTCCCTGAGCTAATGGGAACAGAGCACAAAATTCATCTGAAGATTTTAAGAATCGCTTTGGTGATTGCATAAATGAAACAAATGGAAGCAGGGCAAACACCGGAGGCTGTTAAAAAAAGAAACAAACAAACAAAAAAAAACAAAGCAAAACAAAACAAAACAAAAACAAAAACACTTTTAGGATTTTAATAATTGGAAGCAGAGAAACTGTGAAATAAAGCTGTCCCCAGCATTTCAACACCAGGGATAATTTCAGTTGAAGACCATTCTCCCAATGATGGGGGTCGGGGCAGAACGGTCTTGTAAAGCAGTAGTAGGTTTGGGAGGATAGCTATGAAACGGCGAGCAGCAGTGTGCGGGGTGCAGAGTCCTGCCTCCTGTCCTGCAGTAGGTGAACACTATAACCCAATAGGAGCTGCTGACAGAAGATGGAGCTTTGCTCTCCGTTCACCGACTGTCCTAGCCACGGATAGGCCTGGGTCCTCTCAACGGTACGGGCAGCTACAGGTTCATAGCTACAGGAATTGGGAACTCCTAAAATATAGTAGGATTCTGGCCAGATGTGAAAAGCATACGTTAGAAATATGCACATGGACTATGAAGATGACAAATTTTTCACTAATGAAGCCAGTAACTGCGAAAAAGCAAGGAGAGATGCAAGCTTTGCAGAAAAAGTCTCACTAGTCACATCACAGTAATGTGATCTTGAGAGAAGGTGTGTAAAACCAGGAAGCACGCGGATGCCATGGCTTTAGGCTCCGTGTGTCCAATGGGAAAGCTTCCTGGAGCTCATCTCCCCGCCCCCCAACTCAGTCCACCCCAAGAAAGAAGGGATTTGGGAAGGCTAAGGCTCTTGCGCTCTGTTTTGATAAGCAGGGAAAAAAAAAAACTAATATATTATTCCCTTTTCGTTATACTCTGATACGATCTAGCCTTGCTACAGGGAATAAAGTTTATATGCTTTGTGATTTTTAATCTTGCCTGTGGCATAATCTCTTTTGGCTCCTTCAACCACTTTTCTTTTTTTTAACTAGGTAAAAATATTTTCTAAGTTAGTTTGGGCTATTGTAACAAATTGGGTGGATTGCTATCGACAGATTGGGTGAATTGAGCTAAAAGTATATATTTTTCAGTTTGCAGGCTGGAACTCTGAGATTAGGGCACCAGCACTGTTGGGTTCTTGGTGACAACCATCCTGTGGGGTAAGGGGTAGAGATTGGGAGGTAGATCAATATTCTGCCTCTATTTATAATCCCATGAGACTTTGGGAGACACAAGCAATCGGTCAATAATAACAATGATAGTATTAGTATTCATATGTGACAGGTGGAAAATATTGAGAGTAAGAAAAGTAAAACAATTGGTCAGTGAGTTATGAAGGCAGGATGACTGTTTCTAGGTACATATTTTTAGATGAATCTTGAGATCTTTGCATTGATTATTGTTAAGTATCCTTAGCCTATGAAATTGATAAAGTGAGAAAATACTAAAGCACCAGAAAGTTATATATATATATATATATATATATATATATATATATATATATATATATATGCACAGAGCACACTGGCAGCAGCAGCAATTAAAAATGTTGTTATCTTAGCCATACAGCCAAGCCATTTACCTGTTCTCTCCATATGACAACAGCAAAGAAAAGGTGGTCAATTGTTTATATTGCTACATATGTTGGTAATTTAAACATTGTGACTTGCTGCTGATTATGTTGTTTTTACCTAAGGCTATCATAAACTCTCGTCCTCATTACCTTTTGTTCTAATCAACATCAAGTCAATCTCTACATAATTGTTACATACATGTATATACATAGTCTGTGAAAATGGCTGACGTCACTGGGCGTTTTTGTTTTTATTGGATGCATTTTAAATCACATTGCTACTATGTAGTGTAGAAGTAATTTTGACATTATCAAAATATTATTTAGTAAAGATACTGAGTTGACTTATTTTTCTTAGAACAAGCAGCAATGATAATTAAATATATAAGTCTAACTTAGAACATTCCCTTATGGTTTGAACATAGAATGGCTCCCAAAAGCCTTAGGTACTTGAACATCATGGAATATCCATGGATTCCCTATGCTCTTAAGAAGCAGGAGCTACTACAAGGGTTCAGGTCACGGGGGCTTTCCCAGATGGGTCAGATAACCGGTACATGACCTGGAAGGGTACATGCCAGCTCTGACCTTCTCATGTTGCTTCCTGATTGTGAGGGGATGAACAGCTTTTCCACTGGCTTGGCCTCCATGTGTCCATCCACCATTACCAGGTGCCCATGAATGGACCATGACCTTTGAAATTGTGAGCTAGAATAAACCTTTCTTCCTTTAAGTTGTAGATGTCAGGTATCCTGTCTTGTACAAAAAAAGTAAAAAAGACACATACCATATCCACACAGAGGAATTTTAGCTGCAAATACAGCTGTTTTTAGAATGCTTGTTTCAATGCATGTTTGACTTGGAAGTGTATTGCTAAATGCCTTGCAAGAAAAAGAAAAATATTAATATAGAACCCTAGAAATAGCATAGAGAAATAAGAGAAAAAGAGACGAAAGTGAAAGAAAAAAGAACCAAGAAATCAGGCCAACTGGCATTAAATTTGTTTTATGCCTGGCGTACAGCTTACCATATGAATGTATTCTGGGAATGAATCTTTTTTCAACACTTCTCAATAAAATTTCTGCACATAACTTCACCAGAGTAAGATGCGATTATTAGGACACCAAGAATATGAAGGTCTATCATATACAGCCCCACACTTGATCTATAAATATCTTGTTCAACTAATAGCATTCCTTAGGTAGGACATTTTATCCAAAAATGATTTATGAGATTCTCACTTCTTGTTCAGGTGTATATTTTGTAAGGAACAATGACTAACCACTATAGAACGAGCCAACTTCTGTGTTTCTATCCAAAGGATATTACCTGGAAAAGCAGATAAGAAGCTCCCAAATAAAACTGAATTCCTTACATCTAATCATATCCTTAAGAAAAAAAAAAACAAAAAGCCCAGAAAACAAGTAAATTATTAGGTGCCAATCTCAAATAAATATGTTAATCTTTTATTGATTCCTAATAAAATTTCCAAATTGACTTGGAACAAATTCTAGGTAAATTACAAGGCTGGCCTAAATTTGTAGTTTATTCTTTAAATGGAAAGGGATTAATAATCTCAAGTGAACTGAATGAAAATATAAACATAGATAAATTACTTTTAATGAAGCAATGAATTTATAAAAGCAATTATTTATTTAGACCTGTATGAATTTTCACTTGATGTAAAGGCCTACTGAAAAATATTTCTGATCATATCCACATGACAACCCACATCGCACTCTTTTTTTTTATCCAAAAGAAAAGGGAATTGAAAGTTATATTGCTGTAATAAACGCTTTACCATATACTGACAGATTAAAAGATTGCACCATAGACTGTGGTCTTCTTTGCCAACTGCACAGATTTCCTCACTCACTTCAAAGGCTTTTGGGAAAATATACTCTGCGTCTGAAGTCTAGTTACATATTTGAAGCTAGCAATTTTTGTGATTTTGTCTTTTGAGATACATTTGCTGATGGGAAATTTAATACTGAACAGCAGCCTCTTGAAAAATTCAGATTTAAGGAGCCTCCTGTGCAAACTGAAGAATTCACCGAATATAAAATTGTAGTAATTTTAGAAGATTTAGAATCTAATGATTACTTTAACAGTCATGCTGAGATTTTTATGATGTTTGCTAATGTTGGCTAATAGATGTCCTTTAGATAAGTATATTTTAGTTTCTCAATTTTTTTATTAAAAAGTGAATAACTGAAGATTTTTCGGTTGTTATGTTTAACTTCAGTGCTATCATAGTAGAAGTTTTGTATCTCTAAGCTAGAGATGGAATTTTTTGAATATGAAAGTTTTATGGTTTATATTGAATATAGAATATAAACTTTTAGATCTAATGACACTCCAATCCAGAAATAAATGCTGTTTTTTCTTATCACAGATTAGTTGTAGTTTTTTTAATATATAAATGTAATACCATTATATGTACTCTTGCGTAGAGATTCTTCTGCAAATCACACTATTTTGAGATTTATCATGATGCTGTGTGTGTGTTGATAGCGTATCATTTGTTTTCACTTCACTGGACAAAATACCCAATGACCACAGCCACTTGAAGCAGGAGCGTTTTATTTTAGTCTATGGAGACAGAGGTCTCTGTTCATACATAGTCATATAGTCAGTTGGCTCTAAGACAAAGACCGCAATGGCAGAATGGCCACCAGTGGGAGAAATCTGCTCCACATAAGGCAGCCAGGAAACAGTGGGAGAAGGGAAGAGCAAGGCATGAAATAGACCTGTCGATACGCCCCCAGTGACCTAGCTCTCTCACCAGCTCCTAACAGCACACGGAATCACCAGTCAGTCCACTGGTGAGCACAGAGCCTCCATGATCCAAAGACCTTTCAAACATATGAGATATAATTCATAATAATTTTTCCTTTTAATGTGAAGTATTATTCCATTGTATGAGTAAACCATGATTTACTTACACTTTTTTCCCACTGATAGATACTCGAGCCATTACCAGCCTAGAATATTAGGAATGTAGCTGCCCTTAGCACGCTTGTGCACATCTTCTTCAGGAATACTTTCATTTGTTTTTGAAGCACACATGAACTAGAAATTTCTGGATAATATGGATGACAGATACTTCTCTTTATGAAAAGTCACTAAATTGTTTTTGAAATCAAAAGGACATTGGACAGCATCATCAGCAAGCGAAATACACAAGACCTAGCTGTTTCAAATACTTACCAACATACGGTTTTGACAGTTTTTAAAATTTTATCTATTTAATGTTTAGTTAAAAATAAATATATAAAATATATATTCTTTACACTTAACTATTAAATTCCCAACATATATAACCTTCCAGGTCCATTATCTTATACTTTTCATTCATTCTGCTCCCCCTGCAGATAGTTTATTTTTTTAGTATGTAGAAATCTTTGTATCATTTCTGTATAGAAAGTAACTCTTTTCTAAGACATTGCTTGCTCTAGCGATGTTCCCAAGGAAGACTTATCTTTATGATGTGCCCTTGGCTGCTCCTGGAAGGCAATACTGTGAGCTCTTAGCATATTCCTTCTGGACAAAACAGTGCCTTTTATGCCTGAGTTCTTGGGTTATATAGAATCAGTTTATGCAAACAATGAGATGTATCGAGAACTTCATGGTGAGAATTTTGTGGTAAAGATCTGAGTTCTGGTGTGACTCCAGAGCTTCCATGTGGAGAGAAGTGATTCCTGGTGTGATGATAGAGCTTCCTGTGGTGCGTTCGGAGACCTGGTGTAATTCCAGAACTTCTGTCTTTTCAAACCATGAGTGATTCCTCATTTTAACAGCCTGAGTAAATTTTCTTCTGTTTAAAATTTGATTACTTGGAATAACCTCTGCTTTCCCGTCTTTCTGATTTTCTGAGCTACAAGAGATTTCTCATTGTCTTCCTTCCCTATTCAAACCGTCAAAATGGCTGCTTTGCATTTGGGGCACCTGAGATAGGTTTCTGTCCACAAATTGTTGTCTTGTACTTGAAAAATAGCAGAGTGTGTGAGAGGGA
Organism: Ctenodactylus gundi; assembly: GCA_004027205.1. Taxonomy (NCBI): domain Eukaryota; kingdom Metazoa; phylum Chordata; class Mammalia; order Rodentia; family Ctenodactylidae; genus Ctenodactylus; species Ctenodactylus gundi. The sequence continues at coordinate 190,099 of PVKB01002837.1, read as the reverse complement.
ATTTCCTTAGTTCTCCTCCCTTGTTTTTAGCAACTGATAGTTTATCCTCGGTGCTCAGCTACCCTGCATTTGATTCATTTCTTAGAATCTTGCTTCTCTTCCACTGAGGCAGGAGTTCTTTTCCCTTAAGAGAGACTTAGGTACTGGTAGTGGGATGCAGCAATAAACAAAGCATTCCACATTCCCTTCTTCTGAAGGGACTACATGTTACTGAAAGAGATAATGAAATGATGCTAGATAATATATAATATAAAATGATAAGAGCTAAAGAGAAAAAAATCTCCAAAAGAAGACATAAATAGCAAGGAAAGCAGTTCAGACTTTACGTATTGAGATGATACATTTCTTGAGCAAAGAAATGAAGGAAAGAATGCTGTTTCAAATCTTTTTCGACTTTTAAACAGAAAGCTGGACAATGGACAGCTGTATCTATGTTTTAGAAATTGATCTGCTATGTGCACTTGTTCCCCCAATCACCCAACAACATATAGGTCTGGCTAGAAATACATGCAGATATAAATTAGGCAGCAATAGATATACTATTGTATTTTCAAACATTAAAAACAGTATATTAAAATAATGTCATAGAAGAATGTGTTATTACCAAGTAACATTCTTTAACTCTGAAATTGCATGATTTAGAATTTTGAGAAAGAATGAAGAATTAATATTTATGACTGCCTGGAGACTGGAAATCTGATGACTGCTTATCGACTTGACCAGATTAAATACTCCTGAAGAGTTGATGGAATTGTAGGGAACCTAGACAACATATCAATTCACTGATGTCCATACCTGAATGTGCTCAATCTGTGAGTGAGTACATGGGGCCCAGTTGGAGAAGGCTGGTCACTAAGCATGACACCTTTAAACACTGCATCCCCTGCTACTGCTCTTCTATGTGCTGCTTTTTGGTCACCAGTGAGCATCTGTGTTAAACCATAGACCTTAAGCCAGGGTGTCCCTGCTTTGGAATCTCCTGGAGAGAAACCTTTGAAATCTTAAGAAAAAAAACCTGCTGACATTTCCTCCTTTAAGTTGTTACATCAGGCATTTTGCCCAAGAGACAAGAATGCTGAACTGTACAATCTGTTTGATAGCTTTATGAGGATAGTTGATGCATTGGGATGCATTTTCTTTCGGAAGGTGATACCTTACCATACATATAAGATGTATGCGACACACTGGGGACTTCACTTGTTTTAGGGCTTGCTCCCTCATACGTGTAAGAGCCTTCATATTAGTTCATGACTTCAACAACTGGACTTCAAAATAGAGACACACTAAAGACTCTGGCAGACACTTTGAGAGCTTAGGTCAAAAAAGGTCCACACTCTGACAGTCAAATATACAGATATCTAGAACTAAAGCTCCAACAAGCCTTGGAGATGTGAAGCCTGTCCACCCTACCCAGCCCTACCCTTTAGCACAAAGATTTATCTTTCTTGTGGTGGTCAAACCAGTATCTCCTGAGAGCCATTTGTGTAAATCTATGCCTCCAACTTTAGACTTTGCCTTCCATAGGCATTGACTTTCATCTTAATGGAGCAAATTGGTCTTTGATAATGTTGGAACTCACTCAACCATGTGTTCAGTGTTCTTTATATTTTGAGTATATTCTCTGTGAGGTTTGCCCACTATAGACTTTCCGTCTTTAAACATTGTAAACCTAAGAAATGATTTGTGTGGCAATAAACTTTGTGAAATATAAAGTCATCCTTTCATCACTCCCCACTGCAGGGACTAAAGCTTTCAGCAATTAAACACACCCTGCAGGAGATAAGGAACGTGAATGGAGGGCAGTCTTTATTTTTGAGCTGTTTGCTTCTACAGTGGGTACCAGGCATGTACGCTTCAAAAGCAGATTATTGGTCATTCCATTTCCCTATATGTCATGGGTGGGACCATATGGTACAAAAGTCAACATCTGTGGTAGCAGCTCTGAACTCTAAATATTTTAGCAGAATACTGTGGTAGTAGCTTTAGGGTTTAGTTTCTAATTTCTTAAACATTCTAGTAGAAAAAAAAGGGCAAACATTTATACAATTGCGTACATAGTAGTAGATAACAATGAAAAACTTTGAAATGTATATAAATGTCACAAAATGAAAGTGGTGATACAATTATGTGTTGAGAGAATAACACACATTCATTAATTAGATGTTTTATATATTTTTAAATTGAAACTAATAAAACAATTGTCAGTATACTACAATGAATTCCCATAGCTCATTTGGATAGATTCACCCATCTACAAATGATAATGCAATCTATTTTTTAAATGATAAAAAATTCATACTACAATTTAATGGGAAAAGTATGCAGACCACATTTCCTTTTTCAAACAATACTTATCTGTCTAACACACACACACACACACAAAATGTTCTCAAGGAATACTAAAATTATAAGTAATTAATTAGGCATTTCTTTTTCCCATAAAAATTTCATAATATTTTCTATAAGGAGCATAAATAAATAATATTAGAGGCTGTGATAGTTTGTAGGGAACTGCTTTGTAAAGTAAAAGTTCATTTATCTAAATTCCTAGTTACAGTATAAATTGAAAACGCCAATCACACTTGTTGAACTTTACCAAACTGGAGCAACATCCCACCTCATTTGGGATTGCTATGCCTCATTATCTCCCAAACCTATGATTACATATGGAATGCTACTGAAACCTGCTTAAAACTTCAGAATGCTGCCTATATATAACTAGAAAATACTGTTTTATAGCTGACTGAACTTTATATAAAATATAGTTGAAGAATTAATATCCTTCATTTAGTTTCCTAATTTACAGATAATTCTAGATTAATTTAAAAGAAAAAGGGTGCTGTAGAATAAAATAATCACTTTCATTGCACTGATTTTTTCCTCTAAAAACCGCTCTAGATTAATATCAATTTCAATCTTGTCTACTACCATCTTAATGTTTTCTTGAGATATCATTGATTACCAAAGATAAATGAGCTTTGGGGGAAAATGGTTATCATACATCTACAACTACCCACCATGATTATGTTGTTATATAGACTCAGAAAATAGTTAGAAATATCAACACTCAGGCAAAAAGTTTTATGGCCTCTTGTATCTTACCAACTGTTATCATATATGGCTTATAGAGTTAGAGCCACAGTGAGTAAAGGATTGAGTTAGGTAAGTAATAAATATGAAAGCTGATATCCTGGCAATCAGTAAACCCGAAAAACAAATCACTGTGTTACGTATTACAAAAGCTAAACCAACAAATACAAACACAGAATGAATGTAAGAATTGCAACATAACCAAATGCTAGTTACAACATTTATATACAACAATATTCAAGCTCTCCTCAAAGCAACTAAACAGTGTTCGAATACCTTAAGGTAAAATTCTTACTGAGGAATTTTTTCTTTGGTAAAACAGAAATTATTTCTGTATACTTCAGAGGCACAGAGAAAATTATTACCTTAGCCTTCAGGAAAATTGTTGTGTCAGGTTTAACATAATTTAAAGTTCTGCTATTCAATTTCTTTTATCATCTTCATTTATATTATAATTTGGCAGCTACAAGTTTTGGTTAGCAGTATCAATGACGGAAGGATTAATGTCAAGTTGTAGGACATTGAAGGCTATAAATTTGCAGGTGAAATTTCAGATCAAAGGAAGGAATAATCAGGTCTTATCAGCAGCATAGATTGAGTTGTGTGTCAGAAAAAGTGAATTTGTACTAAGAAATGCAAACTGTAGATCTTGGCACTTAGAGAAATTCATTTGTAAAGTGAAGTTGTTGAGCACATGCTAAAGTTCCTGTTGAGATGCCAAATTTTAGGTATAGTCGAGTTTGTTTAAAGTAGCGTTTCTGTGACCATTTTTGTAAGACACCTGAAAGAAAGTGCTCTAGAATGAAAGACATTTGGAAAAAGCTACATGATCCTCTTAGGCATAGGTCTTTCCTCTTCACAGCATCATCCTGATAGTTCTATTTTCTGTAACTTTGGTAACACACACTGGTTAAAGGTGTAAGGAAAGTTCAATTGCTTATGTTTTGTTCAATCATTTAGTTTACTATTATTATTGTTTTCTTTTGTCTCAGCAAATAAAATTATTTTGTTAAAAAAAACAAAGCAAGCAAACCGATCAAATCAAATATTTTTGGTCATGACACAATGTACAGAAGACAAGCAACACAACTTATCCAAGTACGCACCAACGGATATGGAAGGAGCCTTGTTTTTATTGTTGAAAGAGTTGTTTCTTTAGTAGCATCAAACTATTTTTACTCAAAGTCATTTCTTTACTCAAGAAAATAGTACAAAAATATGCTAAACGTACAAAGGATCATCATCATGGCTGTTATTTAAGTAGTTGATTAGTAACATGAATGGTAAGTTTTAAATTAACTCCTATAAAATCTCAATGATGTTCAATTCGGGAAAAAGTATAAAAAATTCTTAAATTTTCATTTTTTTCAAATGCAAAAGTCTACTATATTACATCAATGATCAAACATTTAAATATTTAAAGGTTAAATATTTTTATCTAACTTCCCAACAATGGTGATTACTATTTCTGTATAAATAATCATTCTTTAATTTCCATCAAAGTCCTGTGTCCAAAATAATAATCAAAAGACATAGACAAGCACCTCATTTAAAACCACTTAAATGAAATGGTATTAATAATGATTGTATGAAAAATTTCAAGCTAAATTTGTTAACAATTTATGTTTTTCTTAGGCTATCTAATCCCAATATTTAAGTAATGGTTTGAACTAAAGCCTCATAAGGCTTCCTATGATATCTAGATTTAAATAAAAAAGGATTTAAATACTAACAGTGGATACTGAGCTGAAACAGTAAAACACAGTCATAAACTAGAAGGATGGTTTGGTTTTAACACAAAGCAAAGCCTTGTAAACCTAAGAGATAGATAAACCTGCCAATGAAATTGTAATTTTAAATGTAGGACTTCATTTAAGTGGTAAATTAGTATAAAGAAAGATTTTAAATCAGTGTATTAGTCTTTATGGTCACTTTAGTTGACTAGTTGGAGAAGCAACAGTAGAACTGAAGATAGATCAAGTAAAATTACGGAAAAGCATTAGAATTCATGGTGAAAGTGAAGACAAAAAATTTTAATGAACTGAACAAATCATAAATATACGAACAAGTTTATGTAAAGGCAAGTTCATAAAAAATGTTTTGCTGACTTTACTTTATCTTCCACAGCAAGCGAAGTTTGTTTTAGTCCTGTCTGTCTGTATAAACAGCAGAGAGAAAATGCAACAGATACTTCAGTTCTACGATACCAGAGACCTGAAAGCTGCCATTTTCAGCCTTTTGGTCAATTATACTGGTGGAAAGGCAAAAGAGACTAGGGGAGAACAAATGGGGGAAAAAAAGTCTGAATTGGGTCACAAAGGAAACCATATCAAATGAAAAAGAAATGTCACTGTGCAATGCTTTCACTGAGGCAAAAACCTTGAACTACGTTGGCAACCCTGCTGTCCAAACTCAGTGGAACTACTCAGCCTGCTCCTCTCACAGTGGACCCCTACTTCCTACTCAGTGACCTGTGAAACTACATGTTCGTGTAAGAGACTCTGAAAAACATGAAACAGAAGATAATAGTATGCAGTTGAAGATGTAATTACAAACACACTTGAACATGAATGGTATAACTAAGAGAATCAAAGATAAAAAGGAAATAAAGCCTAAACTATTTCTGACTAGTGTGTTAATTCACTTGGCTTATTCCAATTTAAAACATACTAAAAATAAAATATTAAGGTATTTTCCAAACATGTCTGTAAGCTTTAATTTATTAAAAACTTTTACAAGATTTTATCATATTAATTTGTGAAATATCACCATTTTGAGCTGTCTTTATGCAGACATGGAAAAGACAGGTTGCAAAGTATTTGAAGAGAAATGATTTAAAGAAGTAACAACATCTGAGAGATTCCTGATTATTCTCTTTCTATTTTTCTCTGTCCTTCAAAGAAGTATAAGCATACAAGCAACAACAGCATAGTAGGATGTTATAGGGTTACAGATGTGGTGGCCCACAGATTAGCCGATGTTCTCAGAACATGTACATATTTCAACATGGCTTGCAAAAATTTGGGGTTTATGCACAGAAAGATATTCAGTAACACAGTTCTGATGTTTTACCTTCAGAGATTCTATCTCACACTAAAAATTTCACCTGGTAGTGTCATCTCAGGGAATATTTTTTAATTTACCTTACAGCTTGCTTAACAAACTCTAGGGTATGAAAAGTTATCATTTATATATCATGATAACAAAACTTGGCTGTTGTTTTTATTACTCAGTGTACATAAATATAAAACAAAGATAAATTGTTAGTGCATATCTCTTTTACTAATGTCTGGATTTTGTGAATCAAATATTTAAAAAGTAGCTTCTGAGGCTACAAAGTGTTAGTCCAGGAAACAACTGTACAGCAATACAGCAGATATATCTATGATATTCTAAAAAATACTCAAAAGAAAAAGAGCAGAAATATCATTTGTACTCAATTTGAGAAAAAAAAGGAAATGAACATTAGCACTTGTGTTTTGAAGAGAATCATTGAAGGTTCAGTAAAACACGAGTCAGTCACACTCCCTCAATATTCTCAGCCCATTCAAACTTTTTCCTACTGTCATGTAATGTAAATTTCTAAGTTAAATTTATCACATTATTTCCTTCCTGTGAATTCCAGCATAACAAATATCATATTCATTTCTTTAGTCAAATATGCATGTTCTAAGGCTCATGGAGAAATAATGATCTTTAGAGCAATGGGGACTAATTATCTCCTTATCATGTGTTCTTCAACAATAAGAGATAGAGTGCTTGAGAACATCATGCTTAGTGAAGTGAGTCAGAAGCAGAAGGTGAAACATCGTATAGTCTCTCTGATATAAGAGACCCAGATCACAACTATCTCATGGAAATTCAGAAGAAAGAGTAAAAGAGGGAGACAGGGTGAGGGTGGGGGGAGTGAAAGGAGGGGCGGGGAAGGAACAAAAGGAGAGTGGGAAAGCCCTTGTCACTTTGACAAGAAAGGTATGTGCACAAAATGCTCAACTCCGTTGTAAACCTTAAATTTTGCACTTGTATGCATTAATAAAATGGAGAAAAAAAAGAGCTAGAGTGTTTGCAATTTGGCTTCTCTGTGACTATCTGTCACATAAATGAGCGGCAAAAGACTGGGGATATTTCAAAGTAGTATTGCAGTGCAGGTCTGAGCTTAATGCTCTATAAATGTAGATGATTATATCTATATATAATGTTAAATACACACACACACACACACACACACACATAATATTATCTGGTAGAAAGCTTTGGCATACTAAAACATAAAAAAATTAAAAGGCACCTTAAAAACTGGAAAAATGTCTTTGTTGATCTTAAAAATGATTGAAAATATATATTGTTTAGCCCCTGCACAGTTTTGCAGTATTGATGCAATTGTTTAGCTTTCAAAAGATTTGTCAACTTGTGGCAGGAGCTTCAAAAGTAACATTTAAGTAGACTGTGGCAGATTGACTACTTTCATATACACAAATGCCACGGGCTTTCCCAACATAACCTCTTACAAATCTCATCACTATTTATTTACCTGAGATGTACAAAGCACTGATGAATACATGATGATCAAATCAATACCTTCTGTGATATGTGAAAGATGACTTCAAAAACTAGGATTGTATGCAGAGATCAATATATGTGTGTGTATTGCATCTTAATTTTTTCATTTATCTTTCTTATTTCCTCTCATATTTTCAAATAGTATATTACATACTATAGCATATATATTATATATACTATATATATAACTAGCATATATATATATAAATTTTACTAGTATATAGTATACTAGTAAAATAGTTTATTACATATAAACAAATATATTGTGTACTATATATACTATAGCTTCATGAGTGTATGTATATGCAATATATACACATACACATATATATATTATGCACCCAAATACACACACACACACACACACACACACACACACACACAATTTGCAATGGTTACATTGAACTGACAAATTCATACACCCATGTATAGGATCAACATCACATCTTCTGTTTTCCCTTCCGACCCTGCACATCCTCCCTTAGGTCCCTGGACTCCAGTATCTCTCCAACGTGGCTCTATTACTTATTTACACTCCTGAGTTTCTCATTTTAGAGGAACTACGTGATATTTAACATTCTGAGTCTGATCACTTCACCAATGCTATGGTCTCATGCTGTGCTGCCACAAATGTGGATATATTTTGTGTATCCATTGGTCTGTTGATGGGTATTTTGGTGATTTCCATATTTTTGCTATTGCTAGTTGTGCTGCTATGAACATGAGTATACATATATCTCTGTTGTATGTTGTTTTGGCCTCTTTTGGTTATATTCCCAGGAGTGGTGTTGCTGGATCGAAGGGGACATTTATTTCTAGTCTTTTGAGAAATCTCCATACTGTTTTCCAGAGTGGTTGCACGAATTTACACTCCCACCAGCAGTGCAGACGGGTTCCTTTCTCCCCACAGCCTTGCCAGCACTGATTGCTATTTGACTTGTTGATATAGGCTGTTCTCTCCAAAGTGAGATGCTATCTTAGCATTGTTTTTATTTGCATTTCTCTTTGGCTAGAGATGTTGAACTTCTTTTCATGTATCTATTGACTTTTTGCATTTCTTCATGAGTGAACTGCCTCTTCATTTCATTTGCCCACTTTTCAATAGGATCCTTTATTTTGGTAGGCTTACTTTTTTTTTAGCTCATTGTATATTCTAGTTATAAGCTTCTTATCTGAGATGTTATTGTAAATATTTTTTCCCAGTCTGTTGGATCTCTTTTTACATCTATAAAGTCCAAGAGCGTGGAGGCTTTTGCAGGCAAATGGAAGAAACTAGAGAACATCATACTTAGTGAAGTGAGTCAGAAGCAGAAGGTGAAACATCGAATGGTCTCTGATATGAGAGACTCAGATCACAACTCCTACGGAACTTAAGACTAAAGACAAAGTGAAAGAGCAGAGTAGGGTGGGGGAGGAGAGAGGGCAGGGTGGGTAGGGGGAAGGACAAAGGAGAGTGGGAAAGCTCTTGTCACCTTGACAAGATACATATGTGCACAAAATGCTCAACTTCACTGTAAAGCTTGAATTTTGCACGTATACATATCAATAAAATGTGGGGGTAAAACATGGATATACATGCATATCTATTATATGACGTTTTCAACTATTTTGGGAAGATGATCAGAAGTGGTATTGTTAGGTCTCATGGAATACCTATTTCCAGTTTTTGAGGAATCTCCATAAGGCTTTCCATAATAGTTGTACTGGTTCAAATTCTCACCAACACTGAAAAAGGGTTCCTTTCCCCCTATAAATTCACATTTATATTTTAGTATTTGAATCATTCTCTAATTCTGAAACTATTAAGTCAATCTTAAAAGCAACAATTATTTTTATCTTTGTAGAAACACAAAATATTGATGGCACACATGAAGCAGAAATTCTTATTTAAAATATTAAAAGAACTACTAGAAAATTCACTTACATAGAAGTCTTAGGCCTTGCACTTTATTTCCTCCTCAATGAACAAATCACTAATAGATTACCACCATTTTCAAAGGACAAATTATTAGCTATCAGTATTATGGTTTATAGAAATGTTTCCTGATTATTTTTAAATTATAATAAAATTTACAATTAATCCAACAGAAAGAGCAATATAATGGTTCTATTCCCCAACTTTGGAAATACTAAATTTTTCTCCATTGTTCAGGTAAATCTTCAGTAAATCTTTCATGGATTTCAGGAAAGACTTTTGTGTTCAGATATTAGGTTCAGACTCATTAAATACTTTCTGATCTTCAAAAGATTTCTTCCTTTCTTCTCAGTGATAATTTCAAATTTCACAGACCGCCCTCAGCAACATAGCTTTTTCCCCTCTTGGATTTTAATTATTTAAATTCTCCTCACTGTAAAGTCCAAGTTAGAAAAACACACCAGAGAGAAAAACTCAAAAGACATTTCACCTATTCTGTCTTGCATTGGTCAGGGACCTAGGAAGCGTTATTGAACTATGACATGTGTGAAAACCTGAGTAAATATTAATCATTACACTGAGTAAAAGAAGCCACATGCCATGGGGTGGGTAGTTTAGCATTCCTTTACTTAAAGACATTCTGAAAATGAAAACTATACAAGCAAACTCAGCTAAGAGTTGCCAGAAACAGAAAGAAGTAGACTGACTGAACGTGGAAAGAATGAAATCATCATGGGTTATAGAACCGCTACTTATCTTAACTGTGATGAATTTTACAATTGCTATTCACTCGTCGGCAGTCATCAAGTAGTATACTTAAGAATGGAGAACTTAACTGAATACAAGTTATGTTTCAAGGACACAATGTAAAGTCTACTTAAATAATATCATACCAATAAATAGTCAGATGGACCTAACACAGTGGGATTACCATGTTCATTGGATTAAAAAAAATGATGGTAGTTAAAATTAGTTCTTGATTAAGAGAAACCATTTTATTATTTTGTTTCATATTAAGCTTGTAATATATTAGAACATCCTGTATGTGTCAACATTTTACAATTCAAACAGTCTTTACACGTTAGTAGTTTACAGATTGCCTCCTGTTTCAGGGCCCTGGTAGTGTAGGCCCGTAGTTCCATGACTCTCGGTGGCTCAGATAGGTGGGTCACCAGTTCCAACCCAGAATGGACAACTTAGCTAGACCCTGCCTCAAAATGGGCTGGGCATGTGGACCTAGATTTCAGCCTTACGGTCTCAAAATAAATGAATAAACAAAACCATAAATATTTAATGTCATATAAAATTCATCTTTTCAACTTAAAATCTTCAAAATTCATGTTTGCTACACAGAGTATCCAATATTTCACAGCTGTGTTTATTTCATAACATTGTGGGCATGGTTCATCAAAAATTGAAGGTATTTTTCTATCAAAAAAACAATTTTTTGTCTGTTTTATACTGGACTTCATGGCACCTGTGATTTGCACATAACATAATTTATTTATTTTTTATAAATAAATTTATGTAATATCTTTATACATGAATTTCAATACATTCTGATGTTAAGGATTTAATTTTTGAAAGAAACTTTTAAATCTCTTTCAAATGCTGCCATTGTTAATCAAAATATATAAATCACAGTAATTATGGTGAAATTTTTGCTTCTTTCAGTTCTTTTTATGTCTTAAGTGTGAACAGATTTTAAAGAAAGTGTTACATAATAAACATTGCAAACCAATATATCTTAAATTATTATATATTCTTTTTTATGAAATGTAAAATATAAATGACAATTTTTATATTTTAAATTGCATACTACTATTATTTTTCTGAAACTGTGATACTTTTACTCTGCTAAGTCGTTTTATGGAAAACAGACACATACATCATACTCACACAGCATATTACACAAATCAACAGAAAGACATTTTTCTTCAGTGCAAATTGCAGTTCATTTTAGATTGAAGTTCAATATGTAAACAATTCTAAATACTATATAGCTACATGTGCAGCCACATGAGTAGATTTCACATACTAGAATATCTTATAGCTCTCTGTTATGAGATACAGACCAAGGAGTGGTGGAGATAGGAGGACAGGGAGAGGAAAAGGGAAAGTGATTCAGATGTGATATGGATAGGCACCGATTTCTAATTGAATAGAATTACTGAGCATCATGAGCACATACTAATAAAAAGAAAAATTGTGGAAGAATTCGGTGCACAAAGATATTTTAATTAGTATTATCTTCTCAGAAATTATATTTTATAGGTTTGGTAGTTTTAATAGTTTGCAATCCTATTTACTTTGGAATTTAATGATTCCATATGTTATAGGACTATCAAGATATTAAAAAATTACAACCACTAGAAATAATATATGATCAAATCAACTTTCCTTTGTTTCTGAGTGCATAAGTTCTTCTTCCTGATCATGTATTCATTCTACTTATTCAGAAATATCTTAACTTCCCAGGGGAGACATGTACAGTTGATTGCTTATATATATATATATATATATATATATATATATATATAATAATTCATATAATTATGATATATAATATAATCTGATATAATATAATATAATTATATATATATAATTTTCTAGGCAGGTAAAAAGAGCATAAATTAAAAGTAATGTGTGGGCCAAGAGAAGTGAGCTTACAGATCTGATATGATTTAAGGCCGCCCACATTTGGGTTTGGCTGCTCACAAACGTGCTGTTTTATCTATTTCATCTTTCATGATATCTTTATTGTACTACATATGGAAATGTCAATGAAAACTATTAAACTAGAAAGTACATTATGGAAGTCATAAAAGGTTAGTTTGCATTACATTTCAGTAAAGAATTATGGCTCATTTTCATTCAAGATGTTATATATTATCTCTATAATTTCTGTGATGCTCTCTGGAAAAACTTATATTTTATATACCTTTCTAACAGAATTATATTCATAACTTCTTAAACCTAAAATCTTAAGAGGGCATCAGGTGACTCGTTCCAGAACAGAATACATGTGTTTATTGAGATATTGGTTAAGGAAACCAAACCAACAGGTAATTCTTTAAACATTTAATAGATTATTTCATGCATTCTTGAAAAGAAAAAACAAAATCAAAGAAGGTAAAGTTATGGCTTCTCATGTATAATCATTTTCCAGAAAAAAAATGTTCATCTTACCTCTAACACCAACTGCCGAAGGGCTGGTGACGCTACAGGATGTAGACTTGAGTTGCCTTTTATGGGATTATGGAGGCTTATGTAAGCCACGACATTCTTTTGCAGAATCTTCTTGAAATCCTGAAATCCAAAATAAGGAATTATTTTTAATATAAATAAAAAATAACAGGTTTTACTTTGTCAGTTATACACTGAGTAATACACATTTTGTTCTTTGTATAAGTTATATTGCCTACAATTATTGCATTGTATAAGTGCTTTTGTTTTCTTAGCAGTAAACCAGGATTTGTGAGTGAATTTTAAGTAAAGGTGGTGAAGAATTAGATGTAACAAACATGGACACTTTTAAAGCATATCTTTGAGATAGTGGCTCACTCTATAGCCAAGGCTGGCCTTGAACTCAGAGCAAGCCTGCATCAGCCTCCCAAGTGCTGGGACATAGGTATGCACCACCACACCCAGCTAAAGCATTTCTTTGACAAAAGTCATTTTTAAGAGAAAATGTCCTTAAAATACTAGAAATGTACATATGTGCACAAAATGCTCAACTTCATTGTAAACCTTAAATTTTGTGCTTATACATATCAATAAAATGGGGAAAAATATTAGCAATGTATAGGATTCAAATATAGAATACTGAAAATTTGACTTAATATATTCCTTAATTTAATAATCATTGCATTAGAGACATGGATCTACTACTACGATTAATACTAACCATAATAATAAAAGTAATCCTCCTTTGAACCATTGAATTACTTTTTACACAAAGTAACTCATTATTCTAAAAAGAAGAAAGATATCGTTCAGTTGGGACCCTATCAATGTATAAAAAAAAATGAAACCAAAAACCAAAACCAAAACCAAAAACATCTGGTGTGAACCAAGATGTAACTCAAGGGTAAAACTCTTGCCTAACACGCAGGAAGCCCTGTGTTCCATACCAAGTACCACAAAAAACAACATCAAAACACTCTGATGCATGCGGTTTTCCATGGTCAAGGTAAGTACATTGATGCCTATCTTGTGAGGTTCTCATGAGATTTATATGAACTAGATTATAAAAGTGACTGTGTGAAGATATAAATACAACTTTTTTTCATAACATGAAGTAACCATAGATAATTTTGAAACATATACAAGTAAATTGTTCAAGTTTAACATTTAGTATTTATGTTCAACTAAAATAAACAATAATTTTAGTATTTTTTATCTCTTACAAAACTATACCCAAATTTTCAACATAACTGCAATGTAGAAGAGTACTAATTCTACTAGTAAGGTACTATTAAGCATTCTTATTATTTTCCTACTTTTTACACATACATTTAATAAACAACTATTGAATGGAAGTTTTATAGCACCCTAAAAATTATATTATATCTTGCAAAAGCATTATTCTTTTTTCAATGCTCTGTTAAAACTATAAATATTTATGTCCTTCATAAATAAATAACTTTATCTATTTTATGTTCACCTATATCTCTGTAAGTTTCATAAAAAAGTCATTTAAAATTAATGCTGATTTTAAGTTAAAATAAACAATAACTTTAATCTTGAGTAATTTATCCATGTTTCAAAATTAACTACTGTTACTTAAGTGTTATAAGAAATTCTCTATACTCCCACACAGACACTATCACTAACCTAGTTCAGATGATCATCACGAGAATCTCTCAGATAGGTATAGATATACTTGCTCGAGAAATCCAGGTTTAAAGAAGTTAATCTTGCATGAGATCATGTGTTTTATGGTAGAAAGAACTGATTTTTTTTTACTCTAAAATCTATTTTATTTCTGAGATAGCCTTCAAAAGATAAAGACTTTGAAATATAAAATGAGATTGAAAGATACCTATTAAATAAAATGTTATGATTTTCTTGAAGGACTGAAATCAAATTCTTCAATCATTCCATCACTATAAATCTCTTTTTTAAGTTTATTGAATCACATCTCTTAATCCTCTTAACCACAATGGTGGGTTTCCAGGAAATTCTGTCAGCAAAGTTAAAGAGGGCAAACGGCATGTCAACAAGGACTTTACTGGATCCCAACACCAGGAAAGACATTTAGAGCTTAAGGTGTTTTCAATCTAATAGAAAATGTTTCATTCTCAGAACGAGTAGATTGGTTAAGCTCCAACTGGAAAAGTAACATTTTTCTAACATTTTCTTTAGCAAGATGTTACTAAGTGGCTTTATGGGTTACATTGAAATAATCTCCTGATACAGAGTAAATTATAAATATATACTTTATTGGCCAGTTTAAAAAAATCTGAGTGCTGTTAACCATTTTCATTATTGATACACTTCTATCCATCTAGTATGCAAAAAAGTGGCTAAATGTACTTATTATCAACTGCCAATTCAGTTGCCAAATACATATGATATGTAAATATTTAAAAACAGTGTTACTTAATCGTTTGAATAGAAAGAATATTCTCAAAAAAAGAACATTTTTCCCTCTGAGGATGTCCATACTATAGTAGTTCTGTATTTCACATGTGTTCATTCAGATAGCAAAAAATTATCAAAAAACACAGCAGAATCACTAAAGTTGCAAACTGAACATGGTGGTGTGGATTTGGGATATCAGCTACTCCAGAAGCTGAGGGAAGAAAATCAAGCTCAAGGCTAGCCTGGGCAATTTAATGAGACACTCTCTCTCTCAAAAATAATAAAAATAGGTTATACATGTAACTCAGTGGTAGAATGTATATGGGTTAAATCCCTAGTACCAGCAAAACAAACAAACACATCTTATTAATCAAAAAATTGTTTACTTGACTAGAATAAAAAAAAAATGCTCACACACGTCCAAGTGCACATTGTTTTAATTTATAAGCTAGGATACCTGAAAAAATTCAAAGAGAATTTACAATGTAACTCCACCAGCATTTGGTCTCTGAATATGTAAGGTAGGAAATAACAATATTATATAATTAATATTTTATATAATTATATTTGGAAGTATGATTTTTAAATATACATATTACTTTGGGAGTGCAATTTTAAAATAAATGTATTAGTTTGGGACTAACATGAAATTACAGTATAACTACAGATAAGATTTGTGAAATTTTTAAAGTTTCAAAAGAATCTTTAACACATTTTCTCAATTTAAGACACTAATTCATTGTTTCTGAATTAGTTAAAACAGTTCAAATCACAAACATATCCTCAAAATTGCTCCTTAACTTTGCTAATTTTAAAAGTAAATAATTTAGGGGCTGGAAGAATGGCTCAGTGGTTAAAGGGCTTGCCTAGCAAGCACTCCATCAAGCAGTAAGTACCTTAGTTCTATTCCTCAGCACCACATAAACTTGGCTTGGTGACACCTGCCTATAATCCCAACACACTCTGGGAGGCTTAAGCAGGCCGATTGCCATGAGTCCAAAGCCAGCCTGGGCTCCATAATGAGTTCAGGACCAGCCTGGGCTCCAGAGCGAGTGAGACCGTCTCAAAAAAGAAGAAAGAAAGAAAGGAAGGAAGGAAGAAAGAAAGAAGGAAAGAAACAAAGAAACAAAGATAATTTGGAGTATACAATGAAGAAATTGATTGGGGTGGTTTTCATTTTACTCACAAATTTATCAATTTAGAAAGAGTCTCAGAGCAATGATATTTCTTCATTTGAAGAAATTTTAACACGAAGCATTCACATTACTAATTTTGCATATAGAAAAAACAATTTGTAATTTGCAAATAATGTTAAAATTCACACTGTAAAATTTTCTCTTTCATGACTTTTTCTTTCCAATTCAAATAAACATTTAAAATGCAGCTTTTCTTTCTATAATTTTTGATACTTCCTTTTTCAATACACATTTTATCTTTTTTTAGTGCTTAAATACACCGTATGTTATGCTGTTAATAAGCCCTTAAACCCGTAATATAGGAAATTGTTTCCAAATTCCAATGTAATTTTTAATGTAATTGTCTATTCCAACTAATTCTTTCTTTCCTCAGTGGCTGTGAACGTGTCTTCTAAGGAGCGATCCACTAATGAAGTGATCTAAGTGGTAGCAACAAAGACCTACCTACAAATGAGAAATTAGATTAGTTGCAGACTAGACACAATTTACTCTGGTAGTCTACTTCCTCTCATTCTTATGTTATTTTGGCAAATTAGCCAATAATACACTTGGTTGAAAGGCAAATTATTGACTTTGGGTTTAAAATTTTACATTGTCTTCTTAGAAACAAAATGGAAAATAAAAGCACTATATTTAACATATGTATTGTTTTACCTCTCCCCACTCATATGAGCCAATATTGCCAAAATTTGTTCCTCCCCATGAGCAGAAAATAACGGTACGGTCTGGCCTCCATCCCCTTTTGACTCTTAACATCACGGCTCGGATAAAAGCTGTGATTATTGCAGTGCTGCTGGCCCATTCTTGTCCATAACTGTAACCGGTATGATGGCGGCTGCCAACCACAACATATCGGTCTGTGGAGAAGGAAATAAGAGCCTTAAAAAAAACATAAATCTTAACAATACACTTAATGCCATTTACATCATCATATTGAAAAAATAAGCAACAATTAGGCAAAATTGTTCTAATAATTAAGGCTATTTAAACTTTTTTTCATTCACAGTCTTGGTTCACACATCTGTGTATACCAAAACAGAGACAGCTGCTAAACCTAATTATGAATCCGAAGCTTCTATCCACATTACTGTCCTTTGTAATATGAATATTAATCAGCCAAATATACCAACATGCCATATTGAGCTTCTTATCTAACATTTTTCCAGAACAACAGTGGGAAGTGCCCAGTAAACAATGTGCGCATGCCCAGTAAATCCTAAGGAACTACTAATACAACTGAGAAAGCAGTTATTAAATAGCTGTAAATATTACAAGTGTGATAGCTCATGTACAGATTTTGTAATAAATGAAGTGTTCAGGGAATTAATTATAGTTCTTCTCTAATCTTGGAAGAAAAAAAAAGAAAGAAAACCTTCCAATATCAAAAAGCATGGAACTACTGCAAAAGTTTCCTTTTCATGTATTTTATTTCATATAATTATCCAAACTTCATTCGATACATTTAGAAAGGTCTTTGGGAGACATGGATACGGCCTGTTTAATGTATGTCAGCAACTATTGTCAGTAATAAGGTGGACTACAAATGCACATCCAGAATGTACTCTGATTTTAATAGTCAGTGCTATTCAAAATAATAAGGGAATTAAATTCATGTGACTAAACAGTCCTATATAACTGGGTAAAAAGCTTTCCTCCTCATCATTTTATTATATTTTTTGGTTACGTTTGGGTAAGTGTGGAGATTGACGTGAACTTGCTTGGTCTGGCGAGGTCACTAGTTGTGTTACTGTGGGAAGTTTATTTAAACTCTTGTTTTCTTTAATTTTAATATGAGATTATAAAGGAACTAAGTATCATTCTATTAGTTTGAGCAATAAGTGAGTTATTATTTGTAAGGAACTCTGAACATTGCTTGACACAAAGTAGGGCCTACATCTGTGCTGAATAAACATGACATCAACAAGCTGCTATAAGAAATGCCACATTTTTAAGCCTGGTGTGTTGGCCCTATCCTGTAATCCCACCACTGGGGTTAAGGCAGGAGAATTACTGTGAGTTCAAGGTCAGCTTGGGCTACACAGTGAGTTCAGGACCAGCCAGAGTGAGACCCTGTCTCAAAAAATAAATAAATCAATAAATCAATCAATCAATAAATAAATAAATAAAAGTCATACTCTTCAGCTAATAATGACATTAGAACTATTAATGAATTTTATCTGTTAACATTTTATGATCTAATTAATGGTATACATAATGGCTCTAAAAAAGTTGAAAACTTAAAAATTTATTCACAATTCTCCAAGGAATATTTGAAAATTCTGCTTAAAATTGTGTATAAATAAGTGATATCTAAAAAATCCTAATTATGATTGCTCTTATTTTTATACATTAAAAATCATGTAAATAAAGCAAACAATATTTTGTGCAAAACTCAATCTCAGAAATATTTTAATACTTTAGAAGTTCTGCATACTGTAAAAATGAATAATGTTAATGATAAAATTGATTTAAAAATTGGTAGATTGAATTTCCTTTACCCTAAAGCTACTATAATTTACAACTGTGTTTTCAGCAATAACTTAACAATGAAGCAATGACGACAAATATTGTAGAGCTCCAAATAGTTACTCTTATGATGGAAATTCATCAAAATGATTGAAATACCATAGTAGAAAGTTTTAAATTAATTTGTATCCTGTATTTAAAGATATGTTGACTAGAAGTTGTTTAATATTCTACTATGAATAGTAGGAAGAATATGTATCTATCATGAAGTTTATGAGACTTGGCTGGCAAAAAAAATAAGAAAAATCCTTCAAGGGTTTTAAACTTGATTTCAGAATACTATTTGACCAGTGCCTTGGAGAATAACTCATCAGTGAGAACTTGAGTTAAGGTCCCAGCCACATCAACGTAAGTGACATAATGTATAAATAACACACTCTTGCACCCTTTTACTATGTGACAAGCACATCAGACAGAGGTAAGGGATTCTGCCTCACTGCTATGTGGAAGTGTTGGTATTACTCTCTTAATTAATAGATATGTCAGTAAGGTTTACCTTTCTTAGCTTACGTTACATCATCTGAAGATTCCATCTGTATCCCAAAACAAGCCTATTACAGGTGTGAAGTTACTTAGAATTTAAAAAAAAAAAAAAAAAAAAAAACTAAACCCACGGTCACAAGTAGAATTGGGTAAAGGATGAGGACAGGAACATTATAATTAACACTGACTGTTTTTAGACAAAAACCTTTATTTAAAAATCATTAAAAATAAACTCTTAAAATTTTTCCTTGATGCATTTTTTTAAAGCAAAGGAACATTGGCTTTTGTTGCATATGACCGTTTAGCAAATCTAAACTCTTCCTTGTCCCGTTATCCTCCCTTTTATGCATGTACTCTCTGATATGGTTTGTTTTAGAAGGGATGAAGAAGGAAATAAAGTTAGACCACAGCTATCTAGCTTCATATGCATCTACTCAAAATATAATTAAATTATCGGACAACTAAGGTAAGACATTTAACTCTATTACTAGCTGACGGGGCATTTATAAGTGCATTTTCATACACAATATAGATTAAAAAATCTAATCCTACTTACCTGGAGATGTTAATCCCTTTACATATCCAATGACATTAGTAACTGTTTTGAATTTTGTGACTGTCTGAACTTGCATGCTGACAACTCTGATTTCTGGAAAAAAGAAAGTGAGGATGTTGTAATCTTCCCAACATGTTAACATTTATTTAACATCAGAGAAACAATTTCACACAAATGTTTTCTTTTTGCAGATAAGTGAAGTTTTTCTCATGTTTTACCAAACATTTATTCAAACGTTGCGATGATTCCATTTTGGGTGTCTTTTATACAGTGATGACTGAGCTACAATCTCTGGTCTCCTAGTCTTGAGGATTTTAACAAGGCAGTTTGATGCTCCACATTGAACACGACAGCTAGCACACAGAATGCTATGCCCAGGATTTGCAGGCAGTTCATAGATTTCAAAGGAAGAAAACAATAGATAATAGTATTTTCAAAGAATACCGAATGCTTTTCTTATTTCATAAAAGAATATGTGGAAGAAAACTTGACCTTCATTGTATGACTCATCATGACATGAACACTTTGAAAATGCTAAAAAATTATACTAGTTCAGAGTAGAGTTTCTTACAGCTATACATATCTTCACATTTTTGAGTCCTTATTTCTACTTAACTAGGTCCCTCCACTCTATTCTGAATCTTTATGAATTGCTCTTCCTCTTTTAGTTCCTCTATTTATGAGTGATATTGAATAATGTTGCACAAAAGATGGACACCAGTCAATGAAAACTCCAGTCACAGGCTCACTTGGTGTTTAAAGGGCTTCAGCGTGGTTAAATGTACTATCCTCTACTCAAAGGATACTGGGAAGGAAGTCTGAGGTGTTTTAACTTCTAAAGCTAAAACATTCTGACAATCAAACTGGCATAATGATCTCATGATAATTTTAATTACTTTAATTTGCATTTCCCTGATTACTAGTAAAGTTCATATATATATATATATATATATATATATATATATATATATATATATAATTTTGACTCGTTTCTGTTTTTCTTTTATCTCTTTTGTTTGATATATGTTCTTTCTAATGAATATTAGCCACTTATTAATTATATGAATTATGAATACCTTTTGATTTATTTTTATTGTATTAAGTTTCAAAATGACTACAGTTAAATTTACCAATATTTAGGACTGTGTTTTAGCTATATATTTTAGGAGACTTTTTTCTTATAATGTGACAATATTTTTCAAGTGTTTTTAAGTTTTCCAATTGTAATTTCAATTGTATTTTCAATAAGTACATGGTTGCTCCCTCATAATTGAATGAATAATTCATTTTTATTTGCCATTTAACTGCTATCACATAGCAAGTTCTAATTATATATGATTTACTTTTAGCTTTGCTATTGAAATTCATTTCATATTATAGAAAATGGACCTTCAATCATCATCTCAAGTTTATTGTTATTCAATTTCAGTGGTAATTATAAATCATTGGTTACATATAAAATTTGTCATCAATTAATTGAATATCATGCAAAGACATTTCTTAATTTCTTCAGCCAGTCATGATTTTAACCCAATAGAAGAAAAAATTATATAAACTTGTTATTACATGAACATGGTATGCCCTTCACATTTTATACTTTATAACATTTTTGCACAACTGTCATTAAATTTATTTTATAATTTTCAGTATATATTAACACAAAATAATTGTACCTATCAGTATTGCATATAAAAATACTACTGAATTTATGGTTAGGTCTATGACTTATAGAGATTTTATTTTTGTTAGTGTTTTTTATTTTTGCTAATGTTTGTCAAAGACAATTACTTTACTTCAAACACATAGCTCTGCTTGTCACTTTGTAATTCTTTTAGCTTTTGATTTCTGCTCTTAACCTATCACTCTGCCATGAAATGCCAGCACAGGGAAGATCAGGCGTCAATGGTAAGGAATCAACTTTCTTTGCCCTTTCTATTTAGTTTTTGATTTTCAAGAGTGTTTTCAAGATTTAATCTCTAAAAATATTTGCTATAGGTTTCTGGTAAATTCTTTTATTCTCAAGTTAAGAAGATACTTCTTACTGTACTGAGTTTTTACTATAAACAGCTGTTGAACCATCTATTAAGAAAACTGTAAAGGTTTTCACTTTATAATGTGTGAAAATCTAAGAATTTTGGGTAGAAGACCTAGTTCGTCAAAGTGTTGTGTACTTGGTGACTTATATTTTAGGAAGTTTGCATAAATATCTATAAAGAATTCTACTTCCCGTTTTTTTGTAATCAAATTTTCATAGAGTCTTCCAAATGCTTTAGAGATTTTTTTTTTCTCTTGTCTGGATTCCATGGAGTTTATGGAAAAAGGGGCTATTTGTTCTTTACAAAGGACTTATAGGAGTCAAATTTTTTCTTTTAATTATTTTTCTTTAAAATTATTTTAAATCTATTATTTCTCTTTTTAAATTTCACTTGAATATATTTTGTTGTTCTTGACTTAGTTTCTTAAGTAGTCCATTCATTGCCATTTGATCTTTTTATACACGTTTAAGGCCATAGATTTCTATGTAGCTTTAGTACATGAATACATACAGTTTTATAGATTTACATACCTTTCTGGAATTTCAATTATTATTTCTTCCAAATATATCCCTTAATTTCATTTTAAAATAGTCACATATATTGTATGAGCCACTATTTTTATATTTATAGGAAAGTTAATTCAATATGAACAAAATAAATTTTGTGTGTCTTTCATAATGTCTAGATATTAAGTGAGTTTTTCTGTAATCATATAGTCAACTGTGGAGGCTGAGGAGGAGGATTGTCATGAATTTCAGGTGAGCCTGGGCTACAAAGTGAGTTCAGGACCAGTCTGCACTATATAGCAAGACTCTATATTAAAAAGAAAGAAAGAAAGAAAGAAAGAAAGAAAGAAAGAAAGAAAGAAAGAAAGAAAGAAAGTGAAGAAAAAAATTGCAATAAAATTTGAAGTCTCTACAATATTAAATTTATTAATTTAGCAATACTATATTTTTCCGTATTTTGGATTAGTTTGTTAACTCTATACAAGCTTGAAATTTTTATATTTTTCTGATGAATTATTCATACACATTTTTCTGAAGTTTGATGTTTTTTCTAAAGATATATCTCTGTTATTTCAATCCAATATTGACATAATTAATTTGCCTTTTTTGGCTAGTATTTTTCTAGTGAATGTTTTCCAAGTATTGTGCTTTTTTCCCCCCAGAAATCTAAAGGACATTTATGTTGTGGTCAAATTGTATGCTAATTGTCTGGCATGGAGTTTCTATGTTACAGTGATATGATCATTCTGAGCTCGAGAGTTTTTGAACTCTAAAGGCACATTTTGAATTCCAAAATTTTACATTTTTATTTGTATTTTTTAAAGGTTAGCTGATTATTTTTTCTTCTGATGTCCCTCCATTTCCCCACAGTCTTGGTTAATCCAGATGCCTTAGCTCCAAAAGCTCCAACTCCTTGCCTCCAGGGCACGTAACCATGACTTTCAGCCCATGCAGGTTCCACACCTCACTTTTATCATGAAAACCAGGAGAGGAAAGAGGCAAAACTTTTGCTTACTTCTCTGATCTTTACTTTTGTCTTCTTCTTCTTCTTTTTTTTTTGCCTGTAAATATTTGGTTAAATTTATTTCCCTTTTAAACAGCTAATTTAAAGAAAAAAATTGTTATATTTTCTTCAGTTTCTATGCATTTATATGGACAGATTTTGTATTTTTTTAATTCCTCTTTCTTCTGCCTCCTGATGTCTAAGATTTATGTTTAAAAGAAAAAGAAAGATCTAAAAATACACAGTGTTTTTCTCTGAGAGGGATACTCTATACTAGGTTCTTCCAGTTGACAGAGAAGACTTCTTTATGCCTTTGGACATAGACCAGTTTCTAATAAGGACTTGTGAACATAGCAAAGAAAGACCTTTCATCAACTTACTTACATATTCCCACATGTATTGACTCCAGTACCGATTGTTTTATATTCTTCTATATCATTGTCTGAAAATAGATTTGTATACATTCTGTTTTCCTTTAGTGAGAAGTGCTATGATCATACTTTCAAATATAATAATGTCAGTAAAGCTGGAATAGATCTGCATGTTAAGGAGGCATCTACTGCTTTTGGTATTGCTAATTTGAACAATCCATTGTTTAGGCAATGTTGTTCTTAGGAGCATCAACAACAGTTATTTTTCATTTAGAATTTATTTTAAGAATCTAATTTTAATAGAATATTTGTCCCATTTTGTATACTTAAGTCTTTTTCTTTGTTAGCCAACGCTCGGTAGAACTCCTTCAAGAACTGGACATCTGAATTGTTTGGTTGCTGTGGGGACTGAAATCTGATCTAGACCAGTTTCAGTGATCTAACATCCATCAATATCTTTTCTAAATGCCAACTATTTATCTAAAAGACATCTGCACACACAATGCTTTGAATTCTA
Organism: Ctenodactylus gundi; assembly: GCA_004027205.1. Taxonomy (NCBI): domain Eukaryota; kingdom Metazoa; phylum Chordata; class Mammalia; order Rodentia; family Ctenodactylidae; genus Ctenodactylus; species Ctenodactylus gundi. The sequence continues at coordinate 165,754 of PVKB01002837.1, read as the reverse complement.
TACAATCATTACTTACATATTTTAAGACAAATAGCATTTATCTTTTGATTTTCCCATGCCCACGTACATTCACATCCACATGGGCATGTACACAACTGAGCTGGCTCTATTACAAATATTCTTAGGTGGAGGAATGGCATAATGATGGGTTAAAGTGCTTGCTTAGCAAATGCAAGGTTCTGCGTTCAATTTCCCAGCAGTATATAAACCAAGTATGGTGGGGTACACTGGTAATGTCAGTACTCAAGAAGCAGAGGCAAGTAGATTGCCAAGGACTTAAGGCCGCCCTGAGCTATCATAGTAAATTTAGAACCAGCCTGTACTATAGAGCAAGACTTTTTCTCAAAAACAAAACAAAACAAAGCAAAACAAACAAACACAGAACCAAATAATAAAAAACCAAGTAGTTTAAGTTTTTCTTCTTAATTATGAAGGCTATCTAAATAGGAAGGTATTTTGAAGAAAATGAAACGAGAGAGGAGGGGATTTATACTGCACCCTTAGTAGAGTAGAAATTGGTTGATTTCCTAGATTTCTCCCTTTTTATCAAAACTTTCTATAAATACTGTAATATAAAATGAGTGGATTGATCACCTACCACACTATCTGGTGGAATAAATGAGAAATCATGGCAATATTTTTTGAAAATAAAGAAAAAATGACAAAATGCAAGAATATTGCTATCATTTCTTCCATTCCTCCCTGTACTGGCAGCCCTGAAAAATTAACAGATTAAGTACAGAATGAAAGTTATGATGATTCAAAAATAATAAATAAAAATATGTACTTAGGGTATGAAAATGCTCCTTTACATTTACTTGTGCTGGACTCGTCCTAGGGAAAGCGACCTTACAGAGTGCATCTACGTGCCTTCTTAATTCCTTGGCTTCAGGTTGAGTTTAACTGATGGATGGATCCAGAAATGCTTAACAGGTTGTCTAAGTAGAAGATTGATAAAGTTACTCTCCATCATCCTCTTGGCCAGTTGATTGGAGTCAGTGAGTACACTGCCTAAAGTCGCAGCTCATCTCTTACAGCTCAAGATCTTGCGGCCCCTATACCTATTGCATTTCTCTTTGTGATAAGAAGTAGAAGAAATGACTAGTCCTAGTTTAGAGGCAGTCCTAACAATGTCATATCTTTTCTCTTTCCCTCAGCCTGTCCACATTTTGCATTAGGGTGCTGATTAGATTCCAGTTAGGAACTGTTAGCACAGCCAAGAAATACACAGCACAGATCCCTGCTGCGAACTGTATGTTAGCACATAAATGTTTTTCTGTAAGCAACCTTTTCTCTAGGTTCATCTCCACAGTGGCAGCCATACTTATGGCCAAAAAAATGAATGGATAGGGGGAGCAGGAGATTTTCTTGATCAGTAATAGGGCAGGCCGAAATTCTCATTGAAATAATTTACAGTGATGAGTAAGACATAAATACTGTTAGTAGTATTTATGAAACTGCAACAAATTAAGGAATTACTAGTTAAGTTCTTGTCTTGCACACATCACAGGGCAAAAGGCAGCTTGAAGCTTGAGAACATCAAGCTTAGTGAAGTGAGTCAGAAGCAGAAGGTGAAACATCGAATGGTCTCTCTGATATGAGAGACCCAGATCACAACTATTATGGAACTTAAAACAAAAAACAAAGTGAAACAGGTGGGTAGGGCCGGGGAAGGAGGGAGAGTATGGTAGGGCGAGGGACAAAAGGAGGGTGGGAAATTCCTTGTCACCTTGACAAGATACGTAGGTGCACAAAATGTTCAACTTTATTGTAAACCCTAAATTGTGCACTTATACATATCAATAAAATGGGGAAAAATAAGAAATACATAAAATCAAGAGAAAAATGTAGAAGAATTGAAAGAAAAAAATCAGCTTACTGTTACCAATAAAAAAACAGTGCAGCTAAAGTAATGTAAGGGCACATTAAATTTAAGGCATATATTACTAGATATAAATAATATTCTATCTTTTGATAAGCAATTCCACTAACTAGGAAGATATATCTAAATTTATAAATACTTTTTATACTTAATTTATACTTAAATTACATAAAGCAAGATTTGACAGATTTATAATTTAAAATAGATAAATCTATACTTAGAAAGATTTTTAAGACTAAGAGGATGTAGAATACTGAGAAATCTGATAAAGAAAGTTTAGTCTAAATGAGAATACATATAAAACTATATTTGATGCAGGATAGAATCCATTCAAATAGTCATGGAACACTGATCACATTCTGGGACAGTGAAGAAGACCTCAAATAATTGAAATATAGAAATAAAGAGAAAACAACTTATTCTAATAAAAACCTAGGTTAAGTTTTGCTTTGCTTTAGACAAATATCACACCACAATGTCAGGTAGCATACACGTGCTGAAAGCCTAGCAGACAGAGTCAAGAGAAGGTCTTTCAAACTCTTGAAGAACACTGGAGTATGCTATAAAGAGGAATTCTTACTGACTTTTAAGAACTTAGACGATACAAGGCTTTACTAATTAAAAACTTAAACATTCAAGGCATATATGGACAATGCAAGTCTTTAATCGCTGCACCTACAGAAGTGGAGAGAGGAAAAATGCTTGTTGCTGCCCAGCCTAGGCATGTTAATGACTTACCAAGACTCCATCTAAAAATCAAACTTAAAAATGGGCTGTGGATGTAGCTTATGGTGAAGGCCTGAGCTTAAACCCCAGTACAAAAGAAAGAAAGAAAGAAAGAAAGAAAGAAAGAAAGAAAGAAAGAAAGAAAGAAAGAAAGAAAGAAAGAGAAAGAAAAGGAAAGAAAGAAAGAAAGAAAGAAAGAAAGAAAGAAAGAAAGAAAGAGGAAGTCAGACAGACAGACATGCCTGCAGAGGTATTGGATACTGACAGCAGTAAAAAGACTGAGAACCAGGAAAGCAGTGGTAACCTCTGGTAGTTCTTAAGTCAGTTCATGACAATGCCTGTGCATTGTACATAATAGAGAAGTCAAACAGAAAGTTAGGGTACATTTTTAATGGTTTTATCATGCACATAAACTGAAAAGTTTAGTATGAATTTCTGTTCCCTTTGCATAGTTATTATTTTTTGCTTGCACATGTTCACAACACATAATAACTACCTTCCACTTGGGACTGACACATATACGTATTGCATCTTAATCATTTCCCCTCCTCACCCTTTTATCTCTTCCCTGATCCCCGCAACCTTTCCTGTCTCCACAAAGTCTTTGATAATTTATAAGGCCTTACTGATACTTAAACAAAAAATGAGATAAAAATGTAACAAGCTATAAAACAGCTGAGAAACATTGGCAAAATTGGAAAACAGTTGTACACCGGGCTTTACTTAAAAGTGTTTCAGGCTGCCTCAAGTCACTTAGCAAACAAAAAAATATTCTAAACTAAATCTAAAAGGAGCATTTGAACTGTTGCAATACATAGCAGGGAATTTGAGAAGTTCTGGGTGAATGACAGCCCTGTCACCCTCAGTCAGACCAACCTCCACTCCCCAGGACATAAAAGCTTGACTCTACTTTCTGTGGACTTTGGACAATAGGTTCCCCACCTGTGCTCACTCTGTATAAGATCCTTGATGAAAAGTCCTTCAAAGTGAATCCTGAAGCTTTTATTGCTTTTGGTCCTTTTGTCTGAGGACTTCAGACTGGCAGTGCATAAATGCTAACAGCTGATCTTCAGTTCTACAGATTACTCTGTTATCAGCTCTTAACTCAGACTTCTAGGGCCTTTGTACAATTGGTTGGTTGTCCAAGAGCCCTGAGAAAGCGTGTCACCGCAGCTGAGTTTAGTGAATCCTAAGGTCTTACTTCTCACCACACATACTAGTCTCTCCTAAAGGGATCGAGTGGATTGAATGTTTCTCTGAAGAATAATCGACTACAGTCATACACATATGATCTAGAATGTGTCTGCACAAATCAACATTATTTCTATGTCCTCATGGATATATATATTGTTGTTGTTGTTGTTGTTACATTGAGGGCTTTCAGTTGCTAAAACTTATGTTTGGTTTACATAAGCATTCCCGCAAAGGCCCATGTTTGTAAGGATCACTTTCCTGCTCACGGTTCTAGTGGGACAGTGCTAAAACTTTTATGACTGTAACTTGTGGCTGCTGGGATGAAAACAGCCTCCACAGCCACATATCCTTTGCTATGATAATGCTGTCTTGTTACAGGCTCAGAACCAACGGTATCCAGAGAACACTGATGAAAACCTCTAAGGCTATGGGTCAAAATAAACTTTTTGTCATTAGAAGTTATATAACTCAAGTATTTTTGCTATAGTTACAGAAAGACAATTAACATACCGACCCTGTTTTAAAACAGGTGTGAGGTTTTCCTACCTTTTCTAGGCCTACTAATTTTTTTTTCCTTTTTGATACAGCTAAAAAAGGCTAATTAGTTATCATACATTGGGCTTAGAAGAGGCCACATCATGTTATACCAAATGCATACCACTCGACTCACCAACTGGGGTATATTTTTAGCTAAACTAACTGGCAGGTAGATAGATGAAAATAAATAACCTCAAAACATTCTTTAACAGAATAACATAATATAATTCTATGCCTGTAATTGCTCACAAGTGACAACTCTGGGGAAACTCTGAATAGATTTAGTTCAATATGTAACAGACAATAATTCCAGAATCAAGTGTACTAATATTTCTTATCAATGGGCATTTTTAGAAAAGTTAAAGAGAACTATTGATCAATAATATTTTGTATAGCTATAATTTGTAATATAATTGCATTCAATGTATTTCTTTAAATCTCTTTTTGGGAACAGTCATGCACAAATTCAAGAAGCTAAAAAATTAAAGGCATCTGAGTTAGGTAAAAATTATAAATGAGATTATTGGTAGGCATCATATTGTTCTAATAAATAACAGTGATGCATGTATACCCATGTTCGTAGCAGCACAACTAACAATAGCTAAAATGTAAAAGACACCAAAATACCCATCAACAGACCAATGGACACACAAACTGTGGTATTTATACACAATGGAATACTATGCATCTGTAAAGTCCAACAGCATGGAGGCTTTTGCAGGCAAATGGAAGAAACTTGAGAACATCATGCTTAGTGAAGTGAGTCAGAAGCAGAAGATGAAACCTTGAATGGTCTCTCTGATACAAGAAACCCAGATCACAACTACCTAATGGAACTTAAAACGAAAAACAAAGTGAACCAGGGGGGTAGGGTGAGGAGACATGGAAGGATGGATAGTGGGAGGGAAAAAAGGAGAGTGGGAAAGTCTTTGTCACCTTTACAAGATACATTTGTGCACAAAATGATCAGCTTCATTGTAAACCTTAAATTTTGCACTTATACATATCAATAAAATGGGAAAGTAAATTATTTTATCAAAAATATATCAAATCCGAATAAAGGACTAAATAACATACATATACACTTGAAGAAATATGTTTCAAAATTACATATGTTAAAAATTTGATCATCATTAATAATACTGCTACATGCAACAGAGAAAAAGAGATCTGTTTTCAAAATAGTGGATTCATCCATGATAAAAATGCTTTTGTTAACTTGGTTCATTTATATTTTTCCAATAAAATATATTAATTTATTGGATGTTCCAAAGGTTGGCATATAATACACACACACACACACACACACACACACACACACACACACACACACACACACATATATATATATATATATATATATATATATATATATATATATATATATTTGGTTTGGTGTTCACAGGACTATCTTGTCGTAATATTTGAAGAAATAATAAAGCTATGAGAAAAAAAATGCAAGCATTAAACTCATTGAACTGACGATCTAAAAATTTACTACTTTTAGGAAAAGTAAACTTTTGGAATCTTCTGTGTTTTAGGTTATCTCTATTTCATTATATTCATGAATTTTAACTACAAACTCAAATTGATATTTGATAATTAAAAGTTTTATGTCCTGGTTGAGCCTCAAGGACACAACTGAACAATGTTTATAATCTACAGAAAAAGTTCAGGAAAATGAAACAGAGCCAGTATCCAATAGAAATAATCCATATATATTCAGGCAAACCCCCAAAAGTTTCTGTGAAATCTTTTTTTTTTTTCATTTCTGATACTATTGTCCTGGTTTTCTCAGAGATCTCCATACAGATGTCTTATTGTCTATCATTTTACTGAGACTGTTCCATGAAGGCAGATATCCAGTTATCTCTTCAAAGTTTTTTGCTCTGTATCAGATAGCTTTGGGTTGCAAATACTAAAATTGAAATATAAATTTGGTAAACTGAAAAATGAGGGCATTGAGTCACGCACATAGATAGTTCACTGGATTTGGCTCCAGATAAGGCTGCATTTCAGAACCAAATTCAGAACAGGATTCTTTTTCTCATTCTCTCTCTCTCTCTCTCTCTCTCTCTCTCTCTCTCAGTCCCTTTCTCTGTTTCTCTTTATTTCTCTACTCATTTAACTCTTTCTCTGTCCCCTTCATTTTAAAGTAGGTGAGATTCTGGTGATCCAAGAAGGTTGTTCCCAAGATTTCAAAGTTACATGCCTTTTTACGGTAAAATGCATCATTGCTGATTCTACAGCTTAAAATTTTATTTTTTGATCTTCTTGGAAAAACCTGGGTCATCCTTTACTTGCCTAAATATGGTTAATGAGATGCTCCAATTAGCTTGAGTCAATCAGAATCTATCTGTTGAGCTTACAGTCTGGAAAAACCAACTCACAATATATTCCCTAAAAATGTTGACAATAATGAAGGGAAAACGGATATTAAGAAATTACACATAGTTGAAAAATTCTACCACAATGTCTTCATTTTACAGAATTATACTTCAATGTATATTAGGAATTACATACAAATGACAAACAGTTAGATTTGTGCATATATTTTAATTTATTCCTGTCCAAATGTGATTAGTCAAGACTTACCTATGGTAAAGGTCAAGAATATACTCAGGAATTTCAACAGAAAGCTTTAATTATAATGGTTCAAATTGTCTTAAGCTCATAATTAATAAGCATTTTTCTTACCAGTTGAATTCCCATCATCTCATTTAGTATCATTTTCATTTCCCATGTAGACATAAATCATCATAGCTAATGTACATTACAAGTGTTTATTAGAAAACTTAAAAATTAATTATCTTAGATTTATCATGAACATTATTGTCCAAAACATTGGAGTAAAAGGTCATTATCTTTTGTTTAAGATTAGTTTAAATTTAACCACCCACTCCGACTGTTCAGTGTTAGGGAAATCTAAATGTTATTAAGTATGCTTTAAAAATGAAGGTCTCGTTATAACAAGAGATGTCTTCTCAATAATTTATCCGTTTGAACTTTTCTAGGAAACAACAGTAATCGCTCTGACAAGGAAAACCTGACACGGTGTAATTCCTTAGAAAGCAGCCCTGTCTTTTGCTTCTTCAACACTGGAATTGTAAAATAGTCTGCAGTGTCCATTACAGGCCCCATAAATGTTAGTTCATTTTAGATATACAGCTCTTGCAAGTCATTTTATTTTTTCAGAGAGTATATGCATATTGAGAAGGACTGATAAAGTTAATTGATAAGGAAGAGATTTGCTAATTCTCTTAACATGTTGCAGTATACAAAAATACTGGCTACCGTGCTGGCATCAGACCTGTCAGATCTCTGAAGTCAGGGTAGTGTCTGGAATGTATCACGGACTCTTAGGTGTACTGGATTAATTAAATAAACATGAGCCTAAATCTAGTCCTTGACAAGTCTATTGCTTTCCTTATATTTAAAGCATTACAGGAATATTGCTTACATATCTTAACAAATAGAGCTCCTGGTCAGTTGTTGTGCTTCAAAATAGTTAACAGTAGTAGCAACAACAACAACAACAAAGCAAAATGGAAAGCTCATAGAAAGTTTCATCATTTTTGCTTTCAGAACATAATAAGCATATTGTATTTTTAAAAACATTGTTTTGCTCAATTGGTAATGAGTTTAGGAGGGTCTCAATTTGTACATTGAAAAGAGAATGTTTCTAACAGAGGGAAATCCTGATTGTATTCAGATTTCTTAAAAGAGCCTTCTTCAATACATTTTTTAATGCTTTTGTTGTCAAGAGAAAAACAGATGAGATGAAACGTGGTGAGATGAGCCCCCAGATCTAGATGCAAATAACAGAGCCTGTAAGTGGTAGTTCACAGCATCCAGAGACAAATTTAACAACATGTTAAAGAAAGTCTCTTCTTTGGAAATCTAAAGCTAAAGCTGGAGGCAGAAATCAGACGCAGGCCGTGCTCTCATCCCACCACAGGTAGCTTAACTACTTCAGAGTTATCTGCCATGGTCCAACAAGGCCTGGCAAACTGCACGACTGTACACGAAGCGTCTCTCAGGCGATAATGCGTATAGGCAGAGGGATTTTTTAGTCAATTGCAGGAATTAGGTTTTAAAGCTTTATACTAAAAGGCTCTGTACCCCAGATAGCTGCTTGCTATCCACTGAATCTTGGCAGGCGGCAAGACTGCTGAAGCTGAAACTGAGAAGCTACGTTAAGCAGATTTTCATGCACGTATGAAATGCTTTATTGGTAAAGTTCCTTTTCTTTATAGTGGCTCAAAATGCTTCTTTTTCATTTGCTTTTTATTTTTTTTAAACCTATGAGTTGGGTCAACTCTCAGTTTTTATCAAAATTACTATCCAAGAATATCCCTACAGAGTCGAAGAAAGGAATAAATGTTTCCCTCATTGAAAATCAATTTTTGAAATTTAAGAGATTTAAGAGATGTCAATTCAAGTGATTTAAAAAGTGATGACAGTGCTTACAAAAAAAGAATAAGACACACGGAAGGATGCTGACTACATTACCATCGTGTGGGAGTTCTAGAGGGCTGCAGACATCGCCTTTGGCTCCAGCCGTCCGGGGCAAAGAAATGAGGCTTTCAGCAAGGGAGGCAGAGATGGGCTGCACTAACAGGGTGGTCAGGTTTGCCCGGCTCTGTCTCAGGCTTCCTTCTGGATTCAAAAGAAAAAGGAAGTGAATCCTCATTGAGCAGAAAGTAAGAACAATCCAGGAAAAGTACTTTGCAATAAATATCTGATTTATGAGCCATAAGGTTATATTTCTTTATATTCCTCCTAATTATTTAAAATTATTTGATATACTCCCTAGCAATTTAGTCCCCATGTATGATAATTTGTAATTATAATTATAATTACAAACGATATAACAGCACGCTCACCTTAGATGGCCCTTACCTCTGTGTCATCTACAATAACAACAACAAGTGAAAGGATATAAATCCACCGGAAAGCGGATGAGTACATGTCACCTGGCATAAAACAGACCTGGAAACACCTAAACCAAAGCCTGAAGTGATGGAGCTGAGAAGAATGCAGTTTGTGCCATAGAACCAGAAAGGCTTAGAACTAGCCATGCCTGCCTCCAATTCAGAGGAAGAGGCAGGTATAGAAGAATATGGTGAGATTCACATCAAGGTGGGGCTTGTTCTCCAGAGCACTGTGCAGGGTTAGGGCAATGCCTGTTCCTCCTCCACTGAGTTGAAAATGGTGAGAAGCAGAAACAGGGAATGGCAGATACAATCAAGTGCACTGTCCATAAAATGGGGTGTTATGAGAGTTGAGATTTTAGATGTTTTACTCTCTTAGAACCCTTTTCCCCACCATTTAGGGACAAGAGAAGAGCTATTAGTAATAAATACATGTAAATACCTCTAGTCAACCTAAAAGTTCTAAAAGGAATAAAATTCCAGAGCTCTACCAGCAAAACAACTCACTACCAATATCCTGCATTAAAACTCTTTGCTCAATAAATTCTAATCGTGTACAAAACGTCAAGCCATCTTCATTTGCCTTAAGCCTGAGCTTTCAGTCAAGGTAAACTGTTCTGTACCCTAGCGGGGACGACCAGAAGAGACCAGGGAGCAGGAGATGCGGCAGGGCGGGGAGAGGGGGGCACCTCAAGAAAGAAAAATTGACAGGAATATAGGTGTGAGTTACTCTATTAAGAAGATATTTACAATAATATCAGAAATAGGATTTTAAGAAGTTATTGACACATAAATATAAGAAATATTTAAATTTTAAAAATTCTTAGCTTTAAAAGGGACCAAAAACTGTCAAGAAAAAAAATATATAATGATGCAATATGATAACATAAGGGAAAATACACCAAAACTCAGAATAAACAACATGGAGAAAGCTCACTACATTGGGTATAAGGAAATAATGAAAAACTACTTAGCTACATATTTTTTCTGACTCAGAAAAATAAATAATGGAACGAAGGCCAGGCAGCCCATAATGCTTCAAATTCAGTGTTATATATTTTAGAACTTTTATTAGGAAAAATAATTGCTAAAGGTTTTCTCAGAATTTAATTTGATAAGACTGCAGGGGCTGCACAGCCCAATGCTACTGGTAGCCAGGTTCTGGGAGGCAGATTATAAATGAGAAAATAGGTTTCAAAAGTGTTTCCTTAATATATCATCCGGAAAAACCACAAGGCTAAAAATGATATTTAGCTTAGGCCTGTGGCAGCTGTGGAAGTCATGGCTTTGAAGAAAACAATAATAAAGATTTAAGCTTAGAATCAGTTTAGTTATATAAACACAGTGCGGCTCTCATAATTTAGCAACTCCACTAAATGGAAATCTGACAATGTATTTGACCACAGCGTACTTCACTGCTCCCCAACCACTGTCATGTCATATTGCCGTGACTGGATATATAATTTTCAGGGTCCAGAGCAAAATGACAGCATAGCATCGCTTGTTGAAAAAGTATAAAAAATTTCAATGTAGCAATAGGACAACACTAAATCAAGTGTGAGTCCTTTGCAAGAGGGAGCTGCGAAAGACATTGTAGGCCACTTGCTTATACACCAGAAGAGGACAGCAGCCATCCAGGCCTGAGGGACCAGGGAAAGGGCATTTGCACACATGAAAGAGGCTATTGCCAGCCAGAAAATACCATCCCTGACTGTCCCACCTCAGAGTGAAATGGAGCCAACAGAGCTCTTGTCTCCAAGCACAGAGGATGCCTGCAATGCCAGCTGGGAGGCCTTGGACCAGCAACCGCTCTGGCTCTCTTAGTAAGCACTATGTCCCTTAGCCATCGCCATTGGTACCTATATTGTTCATGGGACAATGAAGCAGCATTTGTGTCATCTATTAGTTTGAAGCTTTCATGGATGTTGGGTGCTGAAGTATTTTTAATACAAATGAAGCATGTCAAGATACTGCAGTTCAAAAATTGGCTCTTTATGTTGGCCCTTCACAATCCCAAACTTCATATATTCCCAACATTATTTCTCATCATTCTACTTTGTGTTTTACACTAAAACTTAATAGGTCCTTTGCTTCTCCTATATGCTCTGTAATTTACCTTTTTCATGTTTTAACTTACACAAGCCCTTTGGTACATTTATTAATCTCATTGAACACACACATTACAGAAGTCTAAAATACACACTTCTTTTAAAGCCCACTTCAAACGCCATCTTCTACCTGAAACTCAGTCATTTCAAGAGCTTCTTGGGAAGTACCTGCACCTTTTGAGCATCGATTGCTATTTCCAGTTCACATTATTCCTATGCAAAAGCACTTGGTTCTTCCTCTAAATTCTAATTTCCTGGAGGAAAAGGATTACATCACCCACCCCACAGTGCCTAGCAAAATGTGAGGAGCACAGCAAGAGATGAATGATTAGCAAAAACCAAGAATCATTAATTGTTTAAAAAGTAACTTATGACACCACTGTCTTACTGGCTTTGTGAATGTCTAAAACTCCATCACAGGCCCAGGTGAAGAACAGCTTCTGATTCTAAGCTTGCTCTAGAGTTAGGACTTCTCCCAAGCCAAGTGCTGCTTCCCAAACCTCATCTTTCCCATCAACTCACTGACTAATCTTGTTCTAGTTTACGTTTCGATAAATGGAAGGTATTTCAATAAATAAAAATGATCTTTAGGTTATAATTATCTGTTAATAAAAAATCAATTACTGCATTCTATTTCTTTCCCAAATGCTCTGTTACGATATGAAACAATGTACTTAAAAATTTATACATAAGCAAACCCTAAAACATGATTGAACACTTTCAAACCTGATTTTTTAATGCTGCATGACTAATAGGCTAGCATTAGTTGTGAAATATCTAAAGTAAGTGGTTCATTAATTTTTCACCTTTACCTTAATGGAAATTTGACAAACAGTTCCTTCCAAGAGCGGATACTAAATGCATGGCTTTATAGGACACTAAGATTAAATTATAGACAAAAATTATTTTTTTAAATTGTCTATTGAAGAAGAGCTGAGGGAAGAAATTCATTTTCTTACATTATTAAGAGGCTTTGAATAAAACTAAACATACCACTTTTATTCAGTTATATTTTAAAGCACACTTCTAACACTTCTAAATTTTAAGACACCACAACTTACAATATGAAAATTTGATGAAATGTGTGCCATACAGAATAAAAAAGACATTCTTTTATCTTTCATTATTTGTAAGATGTCCTATGTGTAGTTTCTGCTCAATAGTAATTGACCTCAGGTTTGATCTTAGTAGTTAATTAGGCCCACCCTTTCTGCTTTCCTTGTATGGACCAAAACAGATCCATTGCATTTAATCCACACCCTGTTACACCACCACACTCTGGTAGGACAATGAGGAGTTTGATTGTACAGAATCTGAATTCTGACACTGGCATCAACTCATTCTTTAAAATAAATAAATAAATAAATAAATAAATAAATAAATAAATAACTGTACAATGATAATCTTGCCATCACATCAGCCACTATTTTTTCACTACTTAGGTGATGGAAAGAGTTTTCATTACATCTTCCTACTGAAATAAATACAGTGTATTAGCTCAGGTAGTTGCAGTCTGGATCACAGTGGGATGAATTTAAAAGGAATGAAGTTAAAATAAGCAACATATTCCCTTAAATTTACATATTTAGTACGTTTTGCATGATGGTTTTCAAATTGCTGACTTCCATTCACATCAATTACATTTGATTACAGCTATAAAGAAAACATGAAACCGGCACTTTGTGTGTGTGTGTGTGTGTGTGTGTGTGTGTGTGTGTGTGTACACAGCATTCTTGTTACTCAGATATAGATCCCTTCCATGACTGGGTCTTAACTAGGAAATTAGAATCACAGTCCCTGTTCCAGCCCAGCCCAGCCCTTGTGAATTAGATTCCATATTCCAATATGATTAGGTGAATCATATGCACATTCAAAGAGCACTGACCTAAGTTGTCATACTTTTATTTTAACGGTACAATTCATATAATTTTCACAGAAACAAACATTCTGAAAAGTAGAACCAGAGGACAGGGTCGGTTTGGTTTTGTACTAAAAATTAAAGATAACAAAACCTTTGGCTTCATCCATAAATTCCAAATCAACATTTTTTTATTCTGAGCCTTTTTCTAAATAGGTAATATCTGTTCATAAAATTTACAAGTTTAAAATGGTCCTGGGCATTTTGCTTTGTTTTTGTCCTTTCAACAGAGATGAATTTTGTCATACAAACATAAAAAAATGACATTTTTACTATTGTATCTGAACCATTCACAAATATTGTACTAGATAACTGATTTGATTTTTTTTTTCTTGGTTTTTCAGCTACTGTAATTTAGGATCACAGAAGACTGACAAACTAAAAGCATAAAAACTGGCCATTTGCCAAAGAACCAAATATTCACATAGCCAAAAGAACAGAGCTCTCAAGATACATTTTGTGATTCACTTCCATAAGACCCAAATGATCAAACACACATGCAGATATCAGTGACATTATCCCAGGAAGCTGATTTTACTTTCTCCACAAGATGGCTACTTTGACAGAAATCAGGCCATTAAGTTACTAGCACAATGTTGTTCCATTTTTATTCGAGCCCACTAAATTTATGGTTATTTCTCTGAAGTGACCAGCACAGTAAATTGGTCATTCTGTTGTCCTTGTGACTGTAGCTGGTTCTTTATTTCTTTGGTATCTTATAACTCTTGGTAGTAAATCTCCCCCACCTTCCTACAAGCTAGTTAAACCCAGCACTGTGTTGTTTAGGTTAACATTAAAAATGAGAACACTTAAAAATGCTTTGTGCTACACTCTCTTACCAGAGTTTACTCTCTCTGTCTCTCTCTCTCTGTCTCTTGACACACACAAGCAACATACACACACACACACATGTATATATATATACCTTTATATATAGTTTTACCATATATAATTTTTATTACATATGTCCATTTTCATAATTACTAATTTTTAAAAGTTTCACAACACATTTATTGCCTCCTGTCATATTTGCTTTAATTTTAGCCCTAAAAACTCAGTGCCAACAATTTACCCAAGAGTCAGATGCATCCATCCATCCTAGGAAGCTTTTTTCTTGTTACATGTCCTCACATAAGTCATTGCTTATACATTTACTGAACTCACCATATGTTCCAATTCTTCCCACTCCCCCGTCACCTCTCAGGGTGAGCACCCCTGGTATGCATCCACTGTACACTGTACTAAGCACAGTTCTTAGCAAAACGTAGGAACTCTGAGAACATTTTTGAATGGATTCATACTCTAAAGTTCAAATCAGCAGTTATGTTCTGTCTAACAATAGCCTAAAATTTATGGCTCATACAACAGGAAACTATAAAAATGAAGACACAGACAGTTGCATTCTTTTACTGTAACACTCTTACACTAAGATCCTTTCGTGTTCCCAAGGAAATATCACAATATTTTAATGCTCAATGAAAGCAGTGTAAAAACAATGGTACACACATTTACACCAAAAGGAGAGTGGTGACTTACTTAACTATAAAGCAAAATGGTTACTTGTTATGATATTAAAGGATCATACAAATTATACAGATGAAAATTTTATTTTTAAAACGGGAATGCACAGGAATTTGAATCTTCTGATTTATGCGTAGACATGATCAGGAATATTAGATGGGCTCAACAAGAGCTAGATAACTTTCCCCATGCTTACAGATGTTTAAATATTATGTCTAGATGTGTAAACTCAAGATTTACATTGGTACAGTGGAACTATATGGAGGAAAAGAATCATTCTCTCCTTTCAAACAAGTGTGCAGATATGTATGTGATATTTTGTCTATGCAATCTGGGAATTTTTCTAAAATGGACACATATTATTAAAGAAATGTTTATTGTTATGTGAAAACTTTTTGACTAATGTTTTGTTAAGAAAGGTGCTATGTTTAAAATTTCCCATTATCTATGACATAAGCATCTTGTCTAATTATAATGCCTATTGATATGTGATGTGACCTACAATTTAAATATTATTTAGGAATTATTTAAGAATTAACAATGAGAATATATTTTTTATTCACATGTTAAAAGTTTTCTAACATTTGAAATTTCATCAACGTTATTTTTAAAGACAAAATCTACTTCTACAGTTTCAGTTAGATGATGGTTATCAATAACATCTTCTATCAGGACATTTTTAAATCTGATCCTTTTTACTCAAGAAATAAAATTTTGTTTTATAAAGTTCTGCCTCCTTAAATTTGTATTATAAACCTATTATTGTATGTGAAAATTGGATTTTTAATGGCACTGGCAATCTTTCGATGTTGAAAAATGTTTTCTTATTCTATTTCAGAGAAATAATCGGACACATGAAAACTGACTCCTCACTAAATAATTCTAAATGTTTCTGTATCCGGTCTGTGTCTACCCAGAGACTATTTCATTTCCTAAAGCATTCCCAAAACATGAACATTTGGAAGGAACCATAAACCAAATTATAAGAAAAACAAACTAAGACACAATTAAAGTGTCTCATTCTTTCTTAACTTCAAGAATAGTAGTCAAGATTCTTCACAAGGCTAATTGGCCATCCGTACACAGCATCTACACCAAGCAAAGTAGCCCTCCTCAGACCTTAGAGGGGTCCCCCCGGAGAAGCTTCTTATCAGTCTCGAACAGTGCAAACAATGGAATGACTTGCAAGCTTTCCAGGAGTGTGTGTGTGTGTGTGTGTGTGTGTGTGTGTGTGTGTGTGTGTGTGTGTGTACTTTGCATTAAAAAACAAATAAACAACAAATCACAAATTAAGGATGTGCCTTGATTGTTGTTCTAGTTGCAAGAGTATACAGCCATGAAATTAGAATAAAATTCTTCATGTCAGATTATAAGAACCCACCATTTTAGGAAGCTAATTACATGAGAAGGTAGAGGAACAATATTTTATTTTTTCTCTCTCCATTTCTTGGATGGTTCCTAATAAAAAGTTGAAACCAGCCAACATTTGCTTCCTTCAGACAGATGATGTCAGAAGAAATGAACTAGTAGATACTCAATAAATCTCAGAGTTATGTCTAGGTGTTTTCGGTTTTTGACATGAAAATTGTTGAAACAAACAAACAAACAAAAAAGACCCTGGCATGCAGTGCAGGAACTGATAGCTGGCCTTTGCTTTGTCTCACTGAAGTGGCTCAGAAAATGTTTTCACTTTTTTGTGTGTCTTAAACACATTATGAATAGATGATACTCAATACAAATTTGGCAAAAATTTTATCTTATTAAAAGAAAATATTTTTATATCCAAACTTTCATTTAAGTTACAAGTGAGTGTTCTACTGCGATTATTTAAAAAATGACCTCATGTTTAGGATGGGAAATATGAAAGATTGCAACCTCGTGATTTATCATTCTTCTTATAATATCTATGTTTCACTGTTTATTAAACATAGAATTTTGATTTCCATGCTATAGTAACGGTGTATACTGAGGAAAAATACATATGCATGAAAAAGTCATTGAAAAAGCCTGCAACCAGAACTCCTGCCATACATATTCTATCATTAATTTTTATTCTGATTTTACACACATGATAATTTTCTTACAGAAAAAATTCTGGGAATTTAATTTAACCAGTGGTATCTCCTCAAAATATTTTGTGAAAGAGGGCCAAAACTCCTATATGTATACACACACGTAGGAAGGGAGAAAGGCAGAGAAAGAAAAATAGGAATGAACTTCGAGGTAATGTTTTGTCCATTTTCTCTTCTCTTTGCAAAGGTAATATATTTTCAAATTACTGAAAGGTTATTTCATTAAATACTAAGTTTTCTTTGAAGTCAGAACAAAAGCTGTAATGGCCTACTGAAAGACCTGGCTGTGCTTAGTACAAAATTAATGGTCTTGTTAATAAACTAAGGTGTCCTTGCAAGCAGTCTTAGTTCATGCGGGCTGGACATCAAAGAGCACCATACACAGTCATCTTTTCATCTTTTAAATGTTTTCTTGTGATAATGGGTTTTGAGCCAAATTCAAGATTGTTCACATTTATTTAAATTTTCTTCATAACTTCTTAATCTTCATTACAACTCATTTCTATTCAATAGTGTGAATGCTCTTATAAGTAAGAAATGAGTGGGTCTTTAAATATCTGCAAAAATAAATAATTCAAGAGCTTATTCTGGAGTAAGAGGTTGAGGAAACTAACTCACTATTGTGAAAGATTTTTGTGATAAACTAAGAAGTATGGGGAACACAAGTACTGGAGGACTTCTATAGGATTTTGAGCAGAGGATCAGAACTCAACTAAATTTTAGAAATATTATGCTGAGCCTGATATGCAAAAGAAGAGCTGGAAAACAAAATATAGTAAAAGTAATAAAACATTTCAGCCAAGCAAAGAGTTTGGAATTTTATCATCTCATTTATCTACTTTATGGGGCATTAGATCTTTTCAAAGTATATTAGTTATTGTATCCATTTGACAGAAACACCTGTACCTCAGAAACTTTGAGATGCTCAGAGTTACATTGCTGGTAACAAACAACTTTTCCTTTTAAACTCCAAAATGAAGATTATGGTGCTTGTACTGTGTTATGGTATTGGAGTTTCTTAATAAGAAGTCATATTTGTGTGAAATATGATGTCTTCAGAAGGAAAAAAAAAGTGAAGCTCTCTGTGTCAGCTTACTTTCAGTTTCTATGATAAAACACCGAAGATAAGTTACCCACAAAGAGAAAAGGTTTGTTTTGGCTCAAAGTTTTGGAGGTTCAAGCCCATGATCTGTTTACCCCACTACTGGAAACTGTGGTAAGGCTGCAAATTTTGGTTCAGCATAACAAAACCACTCATTTATCTAGTGGCCAGGATTAAAAAAAAAAAAAAAAAAAAAAACAGAAAGAAACAAAGGTCCATAATCCTTCAGGTGTATGAGCTCATCAACCTACCTTTCTCTTACTGGAACCCACCATCTCCTGGTAGCACTACTCTGGAGATTAAACCTTCAATCCATGAGCCTTTAGGGAACATCTAGATATCCAAACTACATTGACATTCATGTAAAATGACTAGAAGAGAAAAACTGTCAAGTCATGACAACACATTAACTAGACTAGTAGCAATGACATAATAAAGAAAGTAATTAAAATTTCAGTCCGAATGAGCAGAAGAAAAGGCCTGCTAATGTTACAAACTCAATAGGAACATTGTCCTTGTGTTGAAGAAGAATCAGAATATTTTAAGTAATTTCATTCAGTTTTTAGCTTCATTGGACATTGTTACTGTAGAGTTTCTATAAATAAGTGAAAAGCCCTTTTGTCTGTTCACACACGATACGTCTGCATATAAACTTTTGACTTCTATGGCCTGGCCAGAGTCCACACATTATAGTTAACTCCACTGGCTGCTTTCTGAACAATTTGCAAATGTCTAAACAATGACATCCCTTACACTGTGGTTTCCTGGGCCAGAAAGTGAGGGTAAAAGCTGCCAGTAGCCTAGCTCATGGCAAGCCTTTAAGATTAATGAGATGGGCCTCAAGTGTGGTGAGCTCAGCAGATGAATAGTTACAATGTAAAAGAGCCATAGACAAATAATAGCCTGTCTAATAGATCTAAAAAAAAAAAAACAACAATCATCTCGCATTCCTCCTTTTGATAGTGCCCATTATTTTGCTATACTTCTTTTCAGTCTTTTGATGATTCTTATGGGGAAAGATTCTGGTGAATACCTAATTTATGGAGTGGATTGAGACACACACATCAAACAAATGCAAATGGTAGGCTAGACTGTGCTTGCTTCCTCGTAATACTTTCAAATAAAATGAAGCAGAAGAGTAAACCATTAGCAAGGTTGCTTCAAAGACAATATAAATCATAAGAAAGCAAGAAATGTGTTATGTTCAAGTCAAATTCATTTTTCATTGCATAAGATGCCATCAACTACTTTTTGAAAGCATTCAGTATGTGTTGTACCTTTTCAGATTTTAAATTACTTCCAAGTTTCAATGAAAATATCAGTGATGCAACAACGGATTTCTGAACTCTCACATTACATCTATATGGTACATACTGATCTATTGATAACTAGTGTTAAAGTTGAAGAATTCTCTGTAATCCACAAGAAATTCTCCAGTAGGGACATTAATATCAAACAAACATCACATTACACAACATAAAGACAACATACTATGTCTGTTTATCTGTCTATTAATTAATTAATATTGAGGATCGAGTCTATGGCCTTCACTCTAAGATATATCTGAACAGCATTTATTTAGTTTTACTTTTTTAAAACATTTTTCTTTTTTTCTTTTTTTCCCCATTTTATTGATATGTATACATGCAAAATCTAAGGTTTACATTGGAGTTGAACATTTTGTGCACATACGTATCTTGTCAAGGTGACAAGGGCTTTCCCACTCTCCTGTCCCTCCCCCTACTCTCCCCTCCCTCCTCTCCCACCCTACCCCAGTGTTTCACTCTGTTTTTCATTTTAAGTTCCATAAGAGTTGTGATCTGGGACTCTCATATCAGAGAGACCATTTGATGTTTCACCTTCTAGTTTTAATTTTTAGAGAAGGTTCTGCTAGATTTCTAAATTGCTCAGACTGTGTTAGAATTTACAAGCCTCACTTTCCTACAGTATTGGAATTATAGGCCTGTGCTACCAGGCTGACTAAATCTGTATTTTAGATATCAACATGCAATAATTAGATTTTTAAATTATACTTTGAAGAAGCATAATTCTATCTCTTGCTAATTTTATGTGTTTAGAAATTTATGTAATGAAAATTGTGAAAAATTAAGTAAGAAAAGTAATAATGTATACAGAAAGGGTTACTCAGCAAGCCTACCTTTAGGTAGCAGAAATGGCAATTGATAAGAAAGACAGTCACATCTAACTCATCATAATGATATCAGTCACAAGACACTAGAGTTGCATATAATTTAGATAACGTAATGAGTGCGAAATAGAATAGTGTATATTTCTCTTTGGGAGAAGAGACTTTCATTAATTTTTACTTATCTCAGTAAGGTACATGAATGCATTGTTAGTATAAAACAGGAACATCAAAAATAAAGTTAATAGATACTTTGATTATGCTCTATGCAAGCAGGAAATATTAATCACTCAGAGTATTAAGTGATACTCTTTCTAATATATTTTTCTCTAAATATTATATTCTTTAATATATAGTGTTTATATATTTCATTTTACTTAACATTGTAACATACACATCATTCTTGTTCATTTTTTTACTCAATAAAATATCTTAAAAGCCTTTTCACGTAAGTTTCTTAAGATTTATGATAGTCTTCAATGATGCTGCATGATATTCCACATTTCTGACATTCTAATCTATTTGGCCAAGTATGAACTATGCCATTATAATTAAAACATCTATGACTATCCTTGTACATGTATGTGCCTGCATTTACCAGGGTTTCTACAATACTGCTATTGAGAAATAGATTTGATCACTCAATTCTCATGGCTCCTGTAAATTTTTTCTTTCTCCAGTGTGGCTGTACTTATTCTCACTCTTATTATCATGATAAGATAGGACAAGTCAGGTAATGGTGGTGCAGAGGAAGTATTACCCAGAGAGATCTGGGGGACACTCCACGGTTAGTCAGTGTGTGACTACATGAGGCAATAGAGACACCAACCACTGAAATACCCTTAAACAGGACAGTGAACAGGGGAAAGAAAAAAATGGTCAGGGAGAAGAGAATAAGAAGCAAATCTGTACTTCTACCAGCAAAGATCTGGAGACTCATTCTGTCAAATACACAACAATTTTCAGAGGAAGAAAGCAAGGGGATGGTCACCACTGGACAATGATCTCAGACACCATTGAATGTAGTATATAAAAAGGTGTATCCTTTCCCCACCAGTTAACAGCTAGAACCCAAATTATTAACAGGACAGTACCTTTTCATTCAGAGACTTTGTTCTCAGGGCAGGTATGGAAACTGAGCCATTCTGGGGAATTTACTGGAACTTTTAAGAGAAGTAACACAAGGGAAGAGATCATGTGGCACTCAACCTAGTCACCACCACCCTTTGTTCCAGCCAAGGTAAGTGGCTTCCCAACTGGAACGCAGTTTACTCAGGGACAATAATATGAGAGAGCTTCCTTACTCATGGGTACCAATGGAGTGGCTAACCAAAGTGAAACTTGGTAGGATGAGAGGTGGCACCTGCTGGGGGCTGTAAGAGGAATAAAAGGGTCCCCGCTAGGTAATTTGTGTCCCTAGTAATATGCTCTGAGGAAACCACAGACCAGAAGGATTGGAAATCGATGAAATTGAAAAAAAAATTAAAAAGATTGACGAACTCAGTTTGGCCTTTGAAAGATATTAAGACTGATAAATCCTTAGCCAAAAGAGTGAGAAAACCCAAATTAATAAAGTTAGAAATGAACAAGGCATGAACAGGTATCATTAAAATATGGAGGGTCACCAGAAACAATTTTAAAAATATGCATTCCACAAATTGGAGAATCTATAAAAATGGTACATATGACCTGCCTCTATTGAACCAAGAAAACATAGGAAATCTAAGCAAATCAGTAACCAGTAAGAAGATTGAAGCAATAACTAAACTACTCCAACTTGCAGAAGCTCAAGATCAGATGGGCTTACAACTGAATTCTACAAGAACTTTACAGAGCAAATTTAAAAGTGTCCATGTAATAGAACGGGAAGGCCAACTTCCTAGTTCTTCCCTTCTACCAGTTTGGATTTTTTCTTACTTTTCTAGAAATTTGAGATACACCATTTGGTTAGTAGAGGTTGCTGTGTTTTTCTACTGTGAGCACTGACAGCTATAAATGTCCTTCTTAGAATTCTTTCCTTATATCCCAGAAATTCTCACATATAGTGTTTTCAATATCACTTGAGTCCAGAATTTAAAAAAAAAAATCCTCTGATTTCTCTTGTGATCCAATGAACACTTCATGAATGCACTACTCAGTCAGTATATTTGTTTAATTCTTGTAGCTACTTTTGCTGGTGATTTATAGTTTGATGTCATTGTGGCCTGATAGGATACAATAGATTATTTCAATTTTTCCTTTTTGAGTTACTAAGACTTGCTTTACTTTGTGACGTTAAATGCATTGCATAATGTTCCAGATATTTTAAATATACTTATAGAGTCCCCATCATTAGGGTGAAGAGGAAGCAGCTTTCACAGAAAGCTCCATGATCCACTTAAAGAGATTGTAGAGGTATCAACCACCGCATTACATCTTGAAAGGGCTAGTGAGATAATGAAATACAGAAAATGGAAACCTGGAATAAGAAATGTATATGACTCTTCTCTCACCATCTTAGACACAGAGATGTTATTGTTCACAGGGATGCAGAACCAGGAAGCCTACCCTTTAGGAAAATGACCAAAGCTATGACAATATTAGCAGTCAGTCTTCCAAGTATCCTGTGTGGATCCCAGCTCATATATGGGACTTAGCCAACCTGGGCAATAAGTGAAACTATCTGGGAAAGAAGTGAAGAGGGTGACTACAGGTGGAAACTTCCTGAAAAAGACTTTGCTCCCCAGCCTGAAG
Organism: Ctenodactylus gundi; assembly: GCA_004027205.1. Taxonomy (NCBI): domain Eukaryota; kingdom Metazoa; phylum Chordata; class Mammalia; order Rodentia; family Ctenodactylidae; genus Ctenodactylus; species Ctenodactylus gundi. The sequence goes on along the minus strand of PVKB01002837.1, from coordinate 142,881 downwards.
GAATTCTATAGTTTCTCTGATGAAACCCACCCCAGAAAATGTGATATAAGCAAATGTAGCATAGATGTACAGAGTACTACTCTGCCATGAAGAGAGGTAGATTTGAGTCATTTGTAGGTAAATGGATGAAACTTGAGACAAGTATCATTGGTGGAGTAAATCAGACTCAGAAGATTAAATAACACATGGCCTCTCTAATATAAAAATCCCAGATTATTAAAAAAAAAAAACATAGTCAAAGAGATGCAATGTTGGGACTCAGGAAGGATGACGGAGGCACGAGAGGGCAAGAAATGGGTAGGGGAAGGGAGTATGAGGTTGAGGCAATATGCCTGTGCACACAATGTTAAAATTTAATGAAACCATTGTGTATTGCAAATATAGACAAATAAAAAATGAGAAAATAAATACCTCTAGGTCTCATTAGGCAGCTTGACTCAAAGTTACACTATTTGTTATACATGTAAATAAAATATTTTATTCTATTAACAAAACTGCACAGAGAACTATAGCCCACAAGCATAGAGCCCAATACAAGCCCAGAGGCCTTAATACCCAATTAAACAAAAACAAACAAACAACAGCAAAAACCTTTCGGAGGAACCATGCAGAGGTGCAACTAACCTGACCATACTACCTATCAGTCACCCTGCCAGTGAAGTACCGTAGTTTCTTACTGCCTGGCTCTGCTTAAGGAAAAGCAAGGAAACAAACAGATAAAGATAAATGTCTAGGTCTAGGGCAAAAACAACCTGTGGGCAATGGGAGTAGGAGGGATCAGAGTCAAAAGTGGAGAGAGAAGCAGCTGCACAAACGGAGGAATCCCCCTCCCTAACCTGCAGAGGTGACATAAATAAGAGATGACTGAGGAGCTGAGAGAGAAAGAATCAGGAGTTCAGAAAACAGTGGATGAAAAGGGGAAGTGGTCTGAAAGTTCACAGAGGTCAAAGAATCCCAGTTTGAAACTCACCGGAGGGGCAAGAGTTAATGCCTCAATAAAGCTTTTGTGAAAAATAGAGTCCTGGAATTTGGGAGGTCTAAAGTAATGGATCTGGATTTTGTTGAGAACTGGATTTTTCCAAAATCTGACTGCAGCCAGTGAGTGAAACCTTTTCTGCAATTCATTTCATTCTCAGAATCTCTTCAGCCAAAAGTGTTGGTGTGAGTCTTAAGTAAGTCTGCAACAGTGATGAGTGCAGACTAATGTTTTACTTTCTACACTGGTTTCTGGAAATGACAATACAAATTTAATTGATTCCAATTTTCATAAAGTCATATGTAGATTAGATCAAAAAACAAACCCTACCACATGTTGACAAGAGGCATATCTAATCCACAAAGAATCAAACTCAGAGTCGATGAAAGGTCAATGATACTCCATGTAGCCAAAATGAGAAAACAATTTGAAGAGCCATTTGAATTTCTAACAAAATGTACTTCAAACAAAAATAATCAGAAAAGATAAAAAAGTCACAGGATGTTGGTAAAAGGAATTATTCACCAGGAAGAGATAAAAAAATTAAATATAATGCCATGAGTATCAGCATAACCAATTATGTAAAAATTAATCCACTCAAAAGGACAGGTACAGTACAGTCCCAGTGGGGCAACTTCAGTACACAGTCCCAGTGGGGAACTTTAGTACACCACTTGGACACATGAAGAAGATGGAAAAAAAATCAACAAAGAAATATTGGAATTGAACCCAAGCATTGAACCCATGGACTTAACAGAGATCTACAGGTGTGCAATTCACCAACAGAATGCGCTGCTCAGTTCCATGGATCTGTCTTCAAAATAAACTATATTTTATAACAAGTCTGAAAAATGTGCATCCTCTGGGCAATATATGAAGCTAGTGACCATTCGATCGAGCTATCACATTAAGGGCGAGTTAAATATATAATAATTAAATGGTTTACTAATACAAGAGGCTAATCTTTATGTTGGTAATTTCGTGTGGCTTGCAATGGATGGTATAAATATTCTAGTGGACATCAGCAGAAAAGATGGTTCATCATTCCTACATCACACCATATATCATGTTTACATAAATACAAGATAACTAAAACAAAGGATTACATTTTATCGGATTATAATGGTAGAATACTAAAAATCAAAAGTAAACAAACATTGATAAACACATGACTAAATATTACACTTTCAGATTGTCAATGGATCACAAAAGTAACTGAAAAGAAACTTAAAATTACAATTGTGATACATCATATCAGAACCCATGAAACATATTAAAAGCAGTTCTGGAAAAGAAATATACAATTGAGAATGTCTATATTAGAAGAATAGGATATTACCAATATAATATTAACATATAACCTACTGGTGAATCTCATTATACTAGAAAAACAAGATGAATCCAAATTTAAAGCTTGTAAAAGAAAACTAATGTAAAGATTAGAATAGAAATCAATGAAATTGAAACAGAAAAACAATAAAAAGGATCAATGAATCAGAGTTGTTTGAAGGACTACATAATATTGAATAACCCTTGGACAAACATACCAAAAAAGGAAACAAAACACCATCGTCACTGCAATTAGAAACAATGAAGGTGAAATTGCAATAGATACCACCTGAATTTGGAGGATTATAAGAAACTATTTCCAAAACATATGTCAATAAGTTGAGGATTCTGTAAGAAATGGATGAGTTCCTAGACACATATATCAAGATTGAAACAGATATTAATAACCAGAAAGGACAAATCGAGGACAATAGAATTGAAGCAATAATGAATCTCTGCTTAAAAAGAAAGAACCAATTAATGTCACCATTGAATTTTACTAGAAAGTTAGAGAAGAGCTAATGACAACACTTGTCAAGTTCATCCATGAATTGAAAGGGGAGAAACACTGCAAACTCATTCCAAAAGCTCAGAACAACCCTAATACTAAAACCAGAAAAGAATTCTATTAAAAAAAATCAAAGACCGATAGCTTTGTTAAACATAGATATAAGGATTCTCAATAAGACATTTGCAAACAAAACAAAAAATATCTTTAAAAAGACCATACAATATGAGGAAGTTTGCTTCATCCAGGAATGTAAAGCTGGTCCAATGTATATAAATCAATACATATATCACATAAATGGAATTAATGATGAAAATTATATAATAATCTCTTTAGAGGCATTTATAAACCTCCAATAAAATCTAACTTACTTTCATGAGAAAAACCATGATGAAAATAGGTATAGAAGAATTCTTCCTCAAAATAATAAAAGACATTTATGACAATCCCACAAGCAACACTGTTTGAACTGGTGAAAAACTGATAACATTCCCTCCAAAATCGTGAGCAAGAACTCTGAACACTAATTTCCAGTCCAGGTCTCAAAACATCAGCCAAAGAAATCAGTTCAGAGACAGAAATAAAAAACAAAGTAAAAGAGGGGAGTAGGGTGGGGAGGAGAAAGGGAAGGAGTAGGGGGAGGGACAAAAGGAGAATGGGAAATCCATTGTCACCTTGAAAAGATACGTACGTGCACAAAATGCTCAACTTCATTGTAAACTTTGAATTTTGCACGTATACGTATCAATAAAATGGGGGGGGGGGAGCATATGAACAGAAATGGGAAAAATACTATTTCTTTGTGCAGATGTGATTCTTTTCATGGAAGATTAAAAAACCTCCAATAAAAAAATTTAGAGCAATAAACAAATTTATTAAAATGGCAGGGTACAAAATCAATGCGCAGCAATCAATAGTGATTCCGCAAATTAACAATGAGCCCACTGAGAAAGAAATCAGGAACATGAATATATTAACAATAGCACCCAAAATATTTAAATATCTGGAATTAACCTAATTAAGAACATGAGAGCTGTCCAAAATGAATACTAACATACTCTGAAGAAAGAGATTAATAGAGGTATTAGAAAAGGGAAAGACATGGTCTGTTCCAGGATATACAGCATTAGGAACAGTAAAATGACCATATTACTTAAAGCACTCTGTAATTTAATCCAATTCCATTGAAATACCAACAACATTTTTCATAGGACTAGAAAATGTAATCTTAAAATTTAAATGGATCCAAAATAGACCCAGTGCAGTCAAAGCAATCCTGAACAAAAAGAGAAGACCACAGGAGATATTTGAATCTGAGATTATAGCTTACCCTATGAAGCTAAAATACTGCAACAAACACAGCATAGGACTGGCACAGAATACACATGTAGACCAATGGGATAGAAGAGAAGATGGCATGATTTACTTTTTAGCCATTTGATGTAAAAATATGCTTAAGAAATCATGTCTTTCTTAATTAAGGGGGCTAGATAAATGGGCTGTTCATGTACAAAATAATGGAATCAATCTGTATTTCTCACCTATAATCAAATCAAATCAAATCAAAATGGGTATATATATATATATAAATGAAGGACATTGAACCTTCTAGAAAACAAAATAATGAAAATACTTGAACACATAGATACAGGCAATGATTCCCTGAACAGAACTCCAGTAAAACAAGAGGTCACACCAAGAATGAGCAAAAGAGATTATATTCAAAAGCTTCCATGTAATAAAGGAAATGATTCAAAGAGTGAAGAGACAACCTTCAGAATTGAAAAAAAGAAATGCTAGCCACACTTATTTCTGATAGAGACCTAATATGTGAAATATATAAAGAAAACCAAAAAAAACCCAACCTCGCAAAAAGAAAGACTCAATAAAAGACTGGGCAAATGGAATAAATAGACACTTCTCAAAACAAGTGTAAGTGGCCAAAAACGACATGAAAAAAATATTTAATGTATTTAACCATTAAGGAAATGCAAATCAAAATAAGAGTGAAATTCCATGCTACTTCAGGGAATCACTACCATCAAAAGCCTCATTTGAAAAAAAAACAAATGCTAGGCAGGATGTGGAGGAAGAACCGTTCTACCTTGCTTAGGGGACTGTAAACAGTACAACCTCTTCGGAAAACTGAATATAGATCTCTTTAAAAATTAAAACAGAAATTCCATTTGACTTACCTATTCTTCTAAACAGTCGCCCCAAAGATTTAAAGACATACTACAGACACACCTGCGTTCACAGCAGCGATTTCCCAGTTGCCAAACTGTCGAAGCAACCTAGGAGCCAGGAACTGACCGATGAGTAGAGAAAATGTGGGGTGTTTACATAATGGATTAATGTTCAGCCATGAAGAAAGGAAAATTTAAGTAATTTGTAGGGTAATGGAAGGCACTTGATACCATAGTGTTAAATGGAATGTCAGACACAGAGGGTTAATTGTTGTGTGGTTTCTTCTGTATGAGAAACCCATCACATATAAAGAGCAAAAGAACACGAGGTACCAAAAAAAAAAAAGAAAAAGAAAAAGAAAAAGAAAAAGAAAAAGAAAACAGAGAAATAGACTTCTTGGAGATGAGAAAGAAACCAGCTAAAGGGAAAAAAGGTGAATTTTGAGAGGAGAAGCAAAAGGTATTAAATGACTAAAATACACTTTATTCCCAAGATATGCCATTTACCAAAACAAATGTAAATTATGTAAACATAGGCAATTAAGTAGAACAGAAATGAATAAGCAAACTTATGTCCTCAAATGTTTACCAATTCTTTGTGGTAAACAACTTTCAAACTCTTTTTCAAGCTTTCTGAAGTCCTACAGTACCTTTTATTATTAGCTATAATCATCACCCACCATGCAATATCATACGACAGCTTTGACAACTGCATGCAGACGCTTAACATATATAGCTTCTTATTTTAAAATAACAGTATACAAACAGTATCTTCTTTGCTACTCCTTGCCCTCTTATCATTCCTCACCAGCAAAAATCAGTACCATAAATTTGATTTTAAGATCTTTTCATTTACATGTAGTTATAAGCAATGAAACCCATTGGATTCTAAAACATGTTATGTAGAGAAAACCCAGATAACAATAGATGTTCATGGTCTGCTGTCATGTATACACACCTAGAACAACAGTAAACATTACAAGACGTCTGAGGAAGAAAATGGAGTGATTTGATTTGGGGATTTGGAAACACATTCATAACAGAGAAGAGACAGGACCAGAAGCTGTGAGAGGTGACACAGTGAAATCAGTTAGAAAGTGTCTATCATTGACGATGCAGTTTTTGTAAGATTTAACAGAGATTTAGAAATTTTGTATTGTCTGTAGGTAGACAATACTAAATTCTGAAAAATGATTTTTGTATAAACTGAAACAATTAATGAGATTTAAGTTTAACTTGGGCCATCATGAAAACATTTGAGATGGAGGAAAAAAGAATTGACATTTTAGGGATAGAAATAAGATTGCTTAAACGATGGAGTTGAGAAAGGGCTATAGATATAGAAAACTTCTTGATCAAGAGTCTAAAAACTAAAAACAGAAATTGCATTTGACCTACCTAATCTTTTCGCCATTTGCCCAAAAATTGTAAATTCCTCTCAGACTGTACATGTTTGAACAACACTTGGGTAAACCCCTCAAACTACTCACAGTGCCCACACAGACCTCCTCCTGAAGTCAAAGCATTCTTGTTTTGCAAGACAGCATGCTGGAAAAGGTGATCTAGTAAGTTGGCATTCTCCTCTTCCAAAACAATATGAAGTCTGAGAACACAAATTTCAGGAATTCTTTCATTTCAGTATTATGGAAGAGAATTTGGAACAAGTCCCATCATCTAGCTACATGCTAAAGGCAGAGAGCAGTGAAGGCTGAAACCATGGTGCATGTTGCCATGGAGCTTTCAGCCACATCATTATAGTTTCACTAAAGTACAAAAAAAGGTAAAAAAGTTTGGAAGATCCTGGAAACGTTAAATATGTGATTATACACAGGTCCAAACATAACACATTTCGTGACCTTTGCATTTCTTCTTAGTGACCTTTATTCTCTTTGTTGTGGGCATGGTTTCAGGTAAGTAAAAAAAAAAATTAGTTCATATTAATTTCATAAGAAACATTCCATTTAATGTAGAGAGCAGTTAATGTGGGAATGAGAAGGGCATCCTGAGTTCATTTTCCCACAAGTTTCCATCTGTATGTGTATTAATCCAATAGCATGAGGAACATTAGTGCACATGGGTGTGGAGGAAAGGTTATTGAAATACTGTGCTGTTTTCTGCCTGTCATGTGATGTATAAGAATATGCAAAGTTAGAAAAATATGCTTTTTGAAAAAGGTTAGGGAAGTGTCAGTCATTTTGCCTGGAAAATAAGAAACCTAATATTTTTAAGGGTATGAAATATAGATCAAATAGAATTATGAACTATTCAAGGACAGAAGCAAAACTATTTCATGTTAGGAATGCCAAGTAAATTCTTACCAGCCAGTGGAAAATCTTACTTATGTTACTTAGAAAATTTGGCGACATATTTTATAATTTACTGCCTTAAGTTTATTTTTTAACATGTACATGAGGAATGGATGACTCTTAAATCAGCAATTACATTAGAACATGAAGACAGTGAATTGTTTAGTGTGTAGTTATTTCAGAGAAAACGAAATTAATTAATGTTTGGATTGTTTCTAATTTTCTATTCCCCAAAATGTAGAGATTTAGAATCTGTACATGGTAGAAGTATAAGTGCCTTCACCATACATAACGTGAGAATCAACTCAAGAACACTGCTAAAAAGATTCTGTTCCTTTTATCTGTTTTGGTCATTTTTTCTTACAAAAATGTTTTCAAGATTGATGTAGCAGTTTGATCCTGTCTTCGGCCTGAGGATGGTCTTATACTTGAGAAGTAAAGGAGTTAGTAACTTTTTTCTTTCTTTCCAGACTTATCTTCTGACTGACTACCAGAAACAAAGTTTTTTTTTTTTTCCTTAACTATTCAAAAGTGTTCAAAAACAGTCTGGCAATCTCTCAAAAATAATTACCTACTCAAACTCTGCACAGATCTGAACTGTCATCTGGAGGCTTCTTGGGTTACTTAGAACTGATTTTCTGCTCCACACATAACCAACGCTGGACGTGGCATCTCCTGCAAATGGCGCCTTCCCTGACCCTCACCGTCAACGGTGCAGCTGCCATTACAATCACTGGATGCCGAGCAGCTAATCTTTTATTTTTAAAAGAAGAAATGATAAAAAATGCGGGAGGTTGATTCTTTGCTAATAGGAATGAGAAGAACATGTTTGTCTGTAGAAATGTTAAATATATTTATTAGAAAAGAGATTCATCCTGGATTCCAAATGTGGAAAAGTTTAAAGTGGGAATACCGTTTTCTCATAGCAAAATGTGGAATAGGCTGCAACTAGAGATGCAGTTAGCAGTTGGCCTCACAGCAGCTGCCACAGCCCTGGGGCACTACAGGCCTGTGCTCATTCTTGTAGTCTGTGTACTACGGAGTGCCTGGCAGTGAGCTGATAAGGGCGCGAAAAAGACACCAGGAAAAAGTGCTCGTGAACAACGTTTCTCTAACTGGGCATAACGTTATGGGTGCGTAACAACGACAACACCCAGGTCACTGTTTATTCACAATATTTTCACCACATCATAGAATATCAGGATTTGCATATCAGTTCTGTGACAGAGTCCATAATTTTCCACACACTACCAAATGAACAGTCAGACACTGCCCATCTCCAAATACTTTATTGTTTTATAATTGTATCTACTTCAGGATTTATCATTTGTGGGAATTCAACACTCCCATTGGAAAATAAGAATTTAGGTTGGAGGATTATTAAGTAACACTGTTCAAATGAATACAGTATTTTACATTTCTCCATATATTTTGCCAATATACAGAGGATCTTAAGTTTATTTTCAATGATAAAATTATCTAAAACTATTGGAACTTATTCATATTAAAACAAGTAAGTCATTCTATATTAAGTGATACAATTTAACATCTCATCTAAATTCTTGTGATCTCTTCCTAAAATCATAGATATAAATAGAAATAGGAATTAGAGGCCACAAACAAAATATCTGTGGGGTCACCTAATGACAAAACAATGTCAGTCAGTGCCTCCCTAGCAGTGTCTAGAAATGGTGAAACTGTAAAAGCTCAAGTTCAAATATTTGCTCAAAACACTCAAAAATTAAATTTCCAAGCTACATACTGACACATAACCAGAGCACACCTGTGGATTACATTTGGTTTTAAGGTAACAATTATGAGTGGACTTTTATTCCAGTGAGTATATTCCTTCTTGTTTTTCTATAATAACTATTTACTCAGGCCAAAATAAAGGTAAGCTGGTCATTTTTACTGCTCTGTACCAGTCATAAATGTGTGCCTGTTATTTATCTCTTATGGACTGTTAGCCTTGCTTTCCAACCATACATTTACAGCATCTTCACATGAGTTGATTGCAATTGCCTGCAGGAATCGTAACCAAACTGCTATAATCATTTTCTCTCAAGCAAATGATCAACCTGAAAAAGGTAACATAAAGGTTGTTGGGCAAGTATGGATTATCAATGCATCAATTTGCCCAATATTCAAATTTCTCTGCATATTCAACCACATGAGTCACCATTTGTGAATGACCAGTAGGGATATTTATGTAAGCTATGATTTAAAGGTAAAATTCGTGGAACCAGTTTATTGTGAGTGGCTTTTTCTTAACAGCAATTTACTATTGCTATGGGAATAAATTGGTTTTTGTTATAATGGTTTTCTATAACTCTAGAACTCCAGAAAACAATATTGCTTGCAGAAGACTATATGTGTGCGGTAGGATAAGTAACAAGGCATGAGACCAAAATGGCACTTATTAATACAGATTATCTTGGGCAGATAGGATTCACGGGAGGCCATCATCACACCTGTGCGTGTACACATATATTCCACAGGATCATATCAATATGTTAAACTCCTTAGTTTCTGACTTCACTTCTGCATATATTGAACCTGACTCTCATAGTCCATTGATCCCATATTAGGAAATGACTCCACATTGCTCCTAGTGGCCTGAGCCAGAAAGTTCCAGATCATCACTGTATCCATGACTTTTCCTGGTCCCATATATCCAAGTCCAACAGGTTTCACCTTATACTTACTTTTAAAATCTGTTCAATTCTTTCCTTCCCCACCTCTCTGTAGTAGTTGGATCTACCACCCTGTATACCCCAAATAATATACAGTAACTGCTAAATTTTAGTTCACAAAATCATAATCTTGGGTGTCTTTTTAAAGTTGCAAACAGTCCACTTACATAAAGGCAGGTGGGATTTAATGACATGACACTCAGTTATTTAGGACTTTCCTGCCCTTCTCACATTGTTCTACAATTAAGGTTACAAAAAGATGCAAATTAAACATGAGTAAAATTGATTTTCTTTTGTAGAAAAGGGAAGAAGTTTCATTATTCTCAGATAATTCACTTTTTAAAAAACCTGTAATTGTTAATTCATTATCATTTGAAATGTATGAAAACCTTTCTAAAATCCTCTTGTCAGATTTACAACCCAGGAGTAGGATTTTTGTCCTCTCTCTCTCCAGGATCTGGGAGCCATCTCTTTGAAATACAACAAAAGGAATATGGAACACTCTATGCCCTTCTTTGTTTATGAAACAGAGAATCTAAATATTAGTTTATGCTTGGCTCTAAGTTGTAAACCCACCTCCAGATATAAGATTAAAGGTAAAGTATTTTTTTGCTTGGATTAAGTCAATGTGAAAACACAAGTTGCCATCCTAATCACCAGGTGAATTTAGGATAAACTACATGTGATACATGGTACTCCCAGGTCCACTTGCTTGAGGATTAGTTACTGTTTATTTCAATCAAATACATGCAATAGTTTGTATCTGCTCTCCTTCAGTCCCTGGGAAACTGCATGTGATGCACATCACATTGTAAGTGCTTATCCATGAGCAAACCAGCTTCCTTTTCCTTTCAGCTGTAATAAAGAGCATCTCCAGGTAGGCAGAGGCTTTGCTTTCATTTTCATTTTCCCTACAAGAAGCAGCTTGTGTAAGCTTATTTTAAAACTTACAAGGGCAATTAACTGGCGAATGGGAGTCTGCTACAGAGTAGAAGGACCCAGGTATTTAATGTGGCTGATTTAGATCTGCCTTAGGATTATGCATTCTGTGACAAACACATTCATTCCTGGGATACAAACATGTTTCATTTTCAACTAATAATCTTTTCACTCCTATTTCCTACCCCAATCACGTACTAATAAGAATTTAAGTTAGTCACAAATATCTTTAATATTTTTGTCATTGTTGGGAGCACAAATATGAAAAAATAAAGGAGAATAAGGAGCTAGTGGTGTGTGTGTGTGTGTGTGTGTGTGTGTGTGTGTGTGTGTACGTGTTGGACATGGTATTTTTATTGAATCATGAGTGAAGACTTGGGCAGAGGAATACCTATGGAAATAGATGAGTGAGCCACATATATTTGAAGGAAAGCATTTTTGCATTCTGGGGCAGAGGCTTGCCTGCTGAGATTGAGGGAGAGCAAGAGAGTCAAATGAGGATAAGACAATGTGAAAGAGTTGGAGAAAACAAGATTAGAGAGAGAGGCGTGCCCACGTCAGAGACTGAGTGAAGATTTTGGAGCTTGCTGTATGGCAATTAGTCCCTCTAGGACTCTGAAATATTTATATAGCTGATGTCCTAAGATTCATTCTACTTTTAAAAATTTCAAGACTTTAACTTAAGTTTATTATGACAGCAAGATAGAAATAAAAGGTGAAGAAGTACACACTGAATTTATACTCTCAATGTGTACTTATTTGCAAGTAAATGAGGGGATGAATGAACGTGTTGCTCAACTTAAGGCACAGTGGGGGCTGGAAGTGGGACTGAAAGTTCAGCTCAGTGCTTAAAGTGCTTGCCTAGCGTGCACAAGAACCTGCTTTTTGTTCCCCAGGTAGCCAGCCATAGTGGTTCATGTCTGTAATCTCCCGTGAGGCTGAGGGGGACTACTGTGAGTTTGAGTCCACTGTGGGCTATCTAGTGAGTTCTGGATCAGTCTGGACTACAGAGTGAGACCCTATCCAAATAAATAAATAAATAAATAAATAAATAAATAAATAAAGTTTGAAAACTTTAAATGTTTGTATCTGGTATTTTAATTTTTGTTTTGCATCTACTCAACACGCACAGTAAAAAAAATCGAAAAATTATCTAGAAGTTAGTAAGGAGACAATTATAATTACATTTTCACATAGGATATTACAGGTAGAAAGAACTACATCACGGTTTCTCAAACTTCCGTCTGTATCACTTTGCTAAAAGGGCATATTAAAATACAGATGATCAGGTGCTGTTTTCAGATTTGAGGTTTGGTAGAGCTGAGTTGGTACTTGAGAATTCATGATTTGAATCCAGTTCCCAGTAATGAGGCTGGTTGCCTTATGAACATTGTGAAGGGAAGGCACCTGCAACTTGGTATTTAATATTTATGACCACTTTATCTATTTAGAAGTGAGTCTGGGTCTGAACTCTATAAAGTGGTTTTTATACAAGAAAATTAAAATAATAACTAAATAGTAAAATGAGAAAGTAATTTATTCTCTATTTGTTCATGAAATCTATTACACAGATATATTCTTATGAATGCAAATAACCCTGAAGTATGATCAACTTTTTTCCACTCTTAAATTTTGTAAGAAATAATTTTAATTGAATCACTATTTTGTATAGATATGCATGGGCAAGCAAATATTGTATGCTAGGAATTGTCATAATTAATATCTTAACAAAAGTCTTCTGATTTTTATTGCCTATTAGATTCAAGTCCTGATCTCCCAATTTTCAAATTCCTTCATTAAAGAAAATGACTTCAATTTTTCTTTTTTTT